>BSBK01000776.1:805000-1135000 GCA_027943335.1 Chamaecyparis obtusa | reverse complement strand
GAGTTGAAGGAATGAAAACATGATCTTGTTCTGCTACCAAAGAAATAGACTAGACTCTGACAAGAATAGCTTCCAGACCTATATCATCACCTTCATGTAGAGTTGGCATCTGAAATGTTCATTACACATGTTTTCTTGTCATATCAACCTGTTACCAAAATCTTGTGATGATACTATTTTGTGCGGATAATTGTCAAAACAATATTGCAAGATAACTTGGGACATTGATGACAACATAAAGGCAACATTCCAACATAGCATCCCTTGAAGTTATATGTGAACTATAGTATCAACTAGAGGCTTTTGAAGAGTAAAAAGAAATAAAAAAGGAAAGAGAAGAAATGGAAAAGACTGGTGGAGAGGGTTCTTCAATTCCTCCACTTCCTATATCTAAAGTAGTTGTGATGGTAGTCCTAGTGTAAATATTGGGTCATAGATTTGTAAAAAGTAAATCTTCATCCAAAGTGGTTTATAATTTATTCCACACATGAATCCAAGTTCCCAACCATCACTTGAGAGCATGAGGTGGAATAAGGAGAAGTGTAATACTTTAAACAATGCAATTGGAGATTTTGGGTTCTACTACAACATTTCATTCCATTCAGCCATGTATTATTATTATCATTATTTGTTTTATATATATAGTTTGATTTCTATACCTATTGATGTTTTTTTCTTTTAAGAGTATATGACAATAAAGATTTTACTTTTTAAAGTTATTACATATTTTGTTTATTTAAATTTCATTTGGCCTTCTCATTGGTAAATTATGGTAGACACAATTATTGTTTGTGATTTTGGGGTTAAAAGCATAGTTGTACTTTCCTTTGTGAGTCTTTCTTAGACTCGTTGACTAGTCTAGGGTCAAGCTGACTCTTCCAAGACTCAGACTCGACGTGTCTAGGTAGACTCACCGAGTCCTGAGTTTGGGACTCTATCATGACAACCCAACCATAAAAAGAAAATAAAAATATCCTAACCCTAAAAAGCTCATTTTATTGTTTGCAAATACAAGGAGAGGAAACGAGGCATTTGAACAAATTGAGGCATTGAATACCTGAAAAGAACGATTGAAGAGGAAATAGTGATTTTTGATTGTTTGTACAAGTTAGTAGCTTGCAATCACACATTTAGAGGATTTAAAAGAAGAATTTGGAGAAGGCCTCTACAAATTTGAAGTGTATTTCTTCAATTTTGGAGCAAATTTGAAGAGGTGGGTTACATTTTTTTATTTTTTATTTTTATTTTTTTAACTTCATATTTTCATTTTATTATACATTTATTTTAGTTTTGTTTCATTTTATGTTGATGAAAAAATAAGAAACCCTAGTTTTATTATTTCTTTATTTTATTTATTTTTAATTTGATTAGAATTTTTAGAATTTGTAGATGCTAATTTTTTTAATTTGTGATATATTGTAGCATAATGTCTTAGCTTGGCAGTAGTGGTAACCAAAATGCAAACCCAAGTTAAAAGGATAAGGCTTGGAAAATGTCATCCCTAGATAAACAAAAGAGAATTAATACGTTTTCATTGCAAAATGAAATATAGTGGGAGGTATTAACTAGTTGAAATATCACCTTGCACAAATACCAAGGCATGGTGCCAAACCATGCAAATTAGCACCCATTGATGTTATATGTAAAGTGCTAGCTCAATTAGAGAAATTTGAGAAGAAAAATGAATTAAAACATAAGCATATGGAAGAAATTGCCAACATTGGTGGAGAGGCTTCTTTAATTCCTTGGCCTCCATTTCTAGCATCTACAAGTAGTGGTAGTGTGTGTGTGTGACCATTGGGGCTCGAATTCATATAAAAATACACACGATTTCATCTTTGTTCCAAGCATGATTTCGTGTGCCCAACCATCACTTGAGAGCATGGGTTTGAATAAGGAGAAGCATGAGGCTGCAAAAATTGCAATTAGAGATTTTTGGTTCTACACCAACCTTCCATTTCATACAACAAGGTATTCATTATTATTTTTATTTTTATGTCTTGTTTGTTTTCTATTTTTAAAATTTGTTTTAGGTCTCCTAATTGGAAAATTATGGTAGCTTTAGTTATTGTTTGTGGTGCGGGGTTCAAAACCCCTAATGATGAGTAGTTGAATGATCTTATTTTGAGCCAAAAGGTGGTTGATGTCAAAGCCACAATTTTTTAGCAACATGAGGTATGGAGGTGGAAGGGTTTCACCATCATGACTAATGATCATACCAATAGAAGAAGTAAAACACTTCTAAATTTTCTTATCTCCTCATCACATAATTGTGCTTACTATTTCGTAAAGTATAGGTAAAATAAAAAATGTTGTGTATCTTTGGTAGGTCTTAAAAGAAGTGTTGGAGGAGATGGGTGAGGAAAATATGGTAGAGATAGTCATAGATAATATAAAAATTATGTTGTTGTACGTAAACTTCTTATGGAGAGGCAAACCACCTTGTTTTTTACCCCTTGTGCTGCTAATTACCTTGACCTCACACTGGAGGATTTTGGAGTTCCCTAATAAAATGTGTAGAGAACACAAGGAATATTTGTAAAATTATATATATAATCATACTTTCTTCCTTGACCTTATGAAGAATTTCAAAAATAAGAAAGAGTTGACTTGTCTTTGAATCACTCAATTTCCAACCAATTTTATTGCATTGCAATCCTTTCTTCAGTCCAAGGCCGGTTTGAAACACATGTTTGTAAGTGATGAGTGGACCACATTATCATACGTAAAGAGCACTACATGAATTGCAATGACTAATTAGGTTCTTGATGAGCATAGCTTTTGGCAACCGGCCAAGGAGATTGTGCAAGTAAATTTCTATTACATTTTTGTTGTCATTTCCATTTCATTTCCTTATTTTTTATCATACTTTTTTATGATATGTTCATTGTTAAAAGTAAAACTTAAAGCTTAATGTTTCAATAGGCTACATTTATGAGGGTATGGACAGGGTGAAAGTGGCCATTAGATCTATTTATCTAGGTAATGAGGCTACATACGCCCCCCTATAGGAGGCCATTGATAAAAAATGGTACAATTTTCTTTACAGGCCTATACATGCAGCTAACCACTACCTTAATTTGGCATTCCATTTTTTCCCATATTTCAAGGCCGATGAGGTGTTGAGTGAGCTCGACAAAGTTGTAGAGTTAATTTCACCTGATTCATCAATTGGAGCACATGCATTTTTTGAGATAAATATGTTTAGGAATTCACAAGGAGACTTATTTTCATGAGACATATGCAAGAAAAACAAAACACCAATGATGCCAAGTAAAAATCTATTCAAGACACAAATATTAAATGTTTCTATCTATGATTCTATTACTATTTTACATTGATAAACTTTAAGTTATAGAATAGAATTGGTTTTTATTTTTTCTCATTTTAGATGTATGGTGGGAGATCTTTGGTGCTAAGGTTTCAAATCTACAAAGTATTGCAATTTTTATCTTGAGCCAACATGTAGTGCTTCAAGATGTGAGCACAATTGGAGCATGTTCGATCATATACACTCAAAAAATCACAATAAGTTGGCAGTGCAAAGATTGAATGATCTCATCTTTTTTCATTACATTCTTTGCCTTTGACATAGAAAAATATTAGGCACTAACACCTCTCCTATCGCTTTACAGGAGGTTGATATACATGCAAAGTATAACACTAAGGTTGATCCTATCTTCAACGATGAAGACTTTGGAATGGGTTGATCAGGTGGATCGAGAGGCAGTGACAATAGTGATGGAAGAGGAAGAGGCTAGAGCATAAGGAAACCCATTGGAGGACCTTGATGATTAGATGGATGTTAGTGAGGGTAAACTTGAGACACATGAAGATATCATGGATAAAAAATCATCTATGACCTATCTTAGGCATACACATAAGAGGTTTGCAGGGTTGAGCAGTCACTTATATAGGCTCCTTTAAGCCTTAGACTTTTAGGAACTAGTTTGTATTTTTATATATGTTTTGAGCTTTCGATTCGATGGATTTCATATTCCATAAATTTTGTAGACATTTGACACTATTTACATTTCTAAAGTGTTATTTAGTTCAAAAGTTAACTTATTTCCCCCATCTAAAGATTTAAAATTTGCATTTATACTTATGTGATCAATGTAAACTTGAGTATGTGTTTAAAGTAGCTTTTATTTGATGATATTGTTGTGTCTTTAAGGTTAAATTTATTAAATGATACATAAAACAAGTTTTAAATCCTTAAAAATCTTTGGATTTCTTGGGTTTTTAAATTTGTTGAGTATTTGCCAAGTTTTTACCAAGTTCAAGCATTGAGTCTGAGTCCAAGCCAAAAATCAGCTTTTTGAGTGCGGGCCATGTTGAACATCTGGTATACTAAGAGGGTGGTTGAATCATTATACCCTTTAAACATTAAAATCCTCTAAAAAACCATCCACATAACACATTTAGTTGTTGAAAGTAAATTGAAATGTGAAAAGAAAAGCACAACACATAACACCATTATTTCTACATGGAAAAAATAAATGGAAAAAACCACGAAGATGATTATCTCTCAATATCTCATAATTGATTACAAAATATTACAACTTACTATCGGAGGGTTCATTGCCCTAATAAGGCTCACTAACTAGGAATTTTGACTCGTTATCAAGATTAAAAAATAAACTATTGTGATTGCATCTTATACTTGCATGAGGTATAGTTCCAATTAAGTTCAATATATAGATTTTGCACATTTCATATGATTTGATTCGCTTCTATAGTGTCACCAAAAGTCATTTTTACATTACATTCACATCAAACATATGTCACACCATCAAGGTGTGCAGAACACACACACACACACACCCGTTCTTCAAAAATGTTGGCCAAATCAAAGATGTTGTGACCCAAAGAGTAGGTCATCTCAAATAATTTCATACATTATCTTGCACACATGTTACCCAGTTGAGTTAGCCAATAGACAATAATTATTGATGCTAACTCAATTTTACGCATTTTACCCATTTCCTATCCTTGACCCAAAATTGTAGAACCAAAGATATCCATGCAAAAAAATAGGGTCATACTAACTAACTTGTCCTATTTCTAGAAAATGGAGTGTTTTTCAAAAGCAAGATTTTGAACCGATAACTTTTGCAACATGTATAGATATCAGTTGAAATCTTGAGTGTGTTTTCTATCTTATTGTAGGAATTTGTAACTAAAATTGCAAAACCATATCTTCACATGTAGAGAAGTGTCAAGAAAAATACAAACCTGCGATTTGTCAAAAAAAAGTTAGCATATGTACTAGAAAAACTATTACATCAATGACAAACTTAAAGACAACATTCTAACAATCTCCCCCTTTGTCATTGATGGAAAAAAATCCAAACATGTTACCATGTATCATGCATCTATCATATCCTTATATCTCCCATATATGCATATATCTATTATATATATTTTCTTACACACATGTCTTCCCTTTGACATCAATGAAAAAGGGAACAAAAAGCCAAATCTTTATGACTGAAATAAAAATTGGGAGGATGCTCCCCCTAAATAGAATGACAAAATTTTATGTATAAGAAAAAAATAAATATGCACTCATCACACAAATTGAACAACCAAAATAGGTTAAACCCTTGATCTTTTGTGCTTGAGCTTTCCAAGAGTCTCTTTTGTTGTCCCAAGCCTGTACAACAACTTCCACAAAACTATTCTTGATGTCCAATAATCTCAAAGTACTTTATGCTTCTTCAATTAATGTTGGAACCATGTAAGAAAGTTTGACATATTGTGCCTTGACAAGATCATGAGATACCAATGTTACACACTCACTCATAGTCTTAGAAATTGCCAAGTGGAAATATTATGTTGTCCTGTTGTTGCAGCTCAAAATATTTCTTATGAAGCTCCTTTATACCAAATATGATAGAACCCTATTAAATCCCATTTCAGATTCAAACCATGAAAGGTTGTGGTCATCTAAAGCTTATGGATTCTAATTCCTTCTTTATATCTTTGTTTTCCTTAGGCCATCAAAAGTTGAAATATTATAGAGCACAGGCCTCCTTGAGGCAAGCTTTTCCTTTGACTAACAATTCATGAAATTTCTTATGTGCAATAGCAAAAATATATTTAAGCACTAATAATCTATTTTCCTTTTCTTTCACCAATTCATTTTCTACTACATTTTTTTGGCTTGAAGATTATACCTTGAATGATTGCATTAAAATTTTGAAATTCTTAGTAGTGGAATTAGAGGGGTCAATGGAACTGTCAAGGGTGGCATTGTGTAACATCTCAATCATTTCCTCAATCAATTTTCTCATTTTTTGGTTGTCATCAATCAAGTCTTTCTTTACAGATGAAATAAATGCATCACCTAACTAGAATTTATGTATGGAATCCATTTTACTCAAATCAAATAGCACTTTAGATGAGGTTACTAGTTGGAAACTCAATTTCATATAGAATAGATCATCCAAGGAATTGCTAGATATACTAGGAGTACTAAAAACTGTCTCAGACTCATATTTTTCTTTCTACTCATCTCTTGTCTCCCCTTCATCTTGCACATCTATGTTTTTTTTTTCATTCTCTTTCTTTTCTTCTTCTGGATTTTCAGTCTCAGTCAATCTTTTTGCTTCTATTTTTTTATCAACTTTTTCTAGTGTATCTTATGTAGAATGTCCAAAGGTATCATTTAGTGCTCCTACAATAGTCTTTGTTACTACCAAATAAGAAATTTCTAGAGGTATGATTGGAACATCACTCACATCAACTTCTTTTGGATGACCTTTAATCGATAGATGAGAAATACCAATTTGCTCATGCTGCATGGAGATTCCATTATTACTAGATGACAACATTCCAAGTTCTCTAGCTATTACCCAAGGGGTTTCTACTGTACCGACCTTCATCTTCTCAAATACTTCTTTGTCTCTTTGCATCCAGATGTCATGTCTTCTTTTAGATCTTATTTCTTCTAAGTATACTTGTTTCAGGATATCTTTGTTAGCACTAATTATTTCCAGTGCATACTGCTTAGTTCTATTTTTATCTTCAGTGGCTTTAGGTCTAATTTATCCAATTCATTCCATAGCAATTTTGGAATATCTTTCTTGAAATCTTCAAGTCATGCATCTAGATCAATAAATAATTTTACAAACATTTTCACAATTGTGGCTTTGTCGGTTTCATCAAAATTTCCATACATCTCATTGACCTCTTTCAACTTGTCTTCTTGACCCATATAATTGAACATGGTGTCCAACTTGAGATTATTCTTTACATCTTGCATTTTCCCTTTTCCATTTCTTGCATTGAATCTGAGTTCCTCATTTTTAGTTTCTTCATCTGAAGATACTAATGTCTATAACTTATGTCTTTTCATATGCGAAGTCACTATAATCTATTCTTCTTCTTCAATCTAATTTTCTTTCTTAGATACTAATTCATATTTTCCTTCTGCAAACTCTTATGATTCTTCTTCTATCACATACATCTTCTTGGTTTCTCTTTTCTTGACCTTCTTAGGTTGGGAGGAAGATCATGTCCTCAAACTCCTCTTAGCAGACTTTAATTTAGTAGCAAGAGGGCTACTTTTCTTTACACGACTTGTATTCTTTTTATCCTTCTTAAGTGATGGTGTCTTGGAGGATGCATGATTTTTAGGTGAAGAGGCAGTCCTTTCGAATCTCCTAGTAGTAACAAGAATTATGCATTCTCTTTTTTCTTGAGCAATGTGTTCTTGTGATATGTCATCTACTTTGACAGATTTCTCAATTATCCTCTGAACTCTTTTCTTTATCATAGGTTGCATTAATTCATTGTGCACTTTCATGCTCTTTTCTTCATAAGTTCCAGTTGTCTCTTTTGTTGTGTTTATAGGGCTTCCCAATAATATTGTTGCCAAACTATCCAAAATATTCTCAGTTACTTCATATCCTAGAGCGAGAACCCATACTATCCTTGGCTCTATAGCTTCCATAATACAATTATTTAAAGTAATGAGAAAAGTGATATATTTCTTGTACTTCACAATTTTGTTTGGAATCATTTCCTTCTGATGCATTTGGTGTTGAAATATATAAAATAATGAAGCAAAATATTCCTCTTTGGAATTTATATCTTTGAATTTTCTCAATAACTCATGTATTTGATGTGCTACTGGTTTGTTTGGAATCTAATAAACTCCACCAAAACCTAGAAATTCTTTCATGAAATAGAATAAAATACATAGGACTAGGGTACCATATTGAAATTTGTGTTTCATTTCCTTCGATTGCATTAATTTTTCTAAGAAATGGTCCCTCAGAAGTTCACATAGGTCATAATTAGCATTCCTTTCTACCATCTCATAAGCCTCATTGATTAGAGTAGCTGACACAAAATTATCTTTATTTGTGAAAGATATTTTGTTGCCAATCATTAATGAGACATATTTTACCTCACGATTTTTTATTGTGTTCACTAACATTGCTCTTTCATTAGGAGTTGCCTTGGTTAATTTCTTTAACTTCCTTGATTTTCCTAGCCTTCAATCTGGGAACTGCTCCAATGGACCATAGACTAGTAATTTTACCTATCACTTCTTTGGTAATTAGCCATGGAAAGTCCAACCATACAAAGTCATCATATATTTTTCTTATTGTCATTCTTATCCACTTTTCATCATAGTAGAAGTCAGGAAAATTATTCCAAAGTCAATTTCTTCTCAACTAGGGTATTATATTTAGGTTTCATTTACAAATTTTTATTCGTTAGATCATTGTTCCATATCCACTAGCTTGCCATGATTATGTTCTTCAATTTTCACATGAATATATTTTTGGTTCCTTTTCTTTCTACTTGCAGATTTACACTATGATTGACAAACTAATGTCACTGACTCTATCACCACTCCAAACTTTGCAAGGAAGAGGGCCAATTAACAAGGATCAATAGGGATCCTCCTACACTTTGAGCCTAATGCTTAGGTGGGTACACCCTTGACTCACTTCTTAAAAGGAGTCTCCAAAATATTACACATTCATAGCCTTTACAAACTTATTTAAAGATTTAATCATTTATATTTGTTTGATTGATGATGGGAAAATGCCTCTTAAGAATGAACCAGTGTCTTCTCCCAGGGCACAGAGTCACAATACAATGTGCATCAACTGAAAATCTAACTTAAACACACCCAAATCTAGAATAATTGCTTTTCCTATTAGTCCTCTCACTCACATACCTGGACATCAAATTCTTACTTCACCCTGAATTCTCTGAAACTATCTTTGAGAATTTAATCCTAACTTTGGCAAGAACTCAAAGACAATCTCACAATATACTTTGTATACCAATATACTAACTCACTTTGTAACATTAATATATAAGGATTCAAGATAGAAACAAGAAGACATACATAAGTCTGAAATTGGGATTCAAGTGTATTCTCATTAAAGTTTCCAAAATTAACACACTGCAACATGAGAAAATGCTAAAGAAAACAAACCCTAAGCCCAAGCTCTCATTACTCAATTTTCCAAATTGACCATCAACCCCGCTTAACATATATCAGACAACCATATATAGTCACTAGCTATCTTGGAACCCTTTGGAAAGGATGCAACAAGCTTCAGATAGATAGGACAGAATTAGGGTTCCAACCACCTCTCCAACTAGATTCAATCAAAATTTACTACAGGGGAGGAAATCAAGCAATCTCAGAGAAAAACAAATCCAAGAATGATCTTCATTAATGGCAATATCCCTGAATGACACACAAAAGATTAGAAACCCATCATGTTTACCCTCTACAACACCAACTATGACGTAACTTGAATGGCTATTTCACCCACCACCATGGTTCAGACACCTTCCATAGTCAATCATACCTCGGGCCATACTGTACCAGTAAGTGCAAAGTCATATCATGCAGATTGGCTGCCAAAACATTAAATTTTTAGTCCTTTTGTCACTAAGAAACCCTTAAAATATTCAAATTTCAGGTAGCAATGGTTAATCAGTAAGTTTAAAATGCAACCGTCAATCTTATTCATTTCCCGACAGATCGGGTGGTCCACAAAAATCCTCAACAGTTAAAGAGACCTTTGAAAACAATTTTGCCACACCAACAGCACCACAACCAATAGAAAATAAGCACATCAGCACGCATCTAACATCAGACCCACCACATAGTCGGCTTATGGCTTTGGAAAGAATCAATGACTATCGCATATCTGCAAAGAATAACCATTGTGCATCTTCACCTTATGAATAAGCGACAACCGTAGATTTTCATCAAACTTTAACCGCTTCTAAACTGAGACCGCCAAACATGAAATGAACTATCTCTACAGACCATAAAACTTGAATAATTCCCTGGTTGTAACCTTTCAGGGCATGCGCTCTTAACCGGACCTTGGAAACACAATGAACTACCATACGCTAAGAGCACAAGCCATGAAACATCATAAATTTAGCTCACAGATCAAGATTGTGTCACAACTAGGGAAAGGCAGCTCACTTGGATTTTCAACATATTAGGCCATGCGATCTGGACTGGAGCATGATGACATGAAAGACTACCTCTGGCTAAGGGCGCAAGCAATAAAAACTTGTATGTCTTCTTCGCACATTGAAACAAGCCTGCAAGCATGGCAAGGCCATTTCTTAGGACTTTGCGAAGAAGTAGGCCATTCTCTTATGATTTTTACTATGACTGAAAAATGGCCTAATAGTGGCTCTATCTGGGGATGATGGGTAACTTGTGCCCATGCAAGATTTCAGAAATCTAGGAGAGAAGACCACCTACTGGAAAACAACTACAGAGAGCACTAGGACAAAAACCTACTAAGGCAAGACAAGACAAGAGAGACACACAAATTTACACAAGAATTTACAATTCATACAACCCTAATTACTGTTCATGGAAAGGAACATACTTCAACTGAAGTATTTCTTGAAGAATTGTCCATGAATTGGCAATTCTTGAATGTCACCATTGAGCTCTTTAACAATGTAAGAATTTGGTCCCCACTTTTCATGAATCACATATGGCCCCAACCAGATTGGATCAAATTTTCCATGTTTTCCTTTATCATCTAGTCTAGCATTCCAGATTAACACCAAATCATTGGGTTCAAATTTCTTCTCTACAAATTTCTTATCATACAAACTCTTGACCTACAACTGCAACTTAGCATTCCTTGAAGCTGATTCTCTTCTAGTTTCATCCAGCCTGATTAAATCCCCAATTCTCAATTGCATTTTATCCTCTAAATCCTCATCATATATTTGAATGAACTTATACATCTCTAGTAAGTTGTTCTGAGGCATCCTTGCATGTATTCCATACACCAAATCGAACGGTGCACATCCAATTGCCTTCTTCACAATTACTCTATCAGCCCATACAACTAATGGAAATCTTGAATTCCATGCCCTTTTGTTCTTATCAAGAATCCTCTTGAGGATCTTAATCAAACTCTTGTTAGATGTTTCTGCCTGTCCATTTCCTTGTGGATGATATGGTGAGGAAAATGACATCTGGATTCCAAAACCCTTACATAATTCTTTGTATTCAGTAGACCTAAAGCACATTGCGTTATAACTGACAATCCTTTCAAGACAACCAAATCTTGTAACAATATTATTCAATAGGAAATCAGTCACCACCTTGCTTGTTGCATTCCTTTTAGGAATAGCCTCCACCCATTTTGTAAAATAATTAGTGGCAACTAAGATCTAAGAGTGCCCTCCATTGGAATTGTTTGGGAATTCTCCTATAAAATCCATTCCCCATTGCTGGAAAGGGGCCTACACTTCTACTAGCCTCAATGGTACATTTCCTGAAAACTTGAGCTTACCAAAAAATCTCTGAAAAGCATCACACTTTCTTACCAATTGTTCTGCATCCTTGAAGATTGTGGGCCACTAGAATCCAGCTCTCAGAATCTTTTGAGCAATAGTTTTTCCCATATAATGTCCACCACAGATCCCGTCATGCATTACTCTCAACAATTTTTCAGCTTGATTTTCATCAACACATTTAAGAAGTATGCAATCCAAATTCCTTTTATATAACTTGTATTTTATAATTACATACTTGATTGCCTATAGTTTTAATGTCCTTTTCTTGCCATCATCCATTCCTGATGGATACTTCATATTTCTCAAATAATAGATAACATCTTGATACCAGATACAATCATCCATATCACATGTGTAATCAACCTTAGCTTGATTTACCTGATTTGCATCAAGATTGGACTGAGCCATCAATTTTGCCAATCCTTGTCCTTTAACCAACTTGGTAATTTGAATATCAATATTGAACTCTTGGATTCTATTAATCCATTTGCATCTTCTCCTAGACACTTCCTACTGTGAAAATATATCCTTTATTGCAGCACTTGGCACAAAAGAAACAACAACTGCTCCCATCAGATAACATCTAAAAGCCTTTACTACCTTCACAAGTGCATATTCTTGTTTCTCATTGGTGTCATATTTCAATTCAGCAATCTGCAAAGATTTACTAAAGAATGCAATAGGTTGCTCAAAACCTTCCTTATTTTTTTGCAAGAAAGCTGCAACAATAGTATGAAAAGATGCAAAAGAGAAAATGTGCATTGGAACATCATAATCAGGTGCCATAAGCATAGGGGCATCTTTAATTTCCTTCTTGATATTCTTGAAAGCTTCATTAGGCTCACCTTCCCATATGATCTCAGCCCCCTTTTTTAACATTTTGGATATTGGCCTAGTAACTTTAGCAAAGTTTGTAACAAATCTTCTTAGGAAATTTATTTGGCCAAAGAAGGACTGGATTCCCTTCACATTTCTTGGCTTTTGAATCTTATCAATTTCCATCACTCTTTCTAGATCAATTCTTACTCCTTGCTTTCCAACTAGGTGGCCAAGCAACTTGCCTTCAATCACACCAAATACACATTTCCTTGGGTTTAATGAAATTTTGTACTCCAAGGCTCTTACAAATATCTTTCCTAAATGAGAACAATGATCTTCTTCCTTCTTGGAATATGCAGATAAGTCATCTTGATAAACAACAAGGAAAACATCTATAAAATCTGCAAAGGCAACATCCATTGCCCTCTGAAAAGTTGCACCAGCATTTGTAAGACCAAAAGGCATCCTTACATAAACACAGGTTCCCCAATGTGTTGTGAGAGATTTCTTAAATTGTTCTGATTCTTTTACAATAACTTGATTGTAACCAAAAAAACCATCCATCATGGACATCAAATCAGAACCGGTTACTCTTTGCAACATAGCCTCCATATTAGGCAGGCAGTAATTATCCTTTAGAGAAGATACATTTAGATTCTTGAAGTCCACACATAATCTAATATCTCTGTTCTTCTTCCTGACATGAACCAAATTTGACACCTAAGAAGAGTGCCTCACAGGCTTTATGATTCCGGCATCTCTCAACTTCATTAATTCTTCTTGCATCTTGGGTGCCAAGGTAGGATTAATTGGCCTCTGTTTTTTCCTAAAAGGCTTAGCATCCTCCTTCAAAGGGATAATATGCTGAAAAAAGTCTTCCCTATAAACCTTTAGGTCATCATATGACCATGTAAAAACATGCCTGAATTTTCTTAACAATTCAATCAAAGACCTTCTTACCTTCTGAGACATCTCTCTTCCAATATAGACCTTCTTAGGTGCCTCTTATGTACCAAGGTTAATTTCATCCAATTCCATTTGATCTCTTTTCTTAGTATCCATCTTAACTCTATCCTGACTATCAAATACAATTTCTAAAATAACAAGTCCCTTAGGAACCTTATCAGTCTTAAGTTGCAGGACTTCATTACCAAGGATAACCTCTTTTCCTTCTGCTATCTCAACCAGGGTTGAGAAATCTAGTTCCTGGCCATGATATTGATCTTCACAATTTATAAATCTCAAAATATCTTGGTCATCTTCAAAGATTTTCCAATTTTCAACATTATCTGGTATACTAGGCCTAGTCTGAATTTCAACTTTGGAGACACCAGCAAATGTAATGTCACTAGGATTGATTGCTATATTGGCTAACAAATCAGCCATTTTATTGTTGCTCCTATCCTTCCATACAATATTGAAGGCATCAAAATATTCAATCATGTCCCACACAACATTCGTATATTGTTTCAATCTCTTGTTCTTGGAAGCATATACTGATCTTACTTGTGACATAGCTAACTCTGAATCACCTACAACCTTTACACTTTTAATTCCATGCTTGTGTGCTAACCTCAATCCTATTAGTAATGCCTCATATTCTGCTATATTATTTGCAAATGAGAAACTTAATGTGAAAGAGAACTTGTAAGTATTTCCATCAGGAGAAATGAGTAGGATACTTTCTCCTGAACCATCTTTGTAGTTTGCACCATCGAAGTACATCACCCACAAATCACCCTTCTCAGATTTAGCATTTACCTCCACAAAGATAGGTGGCAATATAGGCTCCCTTTCAATCATAGTGACATCTTCCCTGAAAGAATTGATATCAGTATCCACAAAACATGTAGTTTTGTTGTCAATATTCATTTCAATCATGTGGCATACTCTTGGCTCTTGCTCAATCTTAATAAACTGATCATCAATCTTGAAAGTTGCATAGGACAAATCACATTGTAAACTTGCACCCATGGTGGCACTCCACTTCCTAGATAGTAACATCCCATAATGAGGATGGATATCCATCACCAAGACACTCATTGTCAAATTTTTCTCTGGATAGGCCACCAACCTATAGGGCATTGCATTTATGGTCCCAATAACTGGTACTTCTCTTTGATCCATTGCATAACACTTGCCTTGGACTGTATCAACTTTAAGGCCCAACTTCTCCATGATTTTGAAAGGCATGACAATATTTGAAGCACCTGAATCAATCATGCAATTCCTTAATTTCTTTCCATTCACAACGATACTTAGGAAGAATGGGTCTACGTTTTCAAGGCTAGCATTGACAGAGCTATCCAAGTATATAGGTGGTATTTGAGACACCATTCCCTGAATTACCATTTCTTTCAAAACTTTAGCTTGGGGCTCATTTGCATTGCAAGCAACACTTTTATCATGAACATTATCTATGCATGTAAGATCTCTGCCCTTATGTTCAGGGATCCTCAATAATTCTGACAAAAGAACCTTGATAGTGATTTGAGACAATATAACCAACATATCAATAGGGGCAGAGGAAGGAAACTCAATCTGTACTGCTTTAGTATCCTTTTGTTTCTCTGATACATTAGTTGTAGCTGTCATTTTCAATTTTTCAGTTTTAGTCATTGTGTTAACTAGCTTCTCTACTTCTTTTTTATTATTTTTGTCATGAGTGGTAGAGATCTTTTCAGCTCCAACACCCTTAGGTTCCCATTTCTTACCTCCTACATTTTTGAATTTCACCAAGGGGTCATCTTTTAATTTATTTCCAGTAGGTCCCTTGGAACTAGTGTCCTTTATGAACAATCCTTAATCTTTTCTAGTGGCATCATTTGCTGTCATATTTCTTGTTTGTACTTGAGCTACTATTTCTGTAGTGATCCTAGTAATTTCTTCTTTTGAAGGTCTTCTTAAATTCACTGGCTTTGAGGAAGAGTTCATGTTACATGTCCTTTCATCAATGTCCTCATTGTCAGAAAATACTTCTTGATGGAACAAAGCCCTACTTTGTCTCTTCAAGCACACATCAGTTTCTTCACCAATATCAAAATCATCTTCATATCCCAAATATGAAGATGTCATGTTACACCCAATATTGTCATGAGTTTCTTCTTGATCAAGTTCATCAGAACCATCATCTTGATATGCAGCCATGGACTGTGAAACCACACAACACTCTACAGAATGAGGAGATTGGAAAGAAACACACCATGGTGTGTCCTCCATGAAATTCACAGAAGCCTTTTGTAGAGGATCAGGGACATATCTGTCATTGTTTTCTTTTGTAGTAGGGACAATAGGCTTGCCATCCTTCCATTGTCTGTTATAAGGATAATTCTGTAACCTATTCTGCCTATTGAAATTGTTGTTGAAATAAGGCTTGTCACTAGTAGAAACCTTTTCATTTCTAACACTAGGTGTTCATAAGTCCTTTAGTGCATTCAAAACCTTATCCAACTTTTCTTCCTCTTGCTTCTTATTTTCAATATTTCTCTCATTATCCCTTTTGTATTTTTAATTCCCAAACAACTTAGGGTCATCTCTTTTTCCACCCAATTTTCCTGATATTTTCATGTTGTTTTCAATATTGATAGAAATCCTAAATGCATCTCTGAGGGTTCTTGGTTCTTTTTCCCTCAGCAAGTATCCCATTTTTCCATCAAAAGCATTGAAATATGTGGTTAAGCGGACATTGTCATCTAACCTCATGACTTGAAACAATTTATGCATACCTTTCTGAAACCTCATGTTGAACTCAGTTGCAAACTCATTCTGATTTTTCCTTATGGTATTAAATTCATTCAACATAAAGCTGGCATTAGGTCGATCACCATATTTTTCCTTGAAGCATTTCTCAAAGGAATCCCATGTGTCAATACATCTGTCAGGAAGTATTTTGAACCAATCTCTAGCATCTTCTGTTAGAGTAGTCATATTATAGCTAATAATTAATTTATTTAATTATTAGTCTATTATTCTCTACACTTAAGTTAGACTTAGGCATCTTATTATTCTTTAGGGTTTTCACCTTTAGGGTTTCATGATTCCTTTTATAAGGATTCCCTCTTTGTATTTTATTCATTCACTTATTGGATCAATTAATGGAGAATAGATTAATGTATTGAGATTTTCTCTCTCATTTGTTATTCTCAATCATGGCTTCTCTTTCTCAGATCTGTGATTACATGCCTCCATAGTTTTTTCTCTCTTTCTGTGACAGGTGTTTGCATGCAGGGATTCTTGGGAGCTAGGGTTGCTTTTCATCAACTACAACATGGTATCAGAGCTTCCCTGCTGCTACTTGTTCTAGTGTCTTTGAAGCAAGTTTTTTTAGTTCTGGTATTCTCTGCAGGACGTTATTTTTTACCCATCATGTTTACCCTCTGCAACACCAACTGTGACGTAACTTGAATGGGTATTTCACCCACCACCATGGTGCAGACACATTCTGTAGTCAATCATACCTCAAGCCATACTGTACTAGTAAGTGCAAAGTCATATCATGTAGATTGGTCGCCAAAACATTAAATTTTTAGTCCTTTTGTCGCTAAGAAACCCTTAAAATATTCAAATTTTGGGTGGCAATGGTTAATCAGCAAGTTTAAATGTAGTTGTCAATCTTATTCATTTCCCAGTAGATCGGGCAGTCCACAAAAATCCTCAACAGTCAAAGAGACCTTTGAAAACAATTTCGCCACACCAGCAACACCCAACTAATAGAAAATAAGCACATTAGCACACATCTAACATCATACCCACCACACAGTCGGCTTATGGCTTTGGAAATAATCAACGGTTGCTGCATATTTGCAAAGAATAACCATCATGCATCTTCACCTTGTGAATAAGTGACAACCGTAGATTCTGATCAAACTTTAACCGCTTCCAAACTGAGGCCGCCAAACATGAAATGAACTATCTCTACAGACCATAAAACTTGAATACTCCCTGGTTGTAACCTTTCAGGGCATGCGCTCTTAACCCGACCTTGGAAACACAATGAACTACCATACTCTAAGGGCGCAAGCCATGAAACATAAAAAATTTAGCTCGTAGATCAAGACTATGTCACAACTAGGGCAAGACAACTCACTTGGATTTTCAACATATTAGGCCATGCGACCTAGACTGGATCATGATGACATGAAAGACTACCTCTGGCTAAGGGCACAAGCAATAAAAACTTGTATGTCTTCTTCGCACATTGAAACAAGCCTGCAGGCATGGCAAGGCCATTTCTTAGGACTTTGCGAAGTAGGCCATTCTCTTATGATTTTTACTATGATAGAAAAATGGCTTGTGATATCTTTTGTCAAAAAAAAACCCCATATGGTATACTAGATAACACACCCATTGGGTCGCTCTAAATCGTATCACTTTGAGTTTTGGATGGGGTTGGTCCTCTACATGAACTATACTTGGAGAATCCAAGACAAAAATTTACTTGTAGAATTTTGAGGCTAGGGCACAAAAAATATTTTTTGTTCTTTTTCGAAAACCCTTGCATTTGCACTTCAATTTGCTCTCCTTTTTGCTTTGAATGAATAGAAACTTAGTGAAAATTTTCCTTTTAAGAGTTGACGCCACTACTCAGTACAAATAATAAATGAACACAAAAATAATGTGTTTGTTCACACAGTCATTGAACTTCCTTCTACAAATTACCCCATTTTGATGTTTCCTTCTGCAAATTTCATTGACAATATTATTTCATTAATTTACACCCCATATCTTCATTTCATTATGTTGTGATGATAGCATATCAATCTTTGGTAGGGGAAAGTGGTTTTTTTAAGCTCCCACTGAGCCTAAGCCCTTTTAATTTAGTTGTCAAAGATTTTATTTGCACTGGAGCTGGGTGCAACCACATCAACTTTCTTTTTCTAGATCTTTCTTACCTCATTCCCAACTTCTTCCACATTAACTTTTTTCTCAAATTTATAAGCTCTTTCTACATTATCATGTTTTATACTTTTCCTTCTATAGGATTTTGAAAGATGGCCAAATTTGTTGCAGTTGTAACACTGAACCTTCTTTTGTTCGGTGTTCCCCTTGTTTAATTTGAATCTTCATTGGTTAGTCTTATGCCCAAAAACATTGCATATTTGACAATGAACATTGAAGGATCTATTTCTTCCACTATTTCGATTGTTCACAATCTGACTTTTGCACAGACTAGCCTTATGACCAAACTTCTTATAGGTGAAGCACTGACCACAAAATGATCTAATCTTTTGATTTAATATTCTTCTACATTCCAATGCCTTATATGTCTAAATTTATTGTAGTAAAAATAGTAGTTATTAAAAGATGTGTACCTTTGACCAACTTGTTGCTTTTCCTAAGGATTCCTTGCTTGATCTCTTTGACTGCAAGGTTTCTTTCCTTGGACGATTTCTATAGCAAGTGAAATAGTTTTTGTGTCTTCTAACAGTCCTGTTTTTCCTTTGCCTTCAACCTTTTGTTGTGAGAATTCACCAACTTCAAACCCTAAGCCACTTTTTTCTTTAAGAGTCTTTTGATCAACCATCAATTCATCAAGCTTTCCAATACTCATTTTGAATTTGTCTTTTCTAGATCTAATTTAAGAAACACTACTTCTTCTTCCAATTTCTTGCATACCTCTATCTTGTTTTCAATGATGTCATTCAAGTAGTCTTTTGTATTTTTGTCTCCTTTAACTTGTAATTTTAGACTCATAATCATATCATTTCCTTGTTTTAATTCTTCATTAACGTCCTTTTGTCTTTCCTTGAATTTCTTGATTTGTTCCCTTACCTTCCTAATGCATTCATTTTCTTCTTTGATGCTTTCTTTCAAATCTTGGTTTTCATTATTTGTATTTTTAAGATCTTCAAGAGCTACCTTAAGTTATCTTTGTAAAAAAAATTCAATTTAGAAACAAATTCACAGAGGATCTTGGTGCCATATGTTCAACCTTCAAGATCTCCAAGCTGGTAATATCAATCAAAGGACCTTTCTCTAATACCAATTGTTAAACATATAGTATAATGAGAGAGAGGGGTGAATTAGTATACCCTTTAAACTTTTAAATCATTTGTGCAACCATCCACGTAACATAACTAATTGTTGAAAGTAAATTGAAACATGAAAAGAAGAGCATGACACATAATACTAGTATTTTTATGTGGAAACCCAAATGGGAAAAACCACGTCAAAGAGGATTAACTCTCAATATCTCATAACTGGTTATTAAATATTACAACAACTCATTGTAAGAGGGCTCACTAAAAATGAATTGTTGTGATTGCATCTTATACATGCATGAGGTACAGTTCAATATACAAATTTCCCACAATTGTTCTAATTACATTTAGTACTATAGTGTCACCAAAAGTCCTTTTTAAAAATTACATTCACATCACACATGTGTCACACCATCGAGTTGTGATATATATATATATATATATATATATATATATATATATATATATATATATATATATATATATATATATATATATATATATATATAGACACACACACACTAGTTCTTCAAAAATGTTGGTCAAATGAAACATGCTATGACCCAATGAGTAGGTCGGGTCAAAAAAATTTCATGCATTATCTTCCACACATGTTACCCAATTGAGTCATTCAAAGAACAACAATTATTGATGCCAACTCGATTTTACACATTTTACCCATTTTCTATCCTTGAACCAAAATTGAAGAACCAAAAACATCCATGGAACAAAATGCAGTCATAATGACTAATATGTATATATGTATATATACATATATATATATATATATATATATATATATATATATATATACATATATATATATACATATATATATATACATACATATATATATACATACATACATACATACATACATACATACATACATACATATATATATATATATATATATATATATATATATATATATATGTATGTATATATGTATATATATACATATACATATACACATACATACATACATACATACATATAAAATCTAAAATCTTGAGTGTCTTTTGTCTTACTATAGGAATATGTAGTCAAAATTGTGAAACCATATCTTCACGTGTAAAGCAAAACACAGATTTGCAGCCTGTTAAAAACTGTCATAGCATATGTACTGGAAAAATTGTGACATCAACAAAAAACTTAAAAACAACATTCTAGTAGGCCGATTTCAAGTCTTGTAACACTATTTCAAAGCCCCTAATGGTGAGAAGACAAAAGGTGTTATTTTGACTCAAAAGGTGGCTAATGTCAACACCACAATTGATCACCATCATGAAAAATGGAGGAAGAAGGGTTGCACCATCATGAGATGTGGTTGGACTAATAGAAGTAGAGCATCACTGATTTTATTGTCTCTTTCTCATGTAAGTGTAATTTGTAAAGTCCATTGATTTAATAATTTATATTTTACAAAGTTTTTTTTTTTTTTTTGGTCTCAAGTGGCGTAGTGTTGTTGAAGTCAATTAATGCTTTAGGAAACACAAAAAGATGTTGAATTTATTTGTCAATCCTTGAAGGGAGAGTTAGCTGAGGTGGGTGAGAGGAACATGGTACAAATAGTTACAAATAATACAACAAATTATGTTGTTGAAGGTAGACATCTTATGGAAAGGCACCCATCCTTGTTTTGGAAATTTTGTGTTGCTCACTAGCCTGATATTGTATTGGAGGATCTTGGAAATCCTCTAAACAACCATGTACATTACATAACTAATTGTTGAAAGTAAATTGAAACATGAAAAGCAGAGCACAACACATAACACCAAGATTTTACATGGAAACCATAAATGGGAAAAACCACAGAGAGGATTAGCTCTCAATAACTCATAACCAGTTATTAAATATTACATCAGCTCATTGTTAGAGGGCTCACTCCCTTGGAAGTTTGACTCATTGTCAAGATTACAAAATGAATTGTTGTGATTGCATCTTATACATGCACGAGGTACAGTTCCAATTTAGTTTTATTTACAAATTTTGCACATTTCATCTAATTATATTCACTCTATAGTGTCACCAAAAGTAATTTTTTAAAATTACAATCACATCATACATATGTCACACCAACAAGTTGTGTGTGATACATACATGCATACATACATACATACATACATGTATACTAGCTCTTTAAAAATGTTAGTCAAATCAAACATGCTATGACCCAAAGAGTAGGTTGGCTCAAAACAATTTAATATATTATCTTCAACACATGTTACCTAACTAAGTTGTTCAAAGAACGACTGTTCATGCCAACTCAATTTTACACATTTTACCCATTTCATATCCTTGAACCAAAATTATAGAGCCAAAAATGTCCATGGAACAAAATGCGGTCATACTAACTAACCTATCATGTTACTGGAAAACAATGTTTTCCAGAAGCAACATTCCAGGGAAATAGCTTCTACAACATGTATAGATATCATCTGAAATCTTGAGTGTCTTTTGTCTTATTGTAGGAATCTATAGCCAAAATTATGAAACTATTCGTAGTTTATCAAAAATTGTCATAGAAAATGTACTGGAAAAACTATGACATAAATGTCAAACATAAAAACAACCTTCAAACATGCCAACTTTGAGTCTTCTAACAAAAGTTCAAAGCCCCTAATGATGAGATGACAAAAGGTTCTATTTTGACTCAAAAGGTGGCTAATGTCAATGCCACAATTGATCACCATCATGAAATATGGAGGAAGAAGGGTTGCACCATCATGAGATGTGGTTGGACTAATAGAAGTGGAACATTACTAATTTTTCTTGTCTCTTTCTCATGTAATTATAATTTGTAAAGTACATTGATTTAATAATTAAGATTTTAATTTATATTTTACTAATTTTTTATTTTTTGTCTCAAGTGGCATAGTGTTTTTGAAGTCAATTAATGCTTTAGGAAACACAAAAGATGTTGAATTTTTTGTTAATCTGTGAAGGAAGTGTTGGTTTAGGTGGGTGAGAGGAACATGGTATAAATAGTTACAAATAAGACACCAAATTATGTTGTTGAAGGTAGACATCTTATGCAAATGCACCCCTCCTTGTTTTGGACATTTGGTGCTACTCACTCGCTTGATATCATATTGGGGGATCTTGACAATCCTCTAAACAACCATTTACGTAACATAACCAATTGTTGTAATTGTATTGTATACATGCATGAGGTATAGTTCCAATTATGTTTAATATACAAATTTTGCACACTTCATTTGATTACATTCATTTCTATACTATTGCCAAAAGTTCTTTTTTAAAATACATTATCACACATATGTCACACCGTCAAGTTGTGTGTGATACATACATACATATACACTAGTTCTTCAAAAATATTAGTCAAACCAAACATGTTATGACCCAACGAGAAGGTCAGCTCAAAACAATTTCATACATTATCTTCCACACATGTTACCCAGTTGAGTTGTTCCATATTCCTTGTTCTTGTCAAACTTCCTTGGTACGGTAGGCCCGCTCTCTACAGTGCTCTTCTTCAATCTGTGTTCGACAATAAGCATCTTATTCTTCTTCCTAATTGTAGCCAAAGCTTCCTTTTCATTAGGATTCAACTCCACTTCCCCCATCTCATCATCCTCGTCCACTCATCCTGATTGATTGATCTCTCAAGGACCTTGTATTCGGCAGATGTTGGCAAGCGATCATTCTTAGTTGCTGTTGTTTTATAAGGTTAGTTAGTAGTTACAGTCAGTTTATTAGAGTTAGGAGTTTATTTCAAAGACATCCATGTGAAGTGGAGTGGGTGTGGTCGAATTGATGTATCAAGGAACAAATGGAATAACCAAGAAAACACTATACGTTAAATCATGTGATTGATAGAAGATTGGGGCTCACCTGAGCCATAAACATCAAGAATTATTATAAAAAAAGATATAAACCATATATATGCGCACTTGAGGCAAAGATAAGTTACGCCATATCCATATTAAAATATTAGTTACAATATGAAAATACTAAATTGACTAATTCCTGAGCTCATCTCTGCATATGGTCGCAACAAAGATATGTGATTACAATACAAAGAAGGCATCGTAAAAATATAATTTTGGCATTTGCCCTAGCCTGACACGTTTTGCACTCAAATCCTTCATCGTGGATAAGTGGAGATGGGTGGATAGATGCAGATGAGTTGTCATCAACCCAACTAAAGTATCTGTAGCTATTATTTCCCTGTGATGCCCAGTCTACATTAGTTCTTATAATATAATGAATAGTATTTACATTAGAAACATTAAATATATATACATTAGCAACATTTTTTCTATTTGGGCAGCACCAAAATTGTCATCTAGGGTTGTTTTGTGTCTGTGAAGTCCTCAACACACACTACCCACCACCACATTGACATTTTGGCACATTAACAAGAGTCATCGAGCCTATATCAATAATGCACCGCACCATCATTACTACATTTATTATTTGTATATGATTATTTTTATATGAAATACACCAAGGAGTACCATCAGAAATATTAATTATTTACAATAATGAAAAGTAAACCTAAATCAAATAGCTCATTTTTGTATCAACATGTGTAGTCTCTGTGTATATGAAAAATGAAAGAAATATCAAGCTGAAATAAAATAGTGAACAAAATAGTATTCCACATAGAGTGAATGAAATATACCATCAAAAGAAGGTGAAAAAATCATATCACGAAGCACACACATAGGAAATAAAAAAGGGACAAAAGACAAGAAATAAGAAAAATCATTACGACTATAGAAAAAATATTTATACTATAATAAAAAAAAGAAACACCCTTTGTCAACAATATTCAAAATCATTAGGACTATAGAAAAATAATTAAGACTATACAAAATCAATTTTTGGAGATGGACGGTTCTGATGCTTTGCCATTTAAGTATGTCAACAATGTTCAAAATCCTATCACCAAGCACATGAAAGAAATAAGAAAAATCATTAGGACTATAGAAAAATCAAGTTCTAGAAATGGACGGTTCTTATATTGCTTTGTCATTACAACAATTGAGCATTCATCATTTGGTACTTCTTGGAGTATTCCATTTAAGTTTTCTAGCTGTCGTGTTTATGTGCATGTTCTTTATGTGTTTGGCTTCTCTCCCTCGCAAGAGATACGCCGATAGGTAATTGATTTGAAAGCATAATGATTTGACAGTTAGAAGGTTGGTTAATAGATTCTAGTCGGTTCTTTGTAGAGGGTAGTCTATTTGGAGTACACTTAATTTCTCTGCAATTTTGGAGTACACTGTCCCGTAGGTACAGTCGAAACACCAACATATTGATTTGAAAGTTTAGAATGTGATCTTTGCTTAGTGGTAACGTAGGAACATTTCCAGGAATTAGTTTTACTTTTTTATGCAAGAACTTTGTTGTTTTTGTTGTTTGTGATACCAAAGGAGTAACTAGTATTGTGTAGACAGTGACTGGCCAGATTGTTCCTGAAAAAAAATTACAAAACTGAACCAATGGCATGTTTACAACAAAAAACAAATTACAAAACTGAACCAATGGCATGTTAATTCACAAATTTTTTTTACAAAACTGAACCAATGACATGTTTATAACAAAGAAATAGAATGATAATAATATGTTGAAAATTCTATTATGTTTAATACACGCCAAAGGACTAGTCCCAACAATTCTTAAACATACTTTATCTAATATGATGAATTCTTAATAAATGTTCAGTCAATTTTTAATGCTAGCACGAATGAAGATTTGACCTACCAAATCTTCCTTGTACCACACAAACAACTGTGAATAACTATGTCTACTCCAACCTTAATTGTTTAAGAATTCATCATATCAGGTAACGTATGTTTAAGAATTGTTGGGAGTTCTATTAGACCTTTGTTGTAAACATGTCATTGGTTCAATTTTGTAAAAAAAAAATTTCTGTTAAATGCATTTAAATGGAACATTAAGCATAGTAATAATATGCTTAATCTATTAGTAATTGGTAGATTAAATGCTCAAAGCCCAATCATGGCAGGGTTGTGTTATGTCCTTTTCTTTCTCATGATTTGGTCCTAGGTTAGAGGATTGAGAAATGACTAATAACAGTTTTAAATGATGTAATAAGGCTATCATATTTAACACCATACAATCAAGGATACCATAACGAAAAAATTCTGCAAATTGGAATCAACAAAACCGTGTTTTTGAAGTATTTTTATTGGTGTTTGTTCTTGCCCGAGCATGTACGAATAAATTTTTGCAATCTGAATTCATCAGGAGTTGGGGCATGTCCCTAGCTTTCATTTAAATCCAACCAGAGCTTCTGAGGTGGAGTAAATTGGGAAAAATTGACTGATAGTCATTTACAGGCCATTTTTTACATGAATTTTAGGCTGTCGTGAGGAATGCCAGGGAGACTGTCAAAATTAGAAAATTCGTTGGTGAAATTAGAACAATAACACAGTGCACCATGGCAATGCACTTCTACGTAACCTATCAATATTATATATGTATATATAAGATTTAACATATTCAACACTGACATTACAGAGACTGTCAAAATTGCAGACATGGGACACAATGCTTCCACCCTCTGATATTAAATATGTAATATATTTAATATCTGTTGTTTATGGAATTCAATTTTTGCATTGAATTATTTGTTTGGGCCCTAGAGTCAGCCTTCTTGGATTAATCATTCAAGTCGGACCCTTTGGCTTTCTCCCTTTGTCTCCTACATATAGGAGGTTGATTCTTGAGAGAAAAACACACAAGACATAACGTGTTTCTTCTCCCAAGAATCACTAAAAGAGGCAACAACAATAGTGAATTGTCTAAGGCAGCAACAATAGTGAATTCCCAAGGCTGTAACAAATTCCTTAAGGGCAGCAGAGAATTCATTCTTGGGTCCAAGACATCTCATTTAAATTTCTGGGTTCTTTACTTTCTCATTTGCAATTTCTTTGTTCTTACATTCTTGACCAATTCTGACAAATCCAAATTAGATTAAACAATGTTTTAGATCTAAGATGCAATCAAAATCTTTATCATTTGCATTTCATTTTCAAAGATCTCTGTTTTGATTAGATATTAGTTGATCTTGGTGTCAGGTTTTAGTGAAGAAGTTAATAGTTTGTATTTGTGTATCGGGTTTGATTTTTGAGTTGCCATTAAACAATGTATCAATCCTAACAGTATTCGGTTTCATAACATTTCTAAATGTTTGAAAGCACTAAAATCAAAATAGTTTCAAAGAAACCGTGATGTGCATTTTGAATTGGTTGCAGCCTAAGTTCAAAAGGAGGTTACGAACGTCCCTGTTTGGTTTAATTTAAGTTGATCCTTGACTATGTATTGAAACAGTTTCCAAAGAACCGTCATTCGAATCCATGTTGGTGTCTCATCATTTCACATGGTTGCTACGGTCCAGTGTAGTGCTAGATAATGCAAGACCATTGATATTTGGGGCAAGGTAGAAGATCGACAGTCAGGTGGACTATGAGAACCGTGTTTATGGAACCTTGCTTGCTTTGTTTATGGAATGCTACTGATCCATTGCATCTTTGACTTGTTTATGCAAGTAACTGAAGAATGTACCTTGTATAGTTGTTTTTTGGGCTTACTCCTTGTTATAGCTTCCCCTCATAATCTTTTTGATTTAATACATTTAACTTTTTATAACAGTGACCTATAATAGACGCCATGACATAAGAGCTTCCTTTTCTAATAAATGACAAGACATATTTTGATATATTCCCATCATAGCACTTTGACATAGTTTTGTATTTTGAGGCTAAAAACTCTGTTTATGAGCATTGTGGTTCATGGTGACTGATGTTAGTGTACTATAATAGAAATTTATTACTATTGTCTTGTAATATTTGATACTCATGATTATGCTTTGGAATCAGAGTTTTCTTTCATTTGATATCCTACTACAACATTTCTCTTATACCTTGAACATGGCTTGAGTTGTCAGATCTATATGTATTTCTTTACATTATTTCTACAAGACATATATGATCATGATAGGCTTCATTATTGCTTCTTATATAACATGTTAACATAATGAATAATACATTATTTGAATGCAGTGATGCCCTAGGTGAGCCGGTTGAGCACGATTAGGGACAACAGAGCATTGCAAGGAGATTACAATGAGTTGAATGCATTTCTTTTTTTTAACTAAAAGCTCACGGAGAGGTAGACATACGTCTATAGAAGCCCCAAGTCAAAGTAGAAGATTGGGTGAGTTTCTTTGGTTGCCAAGAAAGCAAACTCTTAGTCACACTGTCCAAGTTGCGTGAAAACACTAGTTTTCAGGCATGGCTATAGGAGTTGGTGTATAGACAATCTGGGAGGAGAAGACCTTAGAAATCTTGGAGTTCTCAATAAAGGGCATCTGAATCCTAAGCCCATAGAGTTATAAGACTCAATTAAAATCTCATAGAGTTATAAGACTTCATCTCAACCATTTCAACTAACTAATAATCCCTCCACTAATTGGAAATCAAACTGTCATCTCCAAAGCAATGGGGACTTTCAAGGCACTAACACTATTTCATGAGTTCCAAATAAATTTTTCCCCCTTAAATCGATGGCGGCTAAGCTCCCTACAAAACACACCAAAGACCAAAAAATGTCAAACTTTTATTTTTGATTTGCGAAAACCCAACAATTTTTTTTATGGTTTTCGATTACAAAATATGCAAATCATGAAGAATAGATTATGAAAAGTTCACGAAAATCTGTTGTGTTTTCCATTTTTTAAAATTTGATCAAGAGTACATTTCATAGGAAGCTTAACTACGTCCCTTAAAATCATTAACAAAATACTATCATCCAAAACCCAACATTCCTTAAAATCATCAGCAAAATACTATCATCCAAAACCCAACATCATAATATGCAAGCTTCTAGATTGGGTCTCTTCCCATGGAAGTTCCACTTCTTAAACAAGAAAACTCAATGAACACGTGTATTGGGGGAAAACTCAATGAACACGTGTATTGGGGGATTTCTTCCATTGTTGGTAGTGGGATAGGAGGGTTTGGTGTTGTCAAATTTAGAAGAAACCCTATTCAAAATGGTTTATAGTTGAAATGGAAGTTGAATATGTTCTGAAGGGTCCACTGTTGTAGTAGCATTTCGAACAAAAACCTCAATAGTAAAATTCAGCCATTGCTTTGAAAGAGATAATTTATACAACGAGGAACCAAGTCAGTGAGTGAGATTGGAAATGCTTCCCGGCTTACTTGTAATATCATTATGGTCAATTGAATAACAGTCGTACAATGCTATTGATATCCACAACTCACATCAATCTCAAACCATTATGTAAAGAGGGACAGTCGAAGGAAGCCCTGTACATTCTACTCACTACACAAAAACCCGATGGAGCCTTATTTTCATATCTTCAATTGTCGGAAACCTACAATCTCAAAAATGCCCTTTCACAAAGAAAAAATGTTCACTCTTTCATCGTTCCCAAGAAATTTACATTTTCCACAAGGTTTTAGAATAAGCTTATAAACATGTATGACAGGTGTGAAAGCCTGGTGGATGCACTTAAAGTGTTTGACCAAATCGAAGAATGAGACAACGTCTCATGGAATATGACTATTTTTGTATACCGAAGACATGGGTATCCTCACGAGACAATCACTATTTCACCAAATGCAACGAACAGGTTTCGAACCCAATCAATTCACATATGCCAACATGATTATAGCCTATGCTGAAATGGGAGCTCTACAACAGGGCATAGATATCCATCAAAGCATGAAGGATAGAGGATTTTCTCAAAATTTTGTGGTTGCAACTGCCCTGGTGCACATGTATGCCAAAAGTGGAAGCATAGACAAGGCATGTGAACTGTTTCACAAAATGCCTCAAAGAAATGAGGTCTCATGGAATGCCATGATTGCAGGATATATTCAAACTGGATTTGTTGAAAAGGCTTTTAAAACTTTTAAGCAAATTCAATTGGCAGATGTAAAGCCAAATTCCATAACCTTTGTCATCATACTTCCAGTGTGTGCCAAAATGGGAGCTTTGTAACAGGGTACCACTGTAATCTCCCTAGTACGCTCCTTGGAGATTTGGGGCTAAATCGATAACTTCAATTGCAAAGACTTCTTTCTACTTGTGTGTAGTTCTTTAATTGTTTTAAAATTTTGTATTGAATATGGTTCACAAATAGGTATGTTGTTAATATTCTTAGTTAGATAATTTTGTGGATTGGATAATTCAACCAATGTAAGTGTCTATTGCTTTTTATTAATGGAGACTGATTTGTAAGGATTACACTGTCAACAATAAGTCTAGTATGATTCTTAAGTTGATAATAGTATATTGCTATAGGCTAGAGATTATCCCGAGCTCACATGGATTACATTATTATGGTAATCTATTACATGAATATTATGTTGTCTGAGTTGTAATCCCCTTTCTTATACAATCATTTTCTTCCTTTTCATACAATGATTTGAAATACTTATTTTGACTCTACCAGTGATGATCCTAAATCTTATGTTTCCTTTCTCTTTATATAAACATTAAACGTTGTCCATTTCACTTCCAATAATCATGTTTAGGGGATAATCAAAATGCTTCTATAATTCTTATTTATGCGGGTCATGACATTCAACTCTGTATACCCACACTAGCTCACCCTATTTATTCACTAGCAACATCCAATATTGAGTGAATCCCTTTCAACAATGAAACCTTTGAGAATGGTCTTCCTTTTTATAATTCTATATATGTATTTCATCTCCATCCAACGTTCCTAGTTATATTTATTATATTCTTCCGTAGTCAATACTTCCTATTTGGATCATAGTCCAAGAGTAAGTGAATATATAATTGAAGGGACACAAGATAGATCCCTGACACCTATGTCGTTTACAGGTTGTGACCACCGTAGATTATGTCTTTTCCTCTTTTCCATCCCCCCGTTCTTGGTGTCTTTCCTCCATTAAGTATGCTATCTCTTCCACAACCTTTGCAATCATTCTTCCAGCCTGTGCCAAAATGGGAGCTTTGGAACAAGGCATTGATATCCATCAAAGCATAATGGAGGGGGGATTTTTATCAAATGTTTTATTTGTCAGTGCCTTAGTAGACATGTATGTTAAATGTGGAAACATAGACAAGGCACGTAAATTGTTTGACAAATTGCCTCAAAGAGATTTCATCTCATGGACTGCCATGATTGGAGGATATGTTCAAAATGGGTTTATTGAAAAGGCATTAGAAACTTTTAAGCAAATGCAACTGGTGGATGTAAAGCCAGATGCCCCAACCTTTGCTAGCATACTCCCTGCCTGTGGTCAAGTTGGAGCTTTGGAACTGGGGACAACCATCCATGAAATCTTATGCAAATCAAACACAGATGGCTTGGCTAGAGTCGTGCAGTTTTGAGAAGTCAACTATAGTCTACGGGTATGCAAATGTATGCAATCAGGAGGTGTAAAACCCTAATGTATGCAATTAGGAGGTGTCTAGTAAATTAAGCAATTGAGAGAAAGAATGAAAAACCTCCAAAAACCCTAGGTTAAGGTTTCTAAGCTCAATCTCCTTGAGTCATTTCAGCCACTCAATCTCCTTCATGTGCGCGCTGCCCTTCTAATTCGCCGACTGGGAATAATGAAATGAGAAATGAAATTACCATTTTTTTAAAAGTTATGTCCATGTTTGTCAAAATTTTGACCACCATGGGATTTGTCGATATTTTGACAAACACGGGCATAAATTTTTAAAAAAACAAAGTTTTCCTTATATAATCCGACCAAGCAAAACTTTTTTATTTTTTGGTCGAAAATTTTGGTAGAAAAACTAGGTCAAATGTACTAGTGTTCAGAGAAGAACAATTATTGATGTCAACTCAATTTTACCTTGTTTACCCATTTCCTATCCTTGAACAAAAATTGTAGAGCCATAAATGTATAAGGAACAAAATGCGGTCATATTGATTAACCTATCATGTTTCTAGAAAACAAAGTGTTTTCCAAAAGTAACATTTCAAAGAAATAACTTCTACATGTATAGATATCATCTGAAATATTGAGTGTCTTTTGTTTTATTATAGGAATCTATAGCTAAAATTATGAAACCATATCTTCATATGTGAAGTAAAACACAGATCCGCAGTCTGTCAAAAACTATCATAGCGTATGTATTGGAAAAATAGTGAAATCAATGACAAACATAAAAACAACATTCCAACATGCCAAGTTCAAGTCTTGTAACACTAGTTCAAATTCCCTAATGATGAGAGGACAAAAGGTGTTATTTTGACTCAAAAGGTGGCTAATGTCAATGCCACAATTGATCACCATCATGAAATATGGAGGAAGAAGGGTTGCACCATCATGAAATGTGGTTAGACTAATAGAAGTAGAACATTACTAAATTTTCTTGTCTCTTTCTCATGTGATTGTAATTTGTAAAGTCCATTGATTTAATAATTAAGATTTTTAATTTATATTTTACTATATTTTTTTATTTTTTTTATCTCAAGTGGCATAGTTTTGTTGATGTCAATTAATGCTTTATGAAACACAAAAAGATGTTGAATTCTTTAGTGAATCCTTGACGGGGGGTGTTGGTTGAGGTGGGTGACAGGAACATGGTACAAATAGTTACAAATAATACAACAAATTATGTTGTTGAAGGTAGACATCTTATGGAAAGGCACCCCTCCTTGTTTCAGACATTTTGTGCTACTCACTGGCTTGATATCGTATTGGGGGATCTTGGCAATCCTCTAAACAACCATTTACATAACATAACTAATTATTTAAAGTAAATTGAAACATGAAAAGCAGAGCACAACCCATAACACCAATATTTTTATGTGGAAACCCCAAATAGGAAAAACCATAGAGAGGATTAACTTCAATAGCTCATAACCAGTTATTAAATATTATAGCAGCTCATTGTCAAAGGGTTCATTGCCTAGGAAGTGTAACTCATTGTCAAGATTACAAAATGAATTGTTGTGATTGCATTGCATACATACACGAGGTATAGTTCCAATTACTTTTAATATACAAATTTCTCACACTTCATTTGATTACATTCATTGCTATACTATTGCCAAAATTTCTTTTTTAAAATACATTCTTATCACACATATGTCACACCTTCAAGTTGTGTGTGATACATACATACATATACATCGGTTCTTCAAAAATATCAATAAGATCAAACATGCTATGACCTAAAAAGTAGGTCGTGTTGGAGCTCAAAAATCTAGGATGTGATTTTGAGTCCATATTCAAAAAAATTCTCTAAATATAAAGTTGTGCCCTTGAAAAATCATTGTGGAAAGCCAAGTTTGGGTGCATGGATAAAAGGGCATCTTGATTTTTGTGAAGAACCACTTGAGTAAGGTGTTCATCACTTTTCATTCCACATACGTAATGGGTTTGATCTCCTAAATTTCAATTATGGCATGTTTAGGGAGTAGCCTTTTGGAGGTGTTTCTAGAAATTTGCATTTTTGTATCTTTCCAAAATTTCATAAAGTTGCCCACTTTGGAGGTTTTCCTTTTCTGTCCAATGAATAGTCTTAGCATGAGGGTTGCATCATGTTATAGGAATGTGAGTGAGTCCCCATGACCATTTTTAGTCCCCCATGTGCCCATTTGACATGTTTTCCAAAGCCATCCAATTTGCCAATTGTTAAATGTCTTTGAGTGTGCATAGTCCAGATTTCTAAATGGCCTACTTCATGATCTCCCAGTTTGCACCTGGCTCAAGGTCAAAAGAATTTGATTATTTTTCTGCATTATAGACCTAGAAGCGTACTTGCCTTAAGATTTTTAGATCTCTACCAATCCGTCTAGTCACTTTCCTAAGCCAATTCTAAATCTAGTTTCTACATTTTTCAATGTTTCAAAATCAGAGTGTTTCTAATAAGCTGACTTTGTTGTTTATTGGTATTTCACCTTATGGTCTTCTAGGAAAATTAATTGTGGATTCATTTACCTTATATGGGAGTGAATCAGTATCCAAGATCTCAAATCTTGAGGGTATCAGTTGGTGAGTTTTCAAAGTCAGTTTTGAAGGTAATTTGTGCAGACTAACAGTGTGGACAGAACTTAATGTTTCAAAGTGATATGTTTGGTCATTAATATCTTATTGCTAAAATATTTTCATACATTTTCCTTTGACAATTGTACTCACATGTTGGGATTTAATGTATGTTTTTGACGACGCTTTCCTGTGAGACCTGTTGGTGAGTTTTCAAGGCCATTTCCAGAGGCCAGTTATGATAATTGGCAGAAAAATGAGAGATGTGAAAAAATGAATGATGTGATTAAAGATCGATGCGTCGTGGCTTGTTTTCACTATGTGATTGCATTTTGGATGAACTAAAGGTAAATATTGAAGTGCAAAGCGTTAATCCTCAAGTCTAACTCCCCAGTTGTTGTTCCCATTAAGTGTGAAAATGGTAGTGTTGTGCACATTTTCTAGCCCTGTATATTTTATTAAGTGTTACGCGCACTCATATGTTTTCGTGGAATTGGCATGTTGATGCTTCCATGATTTCCATTCTAGCCATACTATGTTCTTCAATGTTGAACATGCCATAGAAATGACTGTGCACTTTCTTTTAAATGCTGGCATGTCCCAGAATGTGTTGTGCCATTTTCAAAGTATGTTAGCATATATCCAAAAGAGTGGTTTGCACATTCTTTTAAGTTACAATTTGATTGCACTTTGGTCTGTGCACATGTGCTGGTGTGTGCACACCTTACATAGGGGGGACTGGCCAGCGTAAGGGACAAAGAGAACAATGGATTGGTGGTATGCGCAGGGTATCAAAGGAGGCTGTATGCACCACAAAGTGCTACACACTTGGCAATTGAATGTGTGCACACTAAGAAAGAGTAGGGTGTGTGCCATAACACTAAGGAGGGTGTTGTGCATAAAGTCTGCAGTATGCACTTAGAAAGGATGTATGCACTTGGCACCCAAAGTGTGCGCATATGTTTGTATTGAATGTGTTGTGCGCACATGGTAAGAAGTGGCGCACCATTGTTTGCAGGGGGTGTGTGGTGTTTGCAGGGTGCATGCTAGCACTTGCACACACACACACCTGTAGTTAGAAACAAAGCAAGGATGATGTGGTTGCAATGTTTATTCTTGCAAAACGTCTTCACCAACACTTGCACACCAATACATGCAAGCAGAAAAATAAAAACAAGAAGTGTGTGCCAGAGTATAATGCAGGGAAGTAATGTGAGAAAGAGCTAAGGTAAGGGGGTGCATAAGGCTTGCAGGTGTATGTCCTTGGGTAGCACAGAGCACACCACAGTGGATTGATGCGTGCATGGGTAGCAAGCCATGGAGAAAAACAAAGGAAGTTAATGGATTGTGCGCACTTGGAGGGCATAAAGGTAAGTAAAAAATTATATAAGCCTGCAAGGTAAAGGCCAAAGGAAAAAATAAAGAAAGTGGGGTGCATGCATGGCCAACAAGAAGGAAAGGAAAATGTAGAGGGTGTGCATGTGGGTTTATCCCACATGCACCCCATTTTCATTTCTAAAGTAGTTTAAATGAACTAGTGCTCAAGTGTAGTGGTAAGTTGAAATGATGAGGCATATGTGGTGGCCTCTTGGCTTGTGGGCCCGGATTGGGTGCATGCCAGTTGCGCACCCATATAAATTTTAGTGGAAATATTTAAAAAACTCTTCAGGATTTAGTCCCACATTGGCCAAAATTGGGAGATTTGGAATGTTTATAATGAAGTGTGCTCACTTAGTAGTTTGAAGAAAGAGGAGGCTCCAGACATGCATGCGCAAGAGTTGCATTGGGAAGCATGCCAACAAATGAAGGCTTCAAAATTTTGTAGGAGGTTGTTAGATTGATTGGTCAATGATATGACACGTGGCAATTAGTCGCCAATTCTTTGAATAGGTAGGTGATTAGTGAAAATATTCAAAGATCTGGAGAATGCCTTAGTCATCGGTTCTCCGAATCCTAGCGGTAAAGTGCCAAACATTTGGAGAATTGGAGAATGCCTCAGTCGCACAATCTCCAGATCCTAGCGGTCAAGAGGCTAACATTTGGATATTGAGAGAACATGTAGTCGCACATTCTCTAGATGCCAGCAGTCAGAGGTATTGACATTCTGAGAATGGGAGAATGAGGCTAGTCGCGTGTTCTCTGAATGTGACCATGGTCAAGGGTTAGATTCAAAGACTTAGAGAATAGGCTATTCGCCCATTCTCCAGATGTGACCAGGGTTAGAAGATGGATTTCGAGAACTACAAGAGAATGAAGAAGTTGTTGAATCTCCAGATCAGATGGTCAAAGCTTGGGTCAATTAGAGCATGCAACCAGCTAGTGACACTTGTCCAATTGTAGTGAGTTCTGGGCATAAAGTGCAGGAAAGTGAGCCAAATGTGTAGAGAAAAGGTAAAATGAGAGATAAAGTGAAAGATTTTAAAAAGATCTAGATAGTCTCTCATAGTTTGAAAATAAATTTTATTTTAAAATGTTGAGAGAAGCATTCATGGGAGATCTCTTTCAAGGTATAATGTGATCATTTCTTGGAGAGGAATGGAATCAAATCAGTTAGAGAAAATGACTGCAGGCATGAAGTAGGTTACAGAAGATTAGTTTGAGAATCAACATTGGAGAGAAGTTGGAGATATTTTGGCTAAGAACTGACAACTGTTAGTTTGTTTTGAACTAACTTTCATTTTTCCTATATCTCTTTTCTTCTCCATTGTTACATGGATGGTGAAATTTAGAACTAAATAGAGAGATTTTTGTCTAGAGTCTTTTATGGAATTCTGCCATTGTTAAAGTATTGATATTGAAGATTTTTAATGAGAAAACATTGGAATCCCATCTTAGATTTGTGTATGTCTTCTTGTTGTAGGCTTGAGTTCTTATATGTTAATGTTGCAAAGCAGAATTAATGTATGGTTTACAAAGTAGATTGTGGAGTTGTCTTTGAGTTCCTTCCAAGGGAGAGATTAAATTCTTAAAGATAGTTTCAGATAATTTATAGTCTTTATGAGAATTTGATGTCTGAATGTGGGAGTGAGATGAACAATTTGCAAAGTAGTTGTTCTAGGTTCTGGGTGTCTTTGAGTTAAATTTCTTGTGGATGTATGTTGTATATGACTCTATGCCCTAGAATAAGACATTGGTCTATTCTTAGTAAGAAGTTTCTTCATCATCAAAACAAATTTATAAATGATAATATTTTCCAGTCAAATGTGTAAAGGACATTAATGAATAGTATTTGTGTTGAGTAGATACAAATAAGTTTTCTGATTCCTTTCAAAAAGTGAATCCACATGTACACCCGCCTGAGAATCAAGGCTCGAAGTGTAGAAAGATCATTCTCTTGGTCCTTGTTAATTGGCCCTTTTTCTTGTCAGATTTAGAGTGGTTTTAGAGATTCAGTGACATTAGTTTGTCAATCGTATTGTAAATCTACAAGTAGAAAGAAAAAGGAACCAACAAAATGGTGACTCTACTGGGGAATGACCATAAGAAACCTTTGTTTGAGTAATCCAGATCCATTCAGACCATCTGAGTCACAACAAAATGGCAACTCTACTGGGGAACCATTGTATAGAGTCAAGTGTTTTACAAAAAGTTGTTATATCTTCTCACCAAGTGTGAGTGGTGACTCTGATTCTCTGTTTGATCATTGCATTCTTGGAATGGAAAGTATGATATATTTGTAGTTCTGGAAATTAGTTATATCCTGTGAAGATGTGTTGTGTTTGTTGGTTTTGAAGAAGGTTTAGAGTTGGGAAAGGATTCTTAGCTGATTCAGATTTTTCCTCTACAAAGAGGTGGCGACTCTACTACAATTTGAAAGTAGATTTGGAGGAGACTTCAAATCAATATTTTGTAGTAGCCACAACATCTCCAAGTAATCCTATTTTTATCAAAGAAAGAATAGTCCCTTAATAGGTGAGCAAGTCACTAAGCAAAAAGGAAAAAATAATCTTGAAGTTTAAGTCATATTTCTGATTTGAAGTTGCAGTTGTGTAATGAGTATCAGAAATATGTTGTGGTTTAATGAAGTTAGTGATTGCTTGAAGTTGGATAAGAATTTTGTCATGAGAACAAAGTGTATTATTTTGTTAGTGTTTTAAAATGGAGTTTTCAGCTTTGATGGGTCAAGATGATGTTTCTAGATCTGAAAGTTATCAGTCAGATATTGAAAATGTTAATAGAGAAAGATATATTTATTTGATAAATCAAAAAATCCAACAGACTTGCATAAAGATTTTAAGATGTGCAATAGGGAAAAGGGAGGAAGAATCAACCCATTCATACTATAAGAAATTTCTTGTAGCTTGTAATGAACTTCCTATGGGTATTGAGTTTCAAGAATCCCAATATGTTGAGATGTTTCTAGAGTTAGGTATACTTGAATCAATCAGTTGGTCTACATCCTTTAGGGACGAAGCACTTGAAAATGTTAAAGAATGGATAGATTCCTTTGTAGATGCTGAATCTAGTTATGTTGAGGATGTTAAATCTTGTGATGTTGATAGTGTTGGTTATGAAGCTGATAATGAAATCTATAAATATCAAGGAGTAGAAGATGAATCAACAGTTGATAGTGCTCCCCTTGAGTTTATAGATTTTTTTTTTTCTCAGCATGATGATAATAGCTCCTTGTTTCAGCTTGACGATGTTTTGTGTGAACATGAAAGATGTGACTATGATGCAGATGTAAGTTCTTACAATGATTACTTTACACAAGATGTTGTGAGACAAGAGATTTCAGCCCCTATTTCAGATGGGGAAGATATTTGCAGCATCAACAGTGAGACCAAAGGGATAGGATGTGAAGTCCACTGCTTACTAAGTTGTGAGCAAATTTCAGAACTCTTGGATGCAGAATTTCAAAGGTATACACCTAAGTTTGTTTCTAAAATCCCATGCCTGATAGATATAAGTTTTGATAAAGATGATACAAGTGATGACATGAAGTATGAAACATTTATTGATATCTTTTCTCCCATTTTTAATCAGCAATATGAAAGTACATATAATTGTAATAAGTTTGATACTATTATATTTGATGAATATGATGATGTATGTACTAATGCGGATTCAGATTTTCAAGAGCCTAGTGTTAGTGGTTCTTGTTTACATTTTGATGCTAGAAAGTGTGACAAATCTAAATGTGTTTTCTTAGATTTGCAAGTGATTGATGAGTTATTGACTGACAATGCTTGTTCCTTTTTAGAAGATGCTAATAAGAATTGTGATCAGCAAGTTGTCTATGATTTGGTGCAATCATATTTTTTCTTTGAGATGTTCTACTTTAGTTTGCAAAGTGCTGACATAGAAATGGCTTATTCTTTGTTGCAAACTAATGATCGGTATGTTGATGTTTCCAGCCATGAAGTTGAGTTGGACTGTTTCCTTTTTCAGCATGGCAATGATAATGGAGAGTGTGATGTTTTGATGTCACACAATTATCAACATTCATGGTGTTTTGATAACTTTGTCTTGCCAATTGGTGGCAAGTATACTGATCATTTTTTACATGATATGCTGAAAATAGATCATAATGTTTTTGACAAGCTAGATGGAAGAATTAATTTCACTTTCCCTTTGCTATATGGAGATGAAAATCATATGTTTGATACAGGTAAGGACCGATTACAGTTTTGAAGCTTTGGGCCTTTTGTAAATAATGTAAACCTAATATAGTTGCTTTCCTTTCAGTTGTGTGTGTCTTTGCTTTCAATAAGAGGATTCCTGTGTTTTAAGAGATGAAGTGAAAAAGTCTGGTTGATCTTCTTTGGTTGGTATGTTGTACCATGAGATTCTAAGTACTCTGCATGCCTGCAAGGGGCACACGTCCCTAATCAGAGCCACTGTTGGAGCTCAAAAATCTAGAATGTGATTTTGAGTCCATATTCAAAAAAAATCTCTAAGTATAAAGTTGTGCCCTTGAAAAACCATTGTGGAAAGCCAAGTTTGGGTGCATGTATAAAAGGGCATGTTGATTTTTGTGAAGAACCACTTGAGTAAGTTGTTCATCACTTTTCATTCCACATAGGTAATGGGTTTGAGCTCCTAAATTTCAATTATGGCATGTTTAGGGAGTAGCCTTTTGGAGGTGTTTCCAGAAATCTATATTTTTGTATCTTTCCAGAATTTCATAAAGTTGCCCACTTCGGAGGTTTTCCTTTTTTGCCTAGTGAATAGTCTTAGCATGAGGGTTGTTGCATCATGTTGTAGGCATGTGAGTGAGTATCCATGACCATTTTTAGCCCCCCATGTGCGTGTTTGACCTGTTTCCTAGAGCCATCCAGTTTGCCAATTGTTAAATGTCTCTGAGTGTGCATAGTCCAGATTTCTAAATGGCCTACTTTGTGATCTCCTAGTTCACACCCAGCTCAAGGTTAGTGAATTTGATTGTTGTTTTGCATTATAGACCTGGAAGTGTACCTCCCTTAAGATTTTTAGATCTCTACTAGTCTGTCTGGTCACTTTCCTAAGCCAATTCCAAATCTAGTTTATGCATTTTTCAATGTTTCAAATCCAGAGTTTCTAATAAGCCGACTTTGTTGTTTATTGGTATTTCACCTTATGGTCTTCTAGGTGAGTTAATTTTGGATTCATTTACCTTGTATGGGAGTGAATCAGTATCCAAAATTTCAAATCTTGAGGGTTTCAGTTGGTGAGTTTTCAAAGTCAGTTTTGAAGGTGATTTGTGCAGATTGACAGTGCAGATAGAATCAATGTTTCAGAGTGCTATGTTTGGCCATTCATATCTTATTGCTCAAATCTTTTCATGCATTTTCCTTTGACAAGTGTACTCACACGTTGAGATTGAATGTATCCTTTTGATGACACTTTCCTATGAGACCTGTTGGTGAGTTTTCAAGGCCAGTTATGATAATTGGCAAAAAAATGAGAGATGTGAAAAAATGAATGATGTGATTAAAGCTCGATGCACCGTGGCTTGTTTTCACTATGTGATTGCATTTTGGATGAACTAAAGGTAAATATTGAAGTGCAAAGCGTTAATCCTCAAGTCTAACTCCCCAGTTGTTGTTCCCATTAAGTGTGAAAATGTTAGTGTTGTGCACGTCTTCCAGCCTTGTATATTTTATTAAGTGTTACACGCACTCGTATGTTTCTGTGGAATTGGCATGCTGATGCTTCCATGATTTCCATTCTAGCGATTCTATGTTCTTCAATGTTGAACATGCCATAGAAATGACTGTGCACTTTCTTTTAAATGTTGGCATGTCCCAGAATGTGTTGTGCCATTTTCAAACTATGTTAGCATATATCCAAAAGAGTGGGTTGCACATTCTTTTAAGTTGTACTTTGATTGCACTTTGGTGTATGCACATGTGCTGGTGTGTGCACACCTTACAGAGGGGGAAGTGGCCAGCGTAAGGGACAAAGAGAACAATGGATTGGTGGTATGCACAAGGTATCAAAGGGGGTTGTACGTGCCACAAAGTGTTGCACACTTGTCAATTGTATGTGTGTGCACTAAGAAAGAGCAGGGTGTGTGCCATAACACTAAGGAGGGTGTTGTGCATAAAATTTGTAGTGTGCACTTAGAAAGGATGTACACACTTAGCACCCAAAGTGTGCATTGTGCATAAAATCTGTAGTGTGCACTTAGAAAGGATGTACGCACTTGGCACCCAAAGTATGTGCATATGTTTGCATTGAATGTGTTGTGTGCACATGGTAAGAAGTGGCACACTATTGTTTGCAAGGGGTGCTTGGTGTTTGCAGGGTGCTTTCTATCACTTGCACACACACACCTGCAGTTAGAAACAAAGCAAAGATGACGTGGCTGCAATGTTTCTTCTTGCAACACGTCTTCCCCAGCACTTGCACACCAATACATGCAGACAGAAAAATAAAAACAAGAAATGTGTGCTAGAGTATAATGCAGGGAAGTAATGTGAGAAAGAGCCAAGGTAAGGGGGTGTGTAAGGCTTGCAGGTGTATGTGCATGGGCAGCAAGGAGCGCACCATAATGGATTGATACGTGTTTGGGTAGCAAGCCATGAAGAAAACTAAAGGAAGTGGATTGTGTGCACTTGGAGGGCATAAAGGTATGTAAAAAATGATATAAGCCTACAAGGTAAAGGCCAAAGGAAAAAATAAAGAAAGTGGGGCACGTGCGTGGCCAAGGAGAAAGAAAGGAAAATGTAGAGGGTGTGCATATGGGTTTATCCCACATGCACCCCGTTTTCGTTTCTAAAGTAGTTTAAATGAACTAGTGCTCAAGTGTAGTGGTAAGTTGAAATGAAGAGGCATATGTGGTGGCCTCTTGGCTTGTGGGCCCAGATTGGGTGCATGCTAGCTAGGCGCACATACAAATTTTAGTGAAAATATTTAAAAAACTCTTCAGGATTTAGTCCCACATTGGCCACAATTGGAAGATTTGGAATGTTTATAATGAAGTGTGCTCACTTAGTAGTTTGAAGAAAGAGCAGGAGGCTCTGGACATGTGCATGTGAGAGTTGCATTGGGAAGTGTGCCAACAGATGAAGGCTTCAAAATTTTGTAGGAGGTTGGCGGATTGATTGGTCAATGATATGACACGTGGCAATTCGTCTCCAGTTCTCTGAATAGGCAGGTAGTTAGTGAAAATATTCAAAGATCTGGAGAATGCCTTAGTCATCGGTTCTCTAAATCCTGGCATTCAAGGACCAAACATCTGGAGAATTGGAGAATGCCTCAGTTGCCCAATCTCCAGATCTTGGCGGTCAGGAGGCTAACATTCGGAGATTGAGAGAACATGTAGTCGCACATTCTCCAGATGCCAGCGGTCAGAGGTATTGACATTCCGAGAATAGGAGAATGAGGCTTGTCGCATGTTCTCTAAATGTGACCATGGTCAAGGATTAGATTCAGAGACTTAGAGAACAGGCTATTCGCCCATTCTCCAGATGTGACTAGGGTTAGAAGATGGATTCCGAGAACTAGAGAATGAAGAAGCCGCTAAATCTCCAGATCAGATGGTCAAAGCTTGGGTCAATTAGAGCATGCAACCAGCTAGTGACACTTGTCCAATTCTGGTGAGTTCTGGGCATAAAGTGCATGAAAGTGGGCCAAATGTGCAGAGAAAAGGTAAAATGAGAGATAAAGTGAAAGATTTTAAAAAGATCTAGATAGTCTCTCATAGTTTGAAAATGAATTTTATTTTAAAATGTTGAGAGAAGCATTCATGGGAGATCTCTTTCAAGGCAGAATGTGATCATTTATTGGAGAGGAATGGAATCAAGTCAGTTAGAGAAAATGACTGCAGGCATGAAGGAGGTTACAGAAGATCAGTTTGAGCATCAACATTGGAGAGAAGTTGGAGATATTTTGGCTAAGAACTGACAACTGTCAGTTTATTTTGAACTAACTTTCATTTTTCCTATATCTCTTTTCTTCTCCATTTTTACATGGACGGTGAAATTCATAACTGAATAGAGAGAGTTTTATCCACGGTCTTTTCTGGAATTCAGCCATTGTTAATGTATTGATATTGAAGATTTTTAATGAGAAAACACTGGAATCCCATCTCATATTTGTGTATGTCTTCTTGTTGTAGGCTTGAGTTCTTATTTGTTAATGTTGCAAAGAAGAATTAATGTATGGTTTGCAAAGTAGATTGTGGAGTTATCTTTGAGTTCCTTCCAAGGGCAGGATTAAATCCTTAAAGATAGTTTCAGAGAATTTATAGTCTTTATGAGAATATGATGTCTGAATTTGGGAGTGAGAGGAACAATTTGCAAAGCAGTTTTTCTGGGTTCTGGGTGTCTTTGAGTTAAATTTCCTTTGGATGTATGTTGTATATGACTCTATGCCCTAGAATAAGACACTGGTCTGTTCTTGATAAACAGTTTCTTCATCATCAAAACAAATTTATAAATGATAATATTTTTCTGTCAAATATGTAAAGGACATTAATGAATAGTATATGTGTTGAGTAGATACAAATAGGTTTTCTGATTCCTTTCAAGAAGTGAATCCACAGGTATACTCGCTCAAGCATCAAGGCTCGAAGTTTAGAAGGATCATTCTCTTGGTCCTTGTTAATTGTCCCTTTTTTCTTGTCAAATTTGGAGTGGTTTTAGAGAGTCAGTGACATTAGTTTGTCATCGTATTGTAAATCTGCAAGTAGAAAGAAAAAGGAACCAACAAGTCGGCTCAAAACAATTTCATACTTTATCTTCCACACATGTTACCCAATTGAGTCATTCAGAGAACAACAATTATTGATGCCAACTAGATTTTACATAGTTTACCCATTTCCTATCCTTGAACCAAAATTGTAGAGCCAAAAATGTACATGGAACAAAATACGGTCATATTGACTAACCTATCATGTTCCTGGAAAACAATGTGTTTCCCAGAAGCAACATCTCAAAGAAATAACTTCTACATTTATAGATATCATCTGAAATCTTGAGTGTCTTTTGTCTTATTGTAGAAATCTATAGCCAAAAATATAAAACCATGTCTTCATATGTGAAGTAAAACACAGATCTGTGGTCTATCAAAAACTACCATAGTGTATTGGAAAAACTGTGAAATCAATGACAAGCATAAAAAAAACATTCCAACATACCAAGTTCGAGTCTTGTAACACTAGGTCAAAGCCCCTAATGATGAAAGGACAAAAGGTGTTATTTTGACTCAAAAGGTGGCTAATGTCAACGCCACAATTGATCACCATCATGAAATATGGAGGAAGAAGGGTTGCACCATTATGAAATGTGGTTAGACTAATAGAAGTAGAACATTACTAAATTTTCTTGTCTCTTTTTCATGTGATTGTAATTTGTAAAGTCCATTGATTTAATAATTAATATTTTTAATTAATATTTTACTTTAAAAAATTACTTTTTCTATCTCAAGTGGCATAGTTTTGTTGAAGTCAATTAATATTTTATGAAACACAAAAGGATGTTGAATTCTTTAGTGAATCCTTGAAGGGGGTGTTGGTTGAGGTGGATGATAGAAACACAGTACAAATAGATACAAATAATACAAAAAATTATGTTGTTGAAGGTAGACATCTTATGGAAAGGCACCCCTCCTTGTTTTGGACATGTTGTGCTACTCACTGGCTTGATATCATATTGGGGGATCTTGGCAATCCTCTAAACAACCATTTACGTAACATAACTAATTGTTGAAAGTAAATTGAAACATGAAAAGCAAAGCACAACCCATAACACTGGTATTTTTACGTGGTAACCCCAAATAGGAAAAACCATAGAGAGGATTAACTTCAATAGCTCATAACCAGTTATTAAATATTATAGTAGCTCATTGTCAAAGGGTTCGTTGCCTAGGAAGTGTAACTCATTGTCAAGATTACAAAATGAATTGTTGTGATTGCATTGTATACATGCATGAGGTATAGTTCCAATTATGTTTAATATACAAATTTCACACACTTCATTTGATTACATTCATTAATATCCGTCTCCGTGATTCGACTTTACAGGTGCTCTCTCCACCAGGCTTTGCGTCCGTTTACATCGCAGAGACCACTTGCTCTTACAGCCCCATCAGCGACAACGAACTCCCTCCTCCCAGAGACAAACTTTGACTCGGACTCCTCCCCTCACGAATAGTTATCCATTGATCTTGAGCTACTTTTCAATGTCCGGAAACCACTAGGTGTTTGGTGGTTTCACAGCTTCTTCTTCTTTCTGGCTCTTGTCACTGCTTCTTTTTCTGTTGGTTCCTCTTTTCTCGGACACCATTTGGTTGTCATGTTGTCTTCTAGGTTCTCTGTTGTACTCTCAGTCCCTTAGGCCCACTTGTGGTCTCTTGTTGGACATTAATATTTTATCTTATCTTATCTTATCTTATCTTATCTTATACTATTGCCAAAAGTTCTTTTTTTAAATACATTCTTATCACACATATGTCACACCTTCGAGTTGTGTGTGATACATACATACAAACATATATACATACATACATATACACCAATTCTTCAAAAATGGCAATCAGATCAAACATGCTAGGACCTAAAGATTAGGTCGGCTCAAAACAATTTCATACATTATCTTCCACACATGTTACCCAATTGAGTCGTTTAGAGAACAACAATTATTGATGCCAACTCAATTTTACACAATTTAACCATTTCCTATCCTTGAACCAAAATTGTAGAGCCAAAAATTTTCATGGAACAAAATGCGGTCATATTGACTAACCTATCATGTTTCTGGAAAACATAGTGTTTTCCAGAAGCAACATTTCAGATAAATAACTTCTACATGTATAGATATCATCTGAAATCTTGAGTGACTTTTGTCTTATTGTAGAAATCTACAACCAAAATTATGAAACCATGTCTTCATATGTGAAGTAAAACACAGATTCACAGTCTGTCGAAAACTGTCATAGCGTATGTATTGGAAAAACTGTGACATCAATGACAAACATAAAAACAACATTCCAACATGCCAAGTTCGAGTCTTGTAACACTAGTTCAAAGCCCCTAATGATGAGAGGACAAAAGGTGTTATTTTGACTCAAAAGGTGGCTAGTGTCAATGCCACAATTGATCACTATCATGAAATATGGAGGAAGAAGGGTTGCACCATCATGAAATGTGGTTGGACTAATAGAAGTAGAACATTATTGAATTTTCTTGTCTCTTTCTCATGTAATTTTATTTTGTAAAGTCCATTGATTTAATAATTAAGATTTTTAATTTATATTTTACTAAAAAAAAATTATTTTTCTGTCCCAAGTGGTAGAGTTTTGTTGAAGTCAATTAATGCTTTATGAAACACAAAAATATGTTGAATTCTTTAGTGAATCCTTGAAGGGAGTGTTGGTTGAGGTGGGTGAGAGGAACATGGTACACATAGTTACAAATAATACAACAAATTATGTTGTTGAAGGTAGACATCTTATGGAAAGGCACCCCTCGTTTTGGACATTTTGTGCTGCTCATTGGCTTGATATCTTGGCAAACTTTTTTGTATCGAAACATGAATAGAGCATGTGTGAAATATTTATGAATATATATATAATCATACTTGGGTCTTTAACCTTATGAGAAAATTCACAACAAAAAATTAGCTTCAATACATAGAATCAGTTTTTCACAATCCATAAACTATGAAATAATAAATATTTGGGATTAAACTCTATATGATTTTTTCAATTGATGCTTCATATCACACTTAGTGATCCATGATCAGGAAAACTTGGCTTGTTTTAGAATTACCCGCTTTGCAGCCAATTTTATCACGTTGCAATCCTTGCTTTAGTCCAATGTCACTTTGAGACTTGTTTGTAAGTGAGGAGTGGTCTACATCATCATAGACAAATACTGTTGCAAGGGTTGATGTGGTTGATCTAATTTTTGATAAGCATGGTTTTCATCAACCAACCAAGGAGATTGTACAAATAACTATCCATTATATTTTTGTTCTTATTTCCATTTCATTTGTTTATTTTTTGCCACTTATTTATGTTCATTGTTAATGTTTCACAAGATTGCGATTCACAGTGCCTTTAGTTGTTCTCCTACAAATTGTTGAGGAAGGGAAGCCCACAATAAGCTACATATGTGAGGGCATGGATAGGACAAATGAGGCCATTAGATTTGATTATTCGAAGGTTGAGAATAATATCGTCTCATATGGGAGATCATCAATCAATGATGGAACCTTCTCCTTCATAAGCCTTTACATGCAATTATTTACTACATTAGTCTTGCATTCCAATTTTGGTCAAATTTGAAGGCTGAGGAGGAGGTGTTGAGTGGGCTCTACATAGTTGTAGAGCGAGTGTCACCTGATTCATCAATTGGAGCACATATAGTCTTTGAGATAGAGATCTTCAAGCTTGCACAAGGAGACTTCTTTGCACGAGACATGGAAAGTCAAATGAAAATGCTACCAAGTAAAAATCTGTTGAAGGCAAAATAATTTAAAATTTAAAATTAAACTTTTCTATCTTTTACCATTTTACTTTACTAAATTCAAAGATTGAATAGAAATTTTTCTATCTAATTTCAAATTGATGGTGAGAGATGTATTATGCTAAGGTCCCAAATCTATAGAGGATTGCAGTTTGTACCTTGTGTCAACCATGTAATGCTTCAGAATGTGAAAACAATTGGAGTATGTTTGAGCACATAGATTGCAAAGAGCGCAACAGGTTGTCAATGCAATGGTTGAATTATCTTGGGTATAATTATTACAACGCTTGCATCACAATAAGATCTTGGGCATTGACTTGTCTCCTGTCACTTTAGAGAAGGTTGATCTACAATCGGTGTGGATTTTGTCTTTAATGATGATGACTTAGCACGGGTTGATCAGTTAAATCGAGTGTCATGAACAGTAGCCATGGAAGAGGGGAACAAAGTGTGCGGGGATCCATTAGATGATGACATGGATGTCACTGAGCCTAGACTGAGACACAAGCATATATCATGAATGCAACATAATCATGATCTTATCTTAGATGTACAAGTAGGACCGAGGTGCAAAGTGATATAGGCTTATTTGAGGCTTGAATAATAGACTTATAGCTTTTGTTTCAATATTTCTTTGGGCCTTTTAATGCAATCAATTTCATATTCCATGAGTTGTGTAGGCATTTGACACTATACCTAATCATGATCTTATCTTAGATGTACAAGTAGGACCGAGGTGCAAAGTGATATAGGCTTATTTGAGGCTTGAATAATAGACTTGCAACTTTTGTTTCAATAAATCTTTGGGGCTTTTGATGCAATCAATTTCATATTCCATGAGTTTTGTAGGCATTTGACACTATTTATATATCTAAGATGTTATTTCCTTCAGCTAAAATTTGTTTTATACTTTTGTGATGAATGTATACATCAAAATAGTTTCTATTTGGTTGAGATTATTGTGTTTTTAAGGTTTATTTATTAAAAGGATGTATGAAACAAGCTTTCAATCCTAAAAAATCTCTGAATTTCTTGGGTTTTTGAATTTGCCAAGTCTTGGCACCGAATCCGAGTTTGAGTCAAATCAATTTGTCAAGCCTGGGCCAAGTCTGATCTCGTAACACTAGTTGATATTGATCATATATTGCTTCTATTAGCAATTTAAGTTGTCATTAGTGTAAATCTCAAACACCATTCCCACTGGTACAGGTTCACCGGTCACTCACGTTACTTTAAAGGCACCGGTAGACTAGAAACAGAGTGTATGCACCGGTAGATTAAACAAAGGAAATACACCGGTAGACCGAACTAAGAACATTGTACTGGTCTTGTATTGCATAAAGGGATGAACTAGGTATAAGTATATATCGGTCTAATTGCATAAAGATCCGCACCGGATTCTGCAGAGCAATTTGAGTTAAAACCAGAATATGCAAAGCATCCACCGCTCAAAAGTGGAGTTTGCTTTTTAACAGGAGTTAGCTTTATTTCTACGGATGTTTTCAAGGTAAACTTCAGATCGGAACGCTAACCTTTTTGCTAGTTGCATAATTTTATATTGAGTTTACAGCCTGGCGGTTCTATGAGTTAAAAGTTTCATTAAGGTGAACTCTTGTATAAATACAAGTCATAGGACGCAAGAAAAAAGTGTTGTTGATAGTTGTTGAATAGAGAGAACAGAGAAGAGAGATTACAGTCACTAAAGGTGAAAGGTAAAGAGGCATAAAAGATTCAACAGCTAGGCAAACGGAGGAAGAGATCATATATGATCTAATCAGACAATCAGTGTCATATAAGATCATTGCTTTTATAAGATGTGAAAGAAAATTGAAATCCCTCTATCAGGGTGAACCCTAATCGGTTCTTTGTAAAAATCCTTTAACCAGGTAACATCTTTGTTGATGTTGAAAGTCCTCTAACTAGGCAACTCCTAACATAGTTAAGATTTTAACCAATCTTCTACCAAATCCCTTAACCGAGTAGCACACTAACAAGTGCTTTGTAAGCTCCTAACAAGGCGCCTTCATTCTGCAGTAGTGAAGTTGTGAGCTCTATCTCGCCGTGGTTTTTTCCTTCTAACCAAGGGTTTCCACGTATACATCTTGTGTTGATTTGTGTGTTTCTATTTATGCTTATGAATGGTTGTTTATAATTTGTTTATCTTGAAAGGATAATTAAACAAGTGTTGAATTGTGATAGAAACAAGTATTTACTGATTCACCCCCCCCTCTCAGTAACCGGTTAGTAATAACAATTGGTATCAGAGCTAGAGCTCTCTATATATAAAGCTTAACCGCTTGAGAGAAAGATCGTGGAGGGTTACAGTTATCAGAAACAGCTTGAGGAAACCAACGACATCATTACCTCTCTAGAGAATAGGCTGAGAAGATCACTTGCAAAAAGGAAGGAGTTGGCTCTGCAGTTGAATGAGAGCAATGAGACTATTGATGAACTCTCTGGGTAGAGTGGATCTGATGAAGCTGAGGAAGCAGTCTCTGAGCTCGTGGAGAGAAACCAGATCCTAACCAGTCATATCTCCAACCTTAAGAGGGAGCAAGAAGATAATGCCTTAAGGATGACTGAACTGATTGAGAAAAAGAGAAAAGCTGAAGATGAAAGAAACATAGCAGTAAAGTCATTAACAACCTCTGAAAAAGCAAGGAACCGAACAGAGGAAGTTGTAGGGGCAAATGATCTTGTCATTTTGCAACTCCAAGAAGACATGCAAATTGTCACCCAAGAAAACACCAACATGCAAAAGGGTTGGCATGATAGGGATGAAGCATGGAAAAGACTGGCACTAGAGTTGTATCAACTGAAGGAAAAGATGAAAGAGCTTGAAGAAAAAAATGAAACCCTAAAAAGATACAACGAGAGCTCGATCAAGCTTGATGAGCAACTTAAAGCTCAAAGAAAGCACAAAGGTCACACCGGTCTTTGATTCACTGAAAAAGACATCAAAGAGACTGGTGAGTCTTCCAGAGCTAAGACAAGCAAGAAGGATAAGAAGAAGCCACTGGCACAGAAAGGAAAGAAGACTTTCAACACCTCTTGCACTCATTGTGGGAAATCGGGTCATAGAACAAATAACTGCATGAATGCACCGGTAAAGCCAAACAATAGTTACTGCAAAAACTGTTGCAAGTATGGCCACAAGACCAATGAATGCTGGTCAAGCCCCACAACTGTGTCTAGTGGAAGCTTCAAGGGCTACTGCTACGCATGCAATAAGTTTGGACACAAAGTCGACGAATGCACATCAAAGACAATGACATTTAGATCCCCAAGACCGGTATTCACCAAGAGAAACAAAAACCTAAGCACACCCAACTGTGCTAACTGTGGCATGCATAGTCACAATGACTACCAGTACAATTCACCTGACAATAGAAGGGTGAACCCATGGAAGCCAACCGAGATAGTCTATTACTCCTGCAACAAGGTTGGACAACTAGCCAAAGACTGCAGGAACTGGTCAATGAACAAAAAAAAAGGAACCGGTCAAACCGGTGGAGAAGATCTCGTCTTCAAATGAGAAGAACAAAGGGAAGAAGACTGAGAAAGAAGTCAAGAAAATTTGGTTAAAAAAGGAATCAAAGAGCTTTGCTGAGGAGAAGACGGAGGAAAGATCTGTTGGAATCATTTGTCGTTGCACCAAAAGCTCGAACTGTCAATGCCCGATACAAATGTCAGATTTAACCTGATCCACGGGAGGCGGTTAAGCCATGTCACGAATCTCCAAGGAGGTGCTGACCACCAAGTCAACAAACTCCCCCTCAGCACCGACTGAGCCTTCAGCACCCACTGAAGGGAGACTTGAACCCGTGACCCAAGGCTCTGATACCAATTGTTGGAATCATTTGCCGTTGCACCAAAAGCTCAAACTGTCAATGCCTGATACAAATGTCAGATTTAACTCGATCCACGGGAGGCGGTTAAGCCATGTCACGAATCTCCAAGGAGGTGCTGACCACCAAGTCAACAAGATCATCATATGCTGATGGTGATATCTCTTCAGCAAATTGAGCCTACAGGGCTTAGAGGGAATTGGTAGACCATCTACTGTTTCCAGTAGAACTGGTGAGAAGAGAACTCACTCAATCTACAAGGACAACCAGACATGTAAGCTTTGATCAACCGGGATAAGCACAACCGAAAAAGTCAAAGTACTGATTAGCAAAAATAGAAAGAAAAGTTAATTAAGGCAATAAATGTTGTAGCCGTTTAACAATAGTTACTATTTGGTAATTATCGTTATGCCCTAACTCTATAAAAGAAAGAAGAATTACTCATTAATTTTACTTTGCTTTCTTTGTGATTAACGAATTCTTGTGCTAAGTAATATTTTCGCGCTTTGATCACTGTGAGCTACTGTTTGTAATATTGATCAAGCGACTTTCTATGTTAACTAGTTATCAAGAAATGACATCATCATCCTCTACCGTGAAGCTATTCAAGAGAAATCAAGTGGACCTACCTGCATATGATATTGTGGCGGTTCAAAACAGGGAAAATGACATGGCTAGTGTGTTGCCGTATGTGCCTAATGGAGTCATCTTAACCAAAGATGTCACGGCGTTCATTCACGCCAAACAGGAAGAAATGGGGGAAACTTATATTCAAAGTGAGTACCTTGAGTTATGTCAAGAAGGGAGACTACCTGATAAGTATGCAAAGCTGGTATCATCTGGGCTTATCAATGGAGTGTGCTACTCGACCATCTTCCGGGAAGACTGCATTCGAATGGTTCTAAGCCGTCTTCATGAACCGGGTTTCTAGCTAAATAAAGGAGTATGTCATCTGATCACCAAAGAAGATCTGCATAGGGTGACCGAATACAGCGACCAAGGGGAAGCACTAACCCTAAGGACCATCTCCAATGCCATCGTCAATAAACTAACAAAGTCAAGATGTGATGGTCGACTAATGACCATGACCAACATTGAAGATGATGGAGTCCGATTTGCATCTGTTGTGATTGGCTACAAAGTTTACCAGTCGAGCAGTCTAAATAACATACTGGGTGTAGCAATTCACGCTGCACACCGGATAATGCACGATAATGCTCAATACGACATCTATGCGATGCTCCGAGGGCAAATCTTTGAAAACATGAAGCTCAGAGTCGTCAAGAAGAAATCCATGAAGTATGGAACCTTGCTAGTATGTATGTACTTTTACTATTTAAATTTCTTCTTGAGAATTGGAAAAGTGACTTGGGGAACCGATAGACCGATCATGCATCAAATCAGTGAAATGGCCAACCAACTAGGAAACCAGTTAGGAAGAGTTATGACTGGACACTTTGAGGTATTTCAACTACGAATGCATATAAGAGAGAGGGTGTCGTCAACCATTGTTGACGAATACAAAGATGATGTATGCTTTCTGGTTACCACCGATAACTGTATAATTCAAGCCATGGAATCGAGAACCATGCACGCTCCTGAGATAGGATACAAGATCACCATAAAGACTATTAAGGCATATGTAGATGCCTTGACTGAGGCGGGTCTAGATCTCAGTGCTCACTGGTTCAGTACCTACGAAGAGATCCAAGAGAATTTGAAAAAGAGGGCACCAATTAAAAATGTCTACACCAAAAGGGCCCCCTCACCAAAGAAGAAACCGATGACAGAGCAGCCCAAGGCTCAAAGGAAGAAAGCTCAACCGGTACCCAGTACCCAAGAGAAAGAACAAGAGGAGACAGAGACCGAGGAAACAGTTCCTCTGGTCAGAAAGAGGAAATCAAGTAAACCGGCAAAGGAGGATCCACCAAGAAGAGCCAAGCCCACAATTGATGAATTTGTGACATCATTGAAAGAAATTGGGGGAATGGGTTCAGTAAGCAGAAGATATCAGTTTGCAAATGAAGAAGACAGGAGGAAGATTGAAGAGGCAAGAGGGCATTGCATTTATAAGTATAATCTGCACCCTACCGAACTTCACAAGATTGTACCGGAAGATCTCCTACAAATTCTTGAAGCTAGATGGAAAGCTTCAATGGATAGAGAAAAGGAGCTGAGGATACGAGCTCTGTTAGAGGTTCATAACCACCTCACTCTAGAAGAAGCCACTGAACAAGTTGAATTGCATCAACAAGATTTCCTAACAAAGACGAGGATCAATCGAATGTTGATAGGAGAAGCTGACATGGTTCATAAGGAAGGAGTAGCCATATGGACCAAACTTCTTCAGACCCAACAGCAAACAGAAGAAGCTCGACAAAGAACCACAGTTCCACTAGTCCCTGACACCGGTAAAGGAAAATGAGTTCTTGGAGCTGAGTCACCAGTTAAAGAGAAGAATCCTACAGAACCGGTCATCGTCAACATCACCGATGACAAGAGCAATGATCCAGCACATCCAACCGTTCTCATCTCTCCAAGCAAAGGTAACACTCGTCCTATGTCTGTCAATGATATTGTTCATGAGGTAATGGATTTCGGAGAAGTAGATAATGTTGCTAAGTGGTACAATGTACTAGAAGACAGTAAACAAGCAATAATTATAGCTATAGTGGAAACTTTTATGGATTTTCATAAAACTCCAAGGGACTACAGGTCCAAGTTTCCACCGGAACTCAATTCTAGGATTCAAGCAAAATGGAGAATTGGTCTAGGTACCACCACGAGAATTAATAGGGAAACACTGTTAAAAGTCAGACTTGGTCTCGGTGAGGATAAAATAAAGCTTCTACTAGAGGAAGCAGCAATGAACTTGGATACTAAGCATCGAGTTGCCCAGATACTAAATGGATATGAAAATCAAGTCTATAAAGAGACTTTAGACTTCTGGGAGCAGTACAACTTCAACGCACTTGAGAATTTAGGTCCACATGATCAAACTACATAGGTACAAGCACCACCGGTAAAATTCACTACTCGTGAAGAACCTGCAACCGATAAGGTAAATGTTTAAGCAGAGGAGTTCACATCTGGTGAACAAATAAATGTTGAACATATAGTTCCCCCAGTAGAACAAGAACTGGGAAATGATATTCCTATGGGAGAATTACATACAGCTGAAGAGCAACACACAGAAGAGGTCCCACCAGAAGAACAACTTCAACAAGAACAAGATGTCCCACCAGAAGTTAAAGTGCCACCGAAAGAAGAAGCTCAGAATAAAGAAGAAGCACCTGCTAAAGAAGACCTACCTGAAGAAGAGGCGCAACCGGGAGATGCAGCTCAACAAGGAGATGAAGAAAATAAGGAGCAGGAACAAGAAATTCCTATACACAGTGAGCAAGCTCAACTGGAACAGGAGCCCAAACAAAAGGACCAAGCGGATATCCCAAGCTTCTCCTCATCTAAAAGAAAGTTATCATTTGTTGAGGATAAAGAAGCCAAAAGGAGCAAGGCCACCAATACAATGGTAGACATCAGCAAGATGTCAATAAGGTAGCTCAAGGAGTTGACCAAGACGAAACAAGACATGGTCTTGAACACTGTGAAGAATATCTTGTGCAACTTCGTGTCTGATGCTGACATGGATGAAGATGAACCTGGGATAGATCAGCTAAAAGTTTTGGCACAAGCAATCGGTGATGACCTGACAAATCCAAAAACTATAGCAATAGACCATTATGAAAAGAAGAGAATAGAGATTCTCCACAAACAAGTTGAAAATATCAAGGTAACTTTGTCATTCAACTTAAGAGTTCTTCAACAACAAATCCAAGTTGCAGGAAGTTTGATGTCAAGAACTTCCAACTTTGAAACTTTCTTGCAAGATCTGTCAGAGAAGTCAGCAAAGACTTCAGAAGACATTAGAGCCTTGTCTTCTCAATTTGACATCAAACATAAGTCTGCAACAAATTTTAGCAAAGAAATGACTAGTCTAACTCTAATTCTAAGAAAGACTGCAGAAGAGGAGAATAAGAGAATCCAAGACATTATTGGATTTCAATTATTTATGGCCCCAACATTTGACTCCATGCAACAAATTGTAACTTCTACAAAAATTATGATCAATGAACTTGATTATAAAACTGTGGAGGATATGGAGAACATCATTGTTTCTCTAAAAGTAGCCCAAAAGAACATTGAATATGTAACCGATCAATGGGCATCGTTTCTTCATTCTGCTAAGAATATATATAAGGCTGGATATCTTCACCAAGCTACAAATGTGAAATCCTAATTGAAGTTTAACCCTTTGTCCTATGGAGGCAAAAAGGGGAAGAAGCAGAAGAAATGTGAAGCGGCACAAAGCAACTGTAGGGAAGCAGGATAGAGTAGCTACAGGGAAAGTAGCAGACAAGATGTAACCGATCAATGGGCATCGTTTCTTCATTCTGCTAAAAATATCTATAAGGCCGGATATCTTCACCAAGCTACAAATGTGAAATCCTAACTGAAGTTTAACCCTTTGTCCTATGGAGGCAAAAAGGGGAAGAAGAAGCAGAAGAAATGTGAAGCGGCACAGAGCAGCTGCAGGGAAGCAGGATAGAGTAGCTACAGGGAAAGTAGCAGACAAGGGGAAGTCTGCAATCAGATGAAAGAAGAACAGAAGAAGAGCTAAAGCACTTTAACAAGGGAAGTGTGCTACAGAGAAAAGAGAAGTCTACAAAACAAGATATACAAAGTATAAATTGTGATAAGTGAGTGAGTATGGTTTTTGAACATGGTTTTGCCACCAATGACAAAGGGGAAGATTGCTAGCAATTTAAGTTGTCATTAGCGTAAATCTCAAACACCATTCCCACCGGTAAAAGTTCACCTATCACTCACGTTACTTTAAAGGCACCGATAGACTAGAAACAGAGTGTATGCACCGATAGATTAAACAAAGGAAATACACTGGTAGACCGAGCTACGAACATTGTACCGATCTTGTATTGCAAACACCATTCCCACCGGTAAAAGTTCACATATCACTCACGTTACTTTAAAGGCACCGATAGACTAGAAACAGAGTGTATGCACCGATAGATTAAACAGAGGAAATACACTGGTAGACCGAGCTAAGAACATTGTACCGATCTTGTATTGCATACAAGGATGAACCGGGTATAAGTAAATACCGATCTAACTGCATAAAGATCCACACTGGATTCTATAGAGCAGTTTAAGTTAAAACCGAAATATGCAGAGCATCCACCACTCAGAAGTGGAGTTAGCTTTTTAACAAGAATTAGCTTTATTTTTACAAATGTTTTCAAGGTAAACTCCAGATCGGAACGCAAAGCTTTTTGCTAGTTGCATGATTTTATGTTGAGTTTACAGCCTAGCGGTTCTATGAGTTAAGGGTTTCATTAAGGTGAACTCTTGTATAAATACAAGTCATAAGACACAAGAAAAAATGTTGTTGATAGTTGTTGAATAGAGAGAGTAGAGAAGAGAGAGACTACAGTCACCAGAGGTGAAAGGCAAAGAGGCAAAAAAAATTCAACAGCCAGGCAAACAGGAGAAGAGATCAACAAGTATGATCTAATCAGACAATCAATGTCATATAAGATCATTGCTTTTATAAGGTGTGAAAGCAAATTGAAATCTCTCTATCAAGGTGAACCCTAATCAGTTCTTTGTAAAAATCCCTTAACTGGGAAACATCTTTGTTGATGTTGAAAGTCTTCTAACCAGACAACTCCTAATAGAGTTAAGATCTTAACCGATCTTCTACCAAATCCCTTAACTGGGTAGCACTCTAACAAGTGCTTTATAAGCTTCTAACAAGGCACTTTCATTTTGCAGTAGTGAAGTTGTGAGCTCTATCTCACCGTGTTTTTTCCTTCTAACCGAGGGTTTCCACGTATACATCTTGTGTTGATCTGTGTGTTTCTATTTATACTTATGAATGATTGTTTATATTCTGCTTATCTTGGAAGGATAATTAAACAAGTGTTGAATTGTGATAGAAACAAGTATTTACTGATTCACCCCCCCTCCTCTCAGTAACCGGTTAGTAATAACAACTTCCCCATTCTTTTTTAAATCTGAAAGTTATTTTTGGTTGTGGGTATTTTAAATATTGAGCATTTGGGTGTTTTTTTTTTTTTTTATCTCATTCCTGTAAATTTTTTTTTTTTTATCTCATTCCTGTAAATATTATCTACTACATTATCTATTTATGTACTGTGGTTATCTTCCCAAACTTCATAACCAGCATTCAGGATACAAGTTCAAATCAGAAAATTAAAAAAAGGTGTATGTTACATGAATTGCTCAACTGCCTGGGGTTTCTCAAAGCTTGATCATGACAAAAAATAACTGGTTCATTGAATCCTCAAAATTGTTTTTGCCTAAAGCATCAATCACACTACATATCTTTAGGATGGTGGCAATAGATCTATAGTGCAGTAAGGATGCTGCTCCATCGACCATTTTCTAATCCAACCTCATTGGCATTTGTATCACTCCCCTTCTTTGAGAACCTTCTGACATCAACATTCAGTTATTATTGCATCATGATCAACTTGATGAGGCTTTACCCCCTAGCTACTAGACATCTCAGGGATACATCCTTGGCATACAATGGAAATCACTAGTGAATGTTTGGATCTAGCTTGTTCAGCCTTTACAACAAATATTATGCTCCAATGTAATTGGCCATCAATCCTGATCGTCAAAGGCTTCTAATCATTGTGCTAGTGGCATTTCTATATTTGAATTGGTTTCTTTTCTTTCTGGATCTAAATTACAACGTACTTAATAGCATTTTAACCCCGCTATGTTTTCTTTATACATGCCAGTTAACTCTTTATAATAATGCTCATTAAATAAAATCAATGCGAAACTGTAAGTTCAAAGAGAGACTCAGTTGACATCTGTAAAAATGCAACCACTAACATCACTCATTTTGCTTAAGGTACAATAACCAGATTCATTGATGGCAATACAATGGTATTAACCAAAGATTCACTTTAACAAAAAGAAGTACCACTCTGCATTAAAAATGTGAGCATGCATGTGCTAAAGATGGGAACCTTCTCAGTATATGAAAAAATATGAATTGATCATCAAATCTGCTTTCTTAAAGATAAAGTTGTGCAGTAGTGTTTAAACCATGCAGAAGCAGATTGCAAGACACGCAATTCTCCACCTAGCAGGGATTCTGCAAGCTCATGCCGAATGTGCAGCTGACTGTCCTTTACTTTGCAGGATTCCATAAACTGCAAAGTCTGAACAATGCAAACAGTTCAGAAGTATAAACTACCTACAAAAAATATTTTATGTAAAGCGTATATATTCCATCCAAAAACCTGTAGAGCAACAGAAGATCTATACCTCTAAGTCTTTGCATAAACTTGAAGATTTAAAAGTACAAATTTAGCTACATAAATGAATATTGGGTGCATGACTTTCTATAGCATTCTTGAGAGGGTTTAATCAGACAAAGATAAGGCGAATAATGAAACTAACAAAAAAAATCAACTAAGAGTCTAAGACTACCAGATCAAACATGGACCAACATCTACTTGCATGACATATCAAAGATTAGTTGCTTCTTAAACATTTAATGTCAATAAAAGACCTCTAGGACTTCATGGTAGAAAGGTCTTACCAAGATAGAAGCTGCATGTTGTTGAATCAAGGTTTCAATCCGTGCAAGAAGCAAAGCCATAGCTTGTATCTCTCTGCTTCTGTTTTTTAATGGTCGGCGGGCCAACCTACCATCATAAGCGGCTGCTTCTGTAGCCATATCTGTCAGTTCTGTCCATCAAGAGGATATCAAAATAACTATTGTAAGAAAACTACTAGTTGAACCATACGTCTAAGATGACACTTGGAATAAATATAAATGTGGCTGCAACAAACACTGCAGATAATGAACAAACATGTTTTAAAGCATAAACAATGGAAGCTGCCCTGAGGATGAAAGAAACTAAACTCCATACTCAAACAAACATACAAAACTTTCAAAAAATAGTTACTCTAAAATTTGAGCTGTACCTTTGGTTGAACAAGCACACAGTACACGAGCAAAAGCTCTTAGTGAGTGAGGAATACCCTTCCCTCGTCCAGTCGGCGATCTCACTTCCCTAGCTCACAAACAAACAAAAATGGCCCCACAAAAGGCAATTAAGACAAGATACTGAAATTTTGACCCCGTCTATTATCTGCAAAGATGAGTTTGTGATAAATGCCAGTGCAAGTGACCTGTACATTTCCATTTTATACACAAAATCTTTTTCTTAAACATAGGTTCTAAAATTGAAGGAACAACAGAAGTTAACTAGTACAATTGCTAGTGTTTGACAAATCAGAATCAAGGGCAGAATATAAAGTAGTTAAGAAGAAAATTATCAAAAGATTATAGCCAAAATTCCTTATTCTTTCTTGCAGAACTAAAGAACTGATTGGAGAGAACTGACGAATGTTGTAGCATGTAGGAATTTCTAAAACTCAAGAAAAGCAGATAATCTTTGTTACTGTACCCAATCAACAGTGATATTTTGCAGATCACATAACTTCAGCAGACAAAGACAAAAAGTGAAATACAAGTCATTCTTAAGTCAACAGCAGTAAAAAATTTATACCAGGAAAAACTGGACCTTTTGGTTAATTAATTTCTCACTTTCTTCATTCAGACAAGATGTAGCATTAGTAGTTAGCTATCTTCTGCCCAACAAAGAACAATTACAAAAACGTTCAGATATGCACTAACATACCCATTTATTGTTAACTTGGATGGAGGAAATAAGAAGGCATACGATGCAAGTTATCTGCTTAGAAGATCAGCTACTGAAGATGTCGTGAGAGATTCTTCCACAGACCACACCAACTGATCACTTCTCAAAGCCATAAAACATCAAATTCTAGAAGAAATTCATTCAATGCTGAAACACAGGGCCAAGCAAATAACAAGTGTAATTTGCAGCCAAGAGATTTAATTCAATCTCCTGGGGTCTGCACCACAACACTCCAATTATTAAATTATAATGTCAGAAACATCCTATCAGTACCATAATTATCATTTCTATAAAACTTCACCCATGGTCAAGTTGTAGTTATCATGTGATTGTTGTCATGACTGAGCATCAAGCAGGTTATCCTTCTGCTAGTTTTCCGGGACATCAGGTATTTACCTATTGGCACCTCTACAAAACTTCACCTGCAATCAAGTTGTAGTTACCATGTCATTCTTGTCCCAACTGAACATCAATCAGGTTATCCTTCTGGTAATTTGCAAGGACATAAGGTATTGGCCTAGTTTGTCTACTAACAGGGTTTGCAGATTGATTATTGGATAAGGAATGGCAAACAAAGAATGAATAAAGTCATAAAGATTGATAGCTCCAGCATGGAAAGGAAGACAGGAATATGAAGGCAAGAATGGCATAACAGTGTTGAATCTTCTAGCATTCTGTGAGGTAGCATGAGATAGATATTAAAAATATCAAAGATTAGAAGTAGTTCACCAAAGTTTTAAGTGTGAAAATGGTTAAGGAAATGATATTCTAAGATGGCGCTGTTTGTCCAAAATGCTAAACAAACTGGCTGAGAGATGTTAAAAGCATGATAAGGAAGAAACACCCAGAAATTGGAAGGCTACATCACTTCTTTTGCTGGCAAATAAATCATGAAATCAAACCAAAGTGGCTAAACCTTAATAGCCTCACACCAAGTTCAGAAGAAGAAGCAAGGGTTAAGTGAAATCACACATTTCCAATGGCAATGCCAAGTGAAAGTGGCAATTTAGATGGCAAAGTCATTCCAAAAGTGTTGCTTAAGTATTAAGGAAAAATTAAGGTTTCCACATGACCATGCCATTTCAAAATCGTTATTCAGATGGCTATCGACATCGAAAAACACATGCAGCAAAGAGATGGCTTCAAAATATAAGCAGCTTGCACAGTTTGAGTGGCACAGGCAACCACCATGAGAAACATGAAGGAAATCCATGACAAGTGGAACACTGCTGTAAGTGAAATAGGATTGAGATTTCACATTTCTAGATGGAAACATTTGTTCAAAACCATCCCTGCTGTGGCAAAGACTTCTCAAAATCATGATGGATGATTAAAGCATGCCATTTACATTGTGTCACCAGTCTGAGTCAGTGCCTAAAACAGAAAAATCTAACTGAACAGTGAGATACTTGGCCAGCATATTAAAAACTGCACCCAAAATCCAAATTGCCATTTCTAAGTGGCATAGCCACTATGAAGGTGCATCATTTTAAAGAAATTTGTTCGAGTGGAAACTTAGCACCAAGTTGGACTTTTAAAGCGATAAAACAATGAAAATCAGCCATGCATTATCACGAGCAGATTTTGAAATAAATGAAGGCTTATTTTCATACTTCCACGGAATTTCCTGACACGGAAACAAGGGGACAGGTTTCAGGGACAAGGGTACCAACAGCGTAAGTTTGGGGATGGCAGCAGGGGGTCACACAAATGCATATAGTACTTGAAAAATTAGTTATAAAAAGATGTGAAAGGAATAATTATAAGAACTGCAAATGAAATATTGGCATACTGTGTAAAGCCTAAACTAATAAACATTAAAAATATGACAATGATTGCATTGAACATAAAAAATGGTGGCAGAGGTTTGGAACTGTACGTACAATCTACTGCAATAAGGTTAAGAAGCCTAGCAAACATATTTCTTTTATGGTTATTATTTCTATTCTCTATTGCTTTATTCTTTTTAGGGCCTTTATGCCTTTAGCCCACAACATTTTTTATTCTTTGTCTCTAAGTGGAGCGGAGGGCACCATGCAGAACATCGGCGCAATTTCTCAAAGGGCCATGGTCAATTTTCCCTTTCACATTTGTGAGCAAGACCATAGTTGAACTACTCGCCAAGGCCTGAAAAAAAAACTCAGGAAAGACTCAGCCAGTACTCGACAAAAAACTCAGGAACTTAAAAATTTCTTAAATTTAATTAGAAATGCATTTTATTTTCAAAATTTAATGAGAAGATGCATCCAATGAGTCAATAAATAAGAACACAAAAGAAACAAGCTGAGTCTAGATATATTTAAATGCAAAGTGGGTACAAAATCGCACCCTCATGAGGAATGCTGATGATTGGAAGCAAAATAGTAAATAGTTTTTGTAAAACTAAAAGTAAATACATCATTACAATTACATCTTCCTCTTCCCAACTCTAGTAAAAACTAAGGGAGAGGTAGAACTAGAGGGTCTAGTCCTAGAAGTTTGCACTAGGCGTGACTATGCCTCCTCGCTTGGTATGTCTGAGTCAAGCTGTGGCTCATCCTCCATCCTGGATTTAGCTCTGCCTCTAGCTTCTCCTGGCACTAGCAACGACTCCTCATCCTCCTCATTAGTTTGCAAGTGTTTGGAAGATTACTTTTCCCCCTCTTGGCAAAATACAAGTCAAGAAATGATGAAATGAAACTGATTGTTGACGTTTTTGACCATTATGCACAGGCAACCGAGAATTAAACATGGACTTGCCGAGTTTTTGGCAGAAACTCAGCGAGTAGTTTCTGCGAGTAAAAGTCGTTATTACTCACCGTGGGAAACTACTTGCGAGTTTTTAACTACTCCTCGAGTTTTCGGCGAGTAGTCCATCTATGGGCATGACATTTGGTAGTCTTTGGTAGTAGTGTAACAAAGGCAGCAAGCCCAGGCTAATTTCCCAAAAGCAATCTCCACATCGGCCACATGTTGGCCTGGTGCACTTTTAAAGCCCATCTAAAAGAAAAGGACCATCTTAATGTGCGAACCTTCCACAGGTCAACTTTTCTTCTCAAAAGCGAGGTGTCTAAGTCTTAAATTTTCAAAGGCAGATAAGGTAGTAGATAATGCCACATGGCTTCACTGCACACACTAAAGCAATTTTAAAGTTTGAAAATACATAGGAGTGCGCAGTTGGCTCTTTTCAAAGGCAAGGTAGATCTCACACATGCCGCGTGTCCAACTCAAAGGCTTCAAATCTAAAGACGATTATGAGCTTGTGCTTAAGCAGTTTCAATAGGAGTTGATGGTATAGGTGGCAATAGCACCCAATGGATGGAAGGAAAATAATGATGCAAAAATCATTTGCACGCAAGTAATAGTAATGGCTTTCATTATTGCAAATAGCAAGCAGAAGAACGCGGGGACTATTTTTTGTTAGGCCCATTTCTTCCACGTTTAGGGAAAGCATTGTATATAAGTAGAGTTGGGATTTGTCTTAAGGGTTAGCAACACTTCATTCAAAGTATTTATAAAACTTTCAAAAGTAACAACTCCATTCTAAAGATCTTTGTATTGTAACAGAGTTCTTAATTGAAAATACTACAACAGAATGTACTCTAGTAGCCTTTATTGTGTGTTATTTTTGTTCTATAACTAGATTCAGTTACTATGCTTTGTATCAATTTATGAATGTGGTTGTATGTTGTTTTGATTTTAGCTTTGTGATTTCAACTTAAATAGATAGAATATGGGATTATGTTGCATACTTCTTCCATTATCTACATCATTTGTGCTTTGAAATTGCATTATGCTTTCATATGGATGAAAATTTGAAGTGTTTGCATCGATGCATTGCCTTAGAGTATGTTTATTTCATATTTAACTTCTATCCCTATCCTCAAACGCCCTAAAACAACGAAGAGTTGGCTTCTAAAATCCCGAAGGTCGTTCAATGAAGGGCAATTCATCTCCCAGTCATTGAACTTCCAGTAAAGCTATTTCTCTTAGGCGTAAGCTTTTGAGATCAACTATTCTTTTACTAGAAAGCTCGATGGGACCAAAGCATAATTGTTTGATATTGAGAGGGTCTATGAGTCGAAGGCTCGTTACAAGGTAACAAATAATGCAGAATCTAGGCTTGTAACTGCCTCCTTTAGTGACTATAATGTGCGCTAGAGCTTTTGAATTAGGCACTACACAACCTCAAGCACATGTACAAATGGTAGTCCAAAACAAGTTGTGACCTAGACTAGTGGGAGACTGTTGATTCCCCCTATTCCTCCAGTAGTCTAGGATCCTATTCCCACTTCAGCATTAAAAGCTTAGCAAAGACACTAGCATAACACTTGCAAGATGTGGTAGATGTGTGCATGGTCCACAATGTGACTGAGCAAAATGTAGCACTTATGCTACTTGCAACATTGTTTAAAGGTAAAACTCAAGATTGGTATAGATCCTTACCTCAAAATTCTATTGGTACGCGGGACCATCTTTGAGACCATGTCTTTGAGCAATTCATAGAGAAAGGTAACCACTCATCCTTACTACAATAGCTAATCACAATCAAGAGAGATCCTTAGGAAGTCGTTATTGACATCAACACTCTAAATCACGAGACCTAGCAACGGATCCCACTCACCGATTGTCCACATGAAGGCGTCCTACTCAAACATAGTGGTTATGATTTAATCGCTAGGCAGGCATACTTTGTCGGACACCTATGATATAGTAGTGAGGGCTGAAACAATCTAATTGATGCCAGAAAGCTCCTTCCAAGACCACATGTGCCAGTGTTCCCAAAACTGAGCACCTTGCTACAAGTTGCTCCCAGCACGCTAGCCCTCCCTCAGTCCATGTATGTCTATCCAAATGCTCAATAGGCTAGTAGCTCCACCTCCTCATCGGCCACAAAGATGAATGATATAAAGAATTGTTGCAAACTTTCTCCAATGAAATTATAAACATTAAGCGATAGCAGGCTATGCCTCTCAAGCCTCCATATCAAGGTTATCAAAGAAAGAGACCTCCATATCAGAAAAACCAATATCAAGGAGGAACCAGAATGAACAGCCAAGTGCAGCCTTCGAATCAACTCGTTCCATTCCCTACACTTCAAACTATCCCAATGCCAAATAGAGAAATTTTGTGGATGACACCAATGCTTGGTGTTTCCCCTATGATGATGCACACATGCCTTGGAATTGTTCGCGAGGCAACTTATAGTAAATGGTGGTTGAGCTACATAGTCAATGATGGTCCCAATCGGTGCTAAGAGAGGAGGGGTGAATTAGCACCAATTAAAACTTAAAACAAATCTGATATAATATACTACAACTGTAAGCACAATAGATTCTAGCATAGAAATGACATCAAACAATCAACAATAAGCAACACCAGATTTATCACGTGGAAACCCAAATTGGGAAAAAATAGCGGAGTAAGGAAACCTCACAAATTTTGCACTCTTCTGAAGTGCGCCCTGTAAGGAGCCTTCCCTGTTAAAAGATTACAAACGCACTGTTAGATGTGACCCGGCTAAGGGATTTGATACAAATAGGCCTGTTAGAGCTTGCCTGGTTAGAGGACTTGAAACACCTAAACAGATGTCACCCGATTAAGGGATTTGATACAAGGGACTTGTTAATGTCCACCCAAAATACTAGGATTTGGCTATTGCAATTATCAGAGAGCAATAGAGGGTTTGATCTTTTGACGATGGCTTTGCTGAGCCTGATAAGATCGCTATTATACTCAACTGAGAAACATCACTGGTCACTGCAAGTATGTTCTCCTTCGCTGTTGTGCTTCTCTGCACACTCTACTTTCTTCTCCTCTCTTCACCTTAGCTTCTTCAGCGTACAAGTTCACTCTTTACTTTGGCAGAATGAGGGCAAACTATAATCTTCTCAATCAAAGGAATATATAGACTTGCTTTTTTTACATGCATGACCTGTTTATAGATCACTTTTGGATCCATCACCAAGTGGCGTATCAATCCACCGAGGGAACATTTGATGCATGCTATGCTTTATCTGCTTTATGAAAGAAACGACAGATGCGTGTCAAAAGTTTTCTTTCACAAGAGATATCTTCATGTTTTAATGCCTCAAACTCTAGCATTAAATCCTTCAATCGCGCCTTGTACCATTCACCTTGATAACTCAAAGTCTCACGGATTTTGTGCAATAAATCCCGGTCAATGAGTCAGACAACTATTTGTCGACTATGACTTTCCTCAGTTCATCAGTCGTGAGGAAATCTTCACTTGATCGGTTAAGATCCTTAGGTTGTGCACAGGTAAGAGCCTTTAACCTGTCACCCTCCCTTTCACTGGTTGTACCGGTTGCATCCTTTCCTCGGTTCCTGTTACCGATTACCGATTGTATCCTTCCTTGGTGACTGGTTGCTCTGATGATCAATTAGAGCATTATTAGTAATAGATATAGTCTCTTCTTATTTGCACAGTGTCACCGGTTCCCAAACCAGTCTTTCCTCCCACTTACTGTAGTCAGCTATGTCTGTCTTTGCATCATAGATCAAACACTGGTATCCTAAGTCATAAATGATAACACCTTTTTGCCAATCAATGACAATACCTCTTTTGCCATGTACTGGTTGCAATCTTACCGGTTATTCAACTAATGCCAACAATCTCCCCCTTTGGCATTTATGGCAAACCCATAAAAAATCATGTCATACCAGATTGATTTCTACCTCTACCTCTACCAATCATATTCTCCCCCTTTGACAATAATGTCAAAGGCTAGTCAGAAAGACTACCTTAATGAGATTTGCTCCCCCTATGAGCAGTAGTCTTATTCATCAATCCAGTTAAGATGAGGTTGATTCCTCTGTTGAAGCATAATGAATTGATGAACACCTTTGCCTATTTACTAATGATCAGAAAGGGGTATCACCCCTAATTTACCTCTGAGATACTCAAAAGTACTCTTCAGTAATGGCTTTGTGAATATGTCAGCAATTTGCTCTTTAGTGGGAACATACTCCAATCTAACTTCTTTATTTTGCACCTGCTCTCTCAAATAGTAATACTTTATTGCAATGTGCTTTGTTTTTTACTGCATGATAGGATTCTTAGATATGTTTATTGCACTTGTACTGCCACAGTAAATTGCAATCGGTCCAGGTATCTGTTCTTGGATTCCTTCCAATATCTATTTGATCCAGATCACCTGTGTGCAATTGACTTCCGCGGCAACATACTCAACTTCAGCTGTGGACTGTGAAAAGGAGTTTTGTTTCTTGCTAGTCCATGACACAATCCTTTCACCAAGAAAGAATGAACCACCACTTGTGCTCTTTCTGTCATCAATATTGCCAGCCCAATCTGCATTAGTGAATTCCTTTATTTGGAAGCCTCCCTTTTGAGGAAACCATAGGCCATACTCTTCAGTGCCCTTTAGGTATCTGAAAATTCTCTTCACTGCTATTAGGTGTGTGTCCTTGGAATTTGCAAAAAATCTTGCTACGATGCCTACTGCATGTGCTATGTTTGGTCTACTGTGTACAGCATACTGTAATTTGCCTATCATAGACCAATACAGTGTCTCATTTACTTCTTTTGCATCATCTTCCTTTGATAACTTGAGGTTAGTTATCATAGGTGTACCAACTGGTTTGGATTCTTCTAGCCCAAAGGTTTTAAGAAATTATTTTACATACTTGGACTGAAAAATAAAAATACCTTCCTTTAGCTATTGGACTTGTAGTCCAATGAAAACTTTTACGGCTCCTATCATAGACATTTCAAACTCTTTCTTTGTCTCCTCAACAAAGGCTTTGCTCATCTTGTCATCTCCTCCAAAGATAATGTCATCCACAAATATTTCAGCAATCAGGTTCCCTTCTTTTCCAGTCTTGAGATACATATTGTTGTTATCTCCGGTTCTTGTGAATCCTATTGTCAGGAGGTATGAATGCAGTCTTTCATACCATGCCCTTGGGGCTTGTTTTAGCCAATAAAGAGCCTTTTTTAATTTATAGACCATACCACTCTTCTCTGTGGAAGAGAAGCCTTCCGGTTGTTCAATGTAAACTTCCTCCTCCAGTATACCATTCAGGAATGCAGACTTTACATCCATCTGGTATACTTTGAACTTTTTGTGAGCAACATAAGCAAGTAGGATTCTCACTCCTTCTAGTCTGGCCACAGGTGCAAAAGTTTCACCATAATCTAGTCTAACCTCCTGTGTGTATCCCTTACAGACTAACCTTGCTTTGTTTCTCATCACTTTTCCATCTTCATTCAATTTGTTTCTATAGACCCACTTGGTCCCAATGACACTCTTGTCCTATGGTCTTGGGACAAGAATCCATGTGTCATTCTTCTCTATTTTCTCAATCTCTTCTTCCATGGCCTTGACCCAGTTTTCATCTTCCAGAGCCTCCGTGGTGGTTTTGGGCTCTATACAGGAAAGTAAACAGATATTTTCTCTAGCCTTTTTCCTGGTCAAGATATTAGCATGTTTGTCACCAATAATGTTATCAGTTGAGTGATATGTGACATACCTTGGAAGAACCGATCGGTGTTCCGGGTCTAATTCTTCTAGTTAAGCGATTTCTTCAACATGGTCATAAACAACTTCTTGTTCATCTTCTTCAATTGGTCTGTCATCTTCAAGTACAACGTCCTGCTCCAGAGGTTCGTTTTCATGCTCTTCTCTTTCACCAGCAGTAGTCATTTCATTGAATTCCAAAAGATTTCCAGCATTGTGATCTTGCAGACTGTCATATTCATTATGACTAATCTTTTCTCTTGGTTCTAAATATTCATCAACCTTCACATTGATACTTTCTGCTATTTTTCCTGTTCTCTTATTCAGACACCGATGGAGTTTACTCTTGGTAGAATAACCAAGAAATATGCCTTCATCACTGTTTGGCTCAAACTTACCAGAATACATATCTCTTTTAATGTAACATTTACTACCAAAAATTCTGAAGTAGCCTACACTAGGAGTGTGACCAAACCATAATTCATAGGGAGTCTTACCGGTTCCTTTCTTGACTTGAACTCAGTTCAATGTGTAAACAGCAGTGCTAATAGCTTCTCTCCAGAAGTGATGAGGGAGATCTTTTTGAATCATTAGGGTTCTGGCATAATCAATCAGCGTCCTGTTTCTTCTTTTTGCTACTCCATTTTGTTGAGGAGTTCTTGGTGCAGACAACTGCCTTTTTATTCCTTGTTCCTCACAGTAGTGAGTGAACTCTTAAGAAGTGTATTCACCTCCTTTGTCTGATCTCAGACACTTAAGGCTTTTACCAGTCTCCTCCACTTGAGCCTTGTAGATTTTGAACATGTGCAAGGCCTCTGATTTTTCTCTAAGAAAAAGTGTCCACATCATTCTTGAGAAATCATCTACAAAAAGCATGTACCTGTCTCCATTGTAGCTCTTTGTTCTCATAGGTCCACACAAATCTGTGTGTACAAGATCCAGAACGTTTTCAGCAAAAAAGGATTTACTACTGAAATTTGTTCCTGTCACTCTACCCAACTGACAATCCTTACAAATACCTCTGTCAGTGTTTTGTAATCTAAAGAAGTCCTATGATTGACTTCTTCTTGCTCACCTTGACAATACTGTCAAAGTTTATGTGGCAGAGCCTCTTATGCCACAACCAATTGTTGTCCTTCGACTGATGCTATGAGGCAAGATCCTTCCATTGAGTCCAGATAGAACAGGTTCCCTTTACTCTGTCTACCGGTAGCAACATGAGCTCCTGATAGGTTCTTGACAACACAAGAACCTTGCCCGAATTCCAATAGGTATCCCTTGTTTAGTTGAGCAACACTCATTAGGTTGTACTTGAGTCCTACCCATTGCACATCCTCACATACAACATCATTGCTAAGTGCAATAGAACCTTTACCTTTGATAGCACAGGGAGCATTATTACCGAAGGTTACCGATCCACCATCATTGAGCTTTAGGCTGATGAACTTGTTCTTATCACCAGTCATGTGGTGAGTGCATCCACTGTCAATGATCCAGTCATCATGTTGATGAGATCTTCAGATAAGTGTCATTTCACTTATCACTTGGCTTTCTTCTTTTATTGCAACAAATGCAATTTCTTGATCTTCAAAGTCTTCAGATTCATTGTCTGTGACTCCTTCTGCAAGGTAGCATTCCCTCTTTGTTTTGTTCTTAAATCGGTTGCTCTTCTCTTTATTATCATTGTTGGGACATCTTGCAGCAATATGTCCCATCTTATTGCAAGAGAAACATTTTAGTGGAAGTTTACCTTTATACTTCCCTTTTCCTCTTGGAAATCTCCTAGCGATGAATGCTTCAAACTCATCTTGCTCCATTTCTCCAGAGAGCGGATTCTCAATAAGACTTCCAACCTTACCGGTAGAGATATTACCGGTTTCTCTTCCTTTCTTGGTGGAAGAGGTATTAACAGAAGATGTAAAAGCAGCTTCTTGCATGGGTAGGCTGTTATCAAAATTGCTCAATTCAAATGCAATCAACTTACCGATTAGGGAGTCAAGAGTGACTTGAGCAGTGGTCACTAATTTGAGCTATTGTATGGCTGAAATCTTGATAGCATATTGAAGCCTCAAGGTTTTTAGTATTTTGCTTATCACATCTTCCTCACTCAGTGTTCCTTCAGCGCTTTTGATGGAGTTAATCACTTCTTTGATTGTGTTGTTGTATTGCTCAATATCTTCTCCCTCGTTCATTCTTATATCATCATATTTACCTCTAAGGCCTTCTACCTTAGCTCTTTGAACATGTGGGTCACCACCATACACTGTTTGAAGCTTAGTCCACATCTTGTGAGCAATATCTAGATTTTCAATCTCTGCATAAACATAATCAAGTAGCGTACTTGCTATCATATCCATTGTTGTTGTATGCTCTGTCCTGATCTTCAAATCATCAAGTGTCAGGGTATTGGTGGGTTCAGTGTAATCATGGATTACATGTGTCCAGTATTGATCTCCGGTGGTCTTCATGTTCAGCTTCATTCTACTGCACCACAGAGTAAAATTTTTCTTAGAAAACTTTGGTCCTTCCTTTCTCATCATCTTATCTTTTTCTTGTTGCGGTTAAGCAACAAAGAAAAGAAACTTAGCTCTAATATCGATTGATGGTCCCAATCGGTGCTAAGAGGGGAGGGGTGAATCAGCACCTATTAAAACTTAAAACAAATCTAATATAATATACTACAACTGTAAGCAGAACAGATTCTAGCACAGAAATAGCATCAAACAATCAACAATAAGCAACACCAGATTTATCACGTGGAAACCCAAATTGGGAGACAACCACGGTGTGAGGAAACCTCACAAATTCTGCACTCTTCTGAAGTGCGTCTTGTAAGGAGCCTTCCTTGTTAAAGGATTACAAATGCACTGTTAGATGCGATCCAGTTAAGGGACTTGATACAATAAGGCCTATTAGAGCCTATTTGGTTAGAGGACTTAAAACACCGAAACATGTCACCCAGTTAAGGGATTTGATACAAGGGACCTATTAATGTCCACCCAAAATACTGGGATTTGGCCATTGCAATTATCAGAGAACAATAGAGGGTTTGATCTTTTGACGATGGCTTTGTTGAGCCTGATAGGATTGCTATTATACTCAACTGAGAAACATCACCGGTCACTGCAAGTATGTTCTCCTTCGCTGTTGTGCTTCTATGCACACTCTACTTTCTTCTCCTCTCTTCACCTTAGCTTCTTCAGCATACAGGTTCACTCTTCACTTTGGCAGAATGAGGGAAAACTATAACCTTCTCAATCATAGGAATATATAGACTTCTTGCCCTATTTACTTTTCTTACATGCATGACCTGTTTACAAATCACCTTTGGATCCATCACCCAGTGGAGTATTAGTTCACTGAGGGAACATCCGATGCATGCTATGCTTTATCTGCTTTATGAAAGAAACGACAGATGCGTGTCAAAAGCTTTCCTTCACAAGAGATATCTTCATGTTTTAATGCCTCAAACTCTGGCATTAATTCCTTCAATCACGCGTTGTATCGATCATCTTGATAACTCAAAGTCTCCCAGATTTTGTGCAACAAATCCCGGTCAATGAGTCAAACAACTATTTGTTGACTATGACTTTCTTCGGTTCATTAGTCGCGAGGAAATCTTCACTTGATCGGTTAAGATCCTTAGGTTGTGCACAGGTAAGAGCCTTTAACCTGTCACCCTCCCTTTCACTGGTTGTACCGGTTGCATCCTTTCCTCGGTTCCGGTTACCGGTTGTATCCTTCCTTGGTGGCCGGTTGCTTTGATGATCAGTTAGAGCATTATTAGTAACAAATATAGTCTCTTCTTATTTGCACAGTGTCACTGGTTCCCAAACTAGTCTTTCCTCGCACTTACTGTAGTCAATTGTGTCTTTGTGTCACAGATCAAACACTGGTATCCTTAGTCATAAATGACAACACCTTTTTACTAATCAATGACAATACCTCTTTTGCCATGTACCGGTTGCAATCTTACCGGTTATTCAACTAATGCCAACAGTCAAGGCACCACTCCAAATGTAGGATTTTATGCCTATTCATCCCCTAACATAGAAAACGCAATGCAAACTGCCTAGATACAGGGCATGTCCTCAAACAAGAAGTGGTAATAGCACCAAACCATGCACTCTTCTCCTGAATGGAAGGCAAGAAAGTTGTGTTTATCAATGAGAAATCTACGTCAAAGGCCCAACAAGTGTAATCCGATAGCAATACCCACTCTAAGTGAAGGCTTACCGAGAACCAATGCCTCAAACATAGTAGCCTAGAGTGATTTTTGATACAAGTTCCAATTCACCAACAATTGTGCAACCATTTTAAAAGCCAAAGGAAGCTTCTTGCTACAAGCCAAAAGAAGCATCAACAAACAAACAAAAATAGTCAAAGATCCCAACACTCGAATCATTCAATGTGGTCCAGCAATTGAAGAAGCCTCCTGTTAATGTGTCTTTGTGGGACATCATAGCTATCCTAGAGCAGAAATCATTGTTCTGGGAAGCTCTTGAAGGGTGTGAGAAATCAGCACAAGCGGTAACGTGTTGAGAAGCATAAAGAGTCAAGTCAAAGGAAGAAGAAAAAGACAAAACAAGTCAAAATCTATATCTTTATTCCCTAGTTTCATCGTAGGTTTTAAATTGCTCCACAATTTCATGATAGATTCTGGGGCTAGTACCAACATTATGCCAAAACAGATAGTAGAAGCTCTAAAACTAGAATAGGAACACCTAGATAGAGGAGTAATGGAGTTTGATGGCAATAGGGTTCACGATGTAAGGGTGATTAAGGATCTTCACCTAACTCTATATTCATGCCCCAGTATCACAGTCCCACAAGAGGTCATACTGATCGATATCCCTCCTATTTTCAGCATGTACATCTCACAAGATTTTACTATCAATTGTAACTTTGGGGTTATAGGGGTACTATATTTTGGCTACATCACTAATGCTCATGGCATTCAAATGGATCTACAAAAGACTCAAGCTATTCAATATTGGCCAACCCCCACTATATTGACCCTTTTCAGAGGCCCCTTTGGACTGTGAAATTATTATCAGAGATTCATTCGGGATTCTCATAACTAGCAACACCCTTGACTAAAATAACAAAGATTGGAGCATATTTGTCGATTAACATAACTCAAGAAGCTTTTGAAAATCTTAAACAAGTAAGAATTTCATGCTTTTTACCTACTATTCCAATTTCTCACAACCATTTGTTTTAGAGTTTGATGTTTCAAGAGATGGATTTGATTTTGGACCTTTGTATTACTTCCTTGGACTATAGGTTCATCAAACTTCTAAGCGGATTTTAATTTTCAAGTAGAAGTATGCTATAGATTTGCTAAGATATCGGATTCCTCTAAAATGCCCCGGAATCTGATTTTGGTTCTGTTCTGGTCCCAGTTCTTTCTAGATTCCTGCTGGGTTCCAGCAAGGTCCCTCCCAGGTGGAATCAAAGGGAACTCACAGGCAACCAAGGCTATGGGCAGCCAAAAACAAGTCCCACATGCCATTTATAAAAAAAATTTAAATCTTAAAATGTTCTAAAATGCTAATTTCGACCATAAAGCATGCATTTGGTCATTTGATGATATTTCATTCATCTCTCAAGCATTTTTCAACATCTTTGCTTTGTTCTATATGATGACGATGAAGATGAATTTGGATATTAAATATGAAATATGGCTTGTAATTTGAATTTTCATTGTGTAATGAAATTTAGACTTTAGGAAATTATGAATATTATATATGAGGTATTTTATTTATAATTTTATTGGCAATTATGGATTTATGAGTCTCACACTTCTAACTAATTATTATTATTTTTTGAAGTTTTGAACCAATGATGAATGAACATTGAACATGTTACATGTATGAATCTATGATGTATATATAATTTTATAATATATCAATATCTATGTGTATATACATACATACATACATATATCCACAGAACCGGAACCCATCCAAAAAAAAATTGCCAAATCCGCGTACTCGAACCCGAACTTGGATCCGTATCAAAACCAAGATCAGTAACTTAGAAGATTTGGCATGGTTGATTGCAAACCTTCCCCCCAATCAAGTGTTGTATTGTCTACCAATTACACCACTCTTATAGTTCATGCTACTTTGTAGTGGCAGTTAGTTGGCAATCTATTTGCATTTGACACAATCATTTTAATATTTCCTTTGGGATTGGTCTAGTCTTTAATTTCTCTTAGGAGCCTCATGAGAGTCATTGGAAGGCAGCAGAACATATCTTGATGCCCATCCAAGGTACTTCACACTTTGTCATTCATTACACGTCGTGATCTCCTCAAATTGTGAGCTTCACCAACTCAAATTGAATTGTTGATGTGTTGTCCTAAATTTTGACATCACAAAATTGTGGCAACCCTACGCAATTTTCTTGTCAATTCGTAGGAGTATCCTCTATGATTTCAACGTTTTGGATAGTGTTATAAAGATAATTCGTCATCCCTGAAAAGCTCCTTGTAACACACGTTTCATGCGTTCTTAAGTTCCTTTTTTTGTTTTTCTCTTTCTTTTTAGCAATTTTTAATCTTGATTTTCCCTTGAGTCGATAGCCCTTTGAAATACGCTCGTTTCGAGCAAACTTAGACATCAAACAAAGTTGTACAACTAAAGTTACGATGTAAAAGGTGGGGTTTTTCAGGCTGACTGCATATTCTTTAAAAATCTTTAAAAGGTGGGTTTTTCAAAGTCAATTGCACAAGTTTGAATTATATTTAATATATTAAATGGATTTTAAAGTTCATTTTCAAATTTCAACTCATTTCGAGTTGATTTGACTATAGTTTTTAATGTTTTCGTGAAATTAGCTTTAAAATAATCTAATTTCATGTTACCTTATAAAACACTATAGTTATATATTAAATTAATTTAAAATTAAAACACTTAAGTTGAAAAAGGTGTGGTTTTTACTCTTCATTGCATATCATCAACATGCAAAACACTTTTTAAAACCCACCTCTTGAAATTAAGTGTTTTATACATTAAATACATTGTTTTTATATGCAATTGCATATGTAAAACATGTAAAAGTGGTTTTTTCTAAGCCAAAAACATGTTTTATAACAATGTGTAGGTTGAGCTCAAAAAGAACGTATTTAATCCTTTATGAGTGTTGTTTTTATATGCGATTGCATATTGAAAACAGCATATTTAAAGACTCTCCAAGTGGCTTTTTCCTCATGAAAGACATGTTCTAATCAATATGTAAATGCACTTGAAAAGTTCGTTTTTAATAGACAATCACTAAGGGTGTTGTTTCTAAACCCAAATACATATCTTTTTATGTATTTCTACATGTGCAAACTCTTCTCCAAAGAGCGTATTTAATCCTTCCTTTTGGGTGTCGAATTTTGAAGCCATTGCATATGTTTTAAAGCACATGCATACACATGTTTAAAGTGCATTTTTAACACAGCACTTATGGACGTCGAATTTGAAGGCATTTACATGTCTTTTTAAACATGCATTTGCATCTTGAAAATGTGTTTTAACTTCCCTTTGGCTGTGTTTTTGGGAAGTGGTGATTTTTGAGAGAAAAACATGTGTTTTTGACTTCAAAAAACCCACTTTTGGGAGGCGTTTTTGAAAAAAATGAGATTTTGAGGCAAGAAAACACTTGAAAAATGGTCAAAACTTAACCGTTTTGACTACTTATAGGGTCGATTTTGCACTAAATTGCACAAGGATCATTCTTGGATCATCAAAATTGCATTTTAGAAAGTATTTTGCTCTCAAAACAGCCCATTTAGGGCACATTTTTGGGCGTTTTGCTCAAAAAAGACCCATTTTTTGCCATTTTTCTTTGCCAAAATCAAATCTTTTGCTTCTAAAATGAGTTTTTGGGCATTACATTTCATTTGCAGCTTGTTTATCATTATTTCTAAGTTGTTTTTGATGCCCTAGGTGCCGTTTTTGGTTGCTATTTCATGTGCATTGGAAATGGTCAAAACGGTTGCTATTTCTTTGCATTTTATCTCTCATTCTTTCCCACTTGGCTGTATATGCATGTTGATTCTCCAAAATTGAAAGAAAAAGACTAGTAAAGAGATTTATATATAGTTTTTAAATCCCATCTTTCCTAAATCCGGAAATTCATTGATTCATTTCAAATTTTGCCAAAGATTTCTTCTTGAGGATTGAGGTAAAGTCTTTTTCCTATTTCCTTCCCAAGATATCTTGTTTACATGTAAACTTTCATTTTTAGATTTAAATGTGTTTGAATTTGTGTTCCTTCTATCTTCCGTCTTCATTTCTCCAAGTTGCATCTGCAAGTGCTTCATCTTGCTTGTATGTAAAGAGCCTTTGTAGCTCTCAACTTTGCATTAAAGAAATTCAAAGAGAAACTAATAATTTCAAATTCTTATTCTTCTCAAACAACAATTTTGCTATCCTTAGATTTCCAATCAGGTTATAATATTAAATATTTATTTGAATTGACTTCTATTGCAAACTAACATCCACACTTCCAACTTATTGATCTCGATAAACTAATTGCAAATGATTAGGCACCTAATTATTACACCAGCTGCAAACAAAGACTCTAGTCTACAAACGTATATCTCCAGGCTGCAAACAAAAGACTCCAATCTGCAAACGTATATCTCCAGGCTGCAAATGTGTGGTTCCAGGTTAATATCCACACGTGACTCCTTCTCTAGATGCGGCCATTGTTGCAGACAATGCTTGGCGTCAACCATTTTATGTGTTGCCTTTGCGTTTGAAGGGAACTCTGTCAACACATAGCTCATGTGCCCTCAGTCAATAGACAATAGCCATACGGCCCTGCTAGCTCATGTACGGCCCAGAATTGACAACAACAAGCTGCATAATAAATTCTATGGCATTCTGACACCGTTTGATAGCATATACATCTACCTCACAGTGAATTTCTTGAGAGAAAGAACGTTTCTCCAAGCTGCATACAAACCCTTGCTCCAGGCATTTCGAACTTCTTCCACAAATTTGATAGTCATAACATTAATAAATGAATCGAAACTCCTTTGCTTTATATATAAAAACTCCAAAGATATCTTCTTCCTCACACCAAAAGATCTATCTTCAAGGAGACACTTCTCACTAAAAAGTCTTCATCAACACACTTTAAAAATATAACATCATTAAAGCGCCTTATGAAATAAAGCCAAGCTTTATTCAATAAAACATGAGCAATGAAATCGACTCATCATTGAAGTTTGAAACCACATCTAGGACCCAAACCTCTTTCCCGAAATAGAAACCGGGCTCAATTGATTTATTAAATATAGTGTGTCACAAACACAAGCACAGACTCCTGCCAATTTGGGGACATTACAGTCCTCCCTCCCCAAGATTGCTTGTCCTCAAGCAATCCAGAAAAACAAGCAACAATGCCAACCACCCGAATCCCAAGGATGGTCATAAGCAATGTCCCGATCCTCACCATACTCCACTGAAGGAAGAACCAACATCAACAGAACAGACACCGCTGAAAACAACATCTGTAAACCAACTGTAGATGTCAATGCAGAAAACAACCCAGCAGAACTCAACCCAACTGAAATAACAACTCTGTCAAAACTTGAGTCCCTATCTATCCGACACTCACACCCCACTGCACTGAGGAAACGACAGCGGCCCAATGTGCCTAAATCACTATTATCAACCCTGCCCTCTGATAAATAGTCCCGAGTGTGAGGATACTGTAAGTAATCCAACTTGCAACTGTCAAATCCATCTGTAAAAGATGGTGCCAATCCATCCCATAACGGATGGTAAGATACTGGAACCAATTTACCCCGGCGTGACATCAAATCTTCCACTTGAGGGTCAAAAGAAAAAAGATGAGCATACCCACCGTATAATGTCAGTAAGAAACCCCAATTTCTGTCAATAGCTCATCATTACCAAACTGGGAATCAAGAGATGGCTCCAAACTCTGACTCCACGTAACTGTAGGTTGGGTAGGAACCCGAACAACAAACCCAACCTCGAAATCCCTGTGGGGAAGCATAGTAGAAAAAGTCTCCACAATCTTCCCAACCAACCTCCGAATAGCACAAGAGCCTCGGATGAGAGTACCCTCAGACACTCTATAAGAATCCTGTCGAACATTTGCACTCTCAAGTAAATACTCCATAAAAGACTCGGTGCAATAGAAATTATACGTGGAAGCGTCACCATGCTCCCCCGCAATCCACAACTGATCCTTCTGAAAATGTGGCATAGCCAACTGTCCCATGCTATCAGCTATGTGAGATGATGAAATGGATTCGCTCCTAGCTAAGGGAAGCAAATTAACCTGAAAGCTTGACTCCACTGGTACTCCTACCTCATCCGAACCAAGAGCTCCCATATCCTGAACATGTGTGTCTGCCACATCATCATGTTCCTCATCACCACCTGTAATAGCAAACTCACAACCAACCACCTCAATGTGCAATCGAACTAGGTCTGCGGTTGGTGTGGACCGTAAATGCTCTAACTCCACGGTCACCTCCTCCAACTGAATCTGCGACTCCTGAAGAGACCGCTGAGTGTCCTCTAAAACCTCAGTAGTCGTTGTGAGCTCCTGGGTAAGCTCACTCACCTCCTCTCTATCAATCAGTGCCTCATAAGCTGTACTCCCCCACTCCACTAGGTGATCTCGGTCAGATACCATCTGTAAGTAATTCTGTCTCAAAATCTTGACAGCCTCACGCAAAGAATGAATCTCTGTCAATGAAAGGTAACCACCACTGGGCTCATCTGTCATAAGAGCACTCCAACCATAAACAGCCAACAACTGTTGAGCGGCATGAAAATGCTCGAGAGTAGAAGTAGTATCCCTCTCATCAACCCGCAATTGGCTAGTCACATGATGACTCTACACAACAGGCCTCCTATGAACAACCTCAAAGGAACTGTCTACACTATGAGAAGCTGTATCCAATGAACTCCCATCAAGATTACCCTCTCTGTGTACTTACATCTGAGTACACCTCTACACTTTGAGTACAGGCATCGGACATGTCCTCATCTAAATCCGGGAAAGTTGCTATTGGCTCTGACTCAAAACAATTTCCAGCTCCCTTGTCCTCTAAAACTAACTGATAGTCCAGATCCTGAGATACATCCATATGAGTCACTGATGAAGTAACCCCCTCTCCAGAAGTGGAAGCTCTGGCTGTAACAAACTCCTGCCACTTGTAAGCTTCTCTGTCCTCATCTGTAAGTCCCTGTAACACAGAATCCTAAAACTCACCATCACCATATGACAACGCTGAATCTACACCCAAAGTCAGATATAGAAAGCCAGAAACACTACAACACTCATCATCCTTGCTCTCAACATCGGAGATATTTGCAATGCTAGTGTCCACATCATCTATCCGCATCTCCTCCACTAACTCTGGCTGCAAACACGACTCAATGTCGTCATGTGAATCAACTATACTGTGGCATGAAACTACATCGCCCAAATCAACTGCAACACTCCCATCCTGAGTGTCATCCCCAAAAAGCCTCGTGCACACATCCTCAGCACAAGAAGAAACCTCTGTCTCCTGTACTGATCCAACACTGCGACTGCTATCATAAATCTCTAAGTTGTCAGAGCTCATACGCTCCTCGCAGTCATCACCCAACATCTCACAAGGGGGGTCATCTCCAATGCAACTCACAACATCCTCAAAAGTGTCATCAGTTGTGTCTATACTATCAGCTCCCACATCTCCTGCTGAAATCTCATATGCGGACACGTGTCTCTGCACACATGACTCAACGTCAAGCTATGCACCAATAATGTTAGAGCACGAACTGTCATCAACTGACCCCGCTATAATGCCTTGATCACCAACCTCAACACTGGGAGACTTCGTACATGCCTCGGTCCTATCTGAGGAAGCAACTACCTCCTGAACTGGAGCAACACTACTACAGCTGACATAAACATCTCCAATAATAACTCCCTCCATGAAAGAGTCTGAACACTCAGTGATAACTGCAACATCAGCTGCCTCTGTACCATCCGTAGTGACCGCTCTGAGAGCCTCAACCCAGTGATGCTCAGCACTACTGTCATCCAATGGCACTGAAACATCCACTGGTTCCGGTGCAATAAATACATCATCAGCACTGCATATGGGAATAGCAGGTGCTGAACTAGATGTAGGAACATCAGCATCATGGACAATTATCGGAGAAAACTCTAGCCTTCTCCCCTGCAAACTCGATGTCGGTCTTCTAAAGGCAGACACCATATATCTCGCTGCCCTATCTACTATAACTGGATCCGACAAACTCTTTGCCAATCTCTACTGATGCATCTAAGTCTCTCCATGCTTTCTACTAAGGCATTTAATTCCGCTCAATTTCCCTTACTGCTATGACGACTTCCAGAACTGGACCTCTTGTATTTATCCATAGCTAGGGAAAATAGAAGTGTTGGACCCTTTTTTAAAATACTTTTGAAATAAATGAATCCAGACCCCACAGGATGGCAAGAAGAAAGCTCTGATACCACTGTAAAGAGCCTTTGTAGCTCTCAACTTTGCATTAAAGAAATTCAAAGACAAACTAATAATTTTGAATTCTTATTCTTCTCAAACAACAATTTTGCTATCCTTAGATTTCCGATCAGGTTATAATATTAAATATTTATTTGAATTGACTTCTATTACAAACTAACATCCACAATTCCAACTTATTGATCTCTATAAACTAACTGCAAATGATTAGGCACCTAATAATTACACCAACTGTAAACAAAGACTCCAGTCTACAAACGTATATCTCCAGGCTGCAAATGCGTGGTTCTAGGTTAATATCCACACGCGACTCCTTCTCTAGATGCGGCTGCTATTGCAAACAATGCTTGGCGTCAACCATTTTATGTGTGGCCTTTGCATTTGAAGGGAACTCTGTCAACACACAGCTCGTGTGCTCTCAGTCAATAGACAACAGCCGTACGGCCCTGCTAGCTCATGTACGGCCCAGAATTGATAACAGCAGGTTGCGTAATAAATTCTATGGCATTCTGAGACCATTCGATAGCATATACATCTAGCTCACAGTGAATTTATTGAGAGAAAGAATGTTTCTCCAAGCTGCGTACAAACCCTTGTTCCAAGCATTTCAAACTTCTTCCACAAATTTGATAGTCATAACATGAATGAATGAATCGAAACTCCTTTGCTTTATATATAAAAAATCCAAACATATCTTCTTCCTCACACCAAAAGATCTATCTTCAAGGAGACACTTCTCACTAAAAAGTCTTCATCAACACACTTCAAAAATATAACATCATTAAAGCACCTTATGAAATAAAGACAAGCTTTATTCAATAAAACATGAGCAAAGAAATCGACTCATGATTAAAGTTTGAAACCACATCCAAGACCCAAACCTCTTTCCCGAAATAGAAACCGAGCTCAATTGACTTACTAAAAATAGTGTGTCACAAACACAGGCACAGACTCCTGCCAATTTGGGGACATTACATTGTATATGCAGTCGGGATTAAAAACCCTGTTCTTGAAAGAAACCGTCAAAGAAAGCAAGCTTATTGATAGGCACATGCAAATCCATTTCAAAAGCCCACTTTCATGCTTACCCGCACTCCATCCACGCTTGTTATATTGCTGCCACATGACTTAAAACTCATGATGGTGGTTGATTCAACTCCATTATAAGAAGAAATGATATCCATTCATTTACTTACCTTTTATCCTCCATAATTCTCGCTGTCTCCATATGCAATCCCCTTTGAAAAACTCATTTTTTGGGTTTTACTCATCATATAAGTGATCATTTTGAGCTCAAACCCATCCACCATTTCGCTGTCCCAAAATTTCCAGCCATTTTCCTTGTTCATAACATCCCAAAACTCATACTTGTGCATCCAAAAAATGCAATGGATCCATCACTTGAAGATGTTCTTACCTTGTGGAATCTTCATGTCACAGTTACTCAGGCATATCATAGTGCTATGTCAAGAGAATCTCAAAGGCCACCCTTAAGAGAAATTCAACTTCGACGGAATCAAGTGAATCAAAATTAGAACACAAGCTGGATAAGAAGATTGGATCTTTCTCCCTAGAAAGGTTCGAAAGATTACAAGCATAGAATGCTTTCAAGACAAAAATGGTCAATGAACACTCAATGCAACAACCAAGGATGCAGGTTCCTATTCCAGATCTAGAGCATATCAACCATCACACATCCTATAGCAGCATGAAGACAAACGAAGGATGATGTAATAAGTGTTGTGTCTTGTTAGGCACTTAGAATATTTTCATCATGTCTTTGTAATTTGTATTTGACACATGTAATTGCATGTGATAGTATCACGTGCAAAGTTGTAACAAGTAATCAGGTTGCAAGTGCATTAGGCATGCAACTTTGAAAAAGTCAAAATTAGTTAGTTAGTTAGTTAGGGAATAAGTTAAGGTGGTTAAGGATTTTCCTCTTTTCTCTCCACCTTTCTCTCTCCTCTTTTCGTATATAGAGGAGGGAGCTCATTGTAAATAATCATCTTTTGGCAAGGCAAGAAAATTCTGCCAATTTGTATCTACACTCTAAGACTTTGAGCTTAGATGTAAATTTGAATTGCTTTCAATAAAAGGGGCAACTTGTGACAGTCCCAACCGGTGGTGAGAGGGGACGGGTGAATCAGCACTTGTAAAATTTCTTTCTTTCTCTTAATCTAGTGAAGTAAACTTATAGCATAAAAGCAAGCAGATCTGAGCAAATAAAACAGTAAGTGAACAAACACAAAGTGACACCAGATTTATCACGTGGAAACCCGGTGAGGGTGAAAACCATGGTGTGAGGAGACCTCACAAAATTTGTACTCTTCTAAAGTACACCCTGTTAAGAGCCTACCCGGTTAAGGGATAAAAATGCACTTGCTAGGTGCGACCCAGTCAAGGGATTTGTTACGGTAAGGTTTGTTGAGACCTGCCCGGTTAAGGGACTTCAAACAACTTGAAAGATGTCACCCGATTAAGGGATTTTGATATAAGGGACTTGTTAGAGTCCACCCAAATACTGGGATTTGTCTATTGTAGTTTGCTAGAAAACAATAGAATCAAGATCTTTACAGAAGGCTCTACTTAGCCAGATGTGATCTCTATTTGTGTTCGACTGAGAATTATCACCGGCTAACACAGGTGTATTCTCAGCTATTGTTGTGCTGCCTTGCACAACCTATTATCTCTCTTTGTCGATATTCTCTAACCCTTGCTTTTGTAGCATATAGGTTCACTCTTTTTCTCAGCAGAATGAAGGCAACTCTTCTTCACAACAGTCATAAGATATATACAATTTTGTTGCCCTGACTGTGCCTCAAATGCATGACCTAATCCTGAGATCTTACGATTACATCACTCAGTGAAGTAATAGTTCACTGAGCAAACATCCGATGCATGCTCTAGCTTTATCTGCTTCATGAAAAAAACAGCAGTTGCGTGTTAGGCAATCTTCCTTCACAGGAGATAACACCTTGATTTAAAGCCACTGAATCCGGCTTTAAATCCTTCAGTCACGCCTCAAGTTCCTTTACCTGCGCTTTAAACTGATCACCAAGACAACTCAAGATCACCCGGATGTACTTCAATAAATCCCAGTTGGAACAGACAGTTGACGATGACTTTGTCGGTTTATACCGGAGTCTTATAAAATATCCATCCTTCGATCTGTTGAAGTTTCTTTCTTGTCTTACCGGTTGCATTTGCGTGGACTACCAGTTACACTGTCCCGATTGTGTTATAGACACTTAGTATGATTAGTGCTTTTTGACTATTGCTACTCTTGTGTTATCCGATTGAAGTTCGGTCCTTGGTTAATACTTAGGATACTCTCTTCCTTGATTGAGTGCATAGTTTGGTTGCTGATGCTTAGTGTAGTGACTTGTTTCACAGCCTCTCTTGATGAAGAGTTCCTTAAAGCTTCAACCTTTATAGAGACAACAACAAATCTCTATCTTCGTTTGCCAATCAATGACAACACTCAGACTGGTAGAGAGCTTACCGGTTACTAACTTTATCCTCTTTTGCCAACAACTTGCTTTCAAACTTTGTGTTGATTCAAGGTGTTATGTGACGACATTTTCTGGATATTGATTGTGAGTTTTCGAGTTTTGCTCAAGAGGGATTTGAATTCAATTGTGCAGACTTTGAGCTGCCTATTGCATTCAGAGCCAATTTGAACTTTTGAAGACTTTGTGTTGCTGGAGGACAAATTGTTATAATTTAGTAGTGGCTGCAATTACTTAGAGCTAAAGACTTTGGGCTTCAATTGTAAGTGTTTTTATTAAATTTGAGAGTATCCAGTAAGAGACTTTGTGCCTTACTGGTTATTCTACTTGAATCCTCACGAGACAAGTGCAGGAGACTTTGGATTCCTGTTTTTGTTTCACAAAATATAAAAAGAAAGCTGCTGCCCCTGGTATTGTTCTTATGTCAACTCCAGGGTCACCATTATTATCGTAGCAATAAGGCACTTTTTGTTAAGATAGAAAGTAGTAGTTGTATGCAAATCATTCCTGAAAAAAGAGGAATTGATTGAGAGAACCGCCCTTTTTGTCATTTCAGTTAAGTTCCTATTGAAGCCACCTACAGTAAGAAGGGAGCCTCTCCTATTGCTAAGAGGAGAGAGAAATTTCAAGAGACGTTGCCTAAAGTTACAATTTTGTAAGGTGTAGTCTTAGCAGCTTACAAAAATTTTAGCCAACATGATATTCAAAAGTCTACTTTTGGTTTTGTCTTTTTAATTGGTTCTGGAACAATTGCACTTTCATGCAAGAAGAGTGCAAGTCCTACATTATTATCAATAGAAGCTAAGTATTGAGGTGCAGTATTGGCTAGTAATAAGATTTTTTGGCATCGTCAATTGACAACTCAGTTTTGATTTCCTCCTAATCACCCCACTACTCTTTGGTGTGATAATCAAAGGTCCATTCATATCTCATGCAACCAAATGGAGCATCAGCATACTACGCACATCAAGATCCACACACACTTCATCAAACAGCTCATCCACGATGGTGTTCTCAAATTGGAGTACTTGCATACGAAGTAGCAGATTAAAAACATTTTCACTAAACCATTGGTACACCTCATTATCTTTAGTTGGAATTGTTAATGATTAAACATTTGATATCTATCCTTCTCTATATATTATTGTTTTGAAGCATTATTAATATTTATTAGATTAATATATATATATATATATATGTATATATGAGATAAATCATATATATATATATATATATTACTATTGATATTTATCACATATTATAATGATAATAATATATGTCAATAAGCATTGACCAAATATCATTTTGAGTATCGACTATGATGTCAATAAAATGAATCAAGTGAAAGATATCATCGAAAGTTGATATTACAATATGTGCTTTCAAAAAATAGTCGATATATGTATCGACTATCGTAATCATAGTCGATATAGGTATCGACTATGGTAACCATAGTTGATACCATATCGGTTGTGTTTATCACAATTGATACGTATATCGAATGAGCTGTGCATACATATTAGTTATCGTTGCAGACTTGTCGATCATTAGTATCGACTATTACTATTAATCTATGGTTGTATATTATGTAGCGATCAATGCAAGGATTAAGCCATTAACAAAGTTGTTAATGGGACATGTCTCACATAGAGACATGTCTGTTCATGTGGAGACATGTCTCTACGAGAAACATGTCCTCTCATGACATATATTGATGCAGGGGCATTCTAGGGTACTCAGTGAATCTGCATGGTGGTGTGTTGTTTTGGTTATGTGTTAAACAGTTGCAGCTTTAACCGATGGTCTCGGTTATTGAAGGAAGCTCGGTTGCTGAGGAAACTAGGTGAAACCTCTTGCGCTCGATGGAACTTGTACTCGGCGATCCATGTGGTGCTCGGTTGACGTGCTTGCTCGGTGATGCTTGGCGTGGTCGGTTGTTTCACTGGTGCTCGATTGTTTCTCTGGTGCTCGGTTGTTCTGGTTTACCGACTGGAATTCTTGGAGGTTTGGTTGGCCGACTTGGTGCATTTATTGTTGGTAGCTTTTGTTGTATTCTCCTATGTAGATCTTGAGGCCGACATGGAGAATTAAATGTTTGTAAGGCTATTCCAGAGCCGACTGTTGTTGCATTTAATATTTGTTTGTAATAGGAGCCGACTTGGCTTAGGAGTTAATTGTTTATTCCAGCCGACTTGTGGCTGAAGATTAGTATTTAAGGAGTGTTTGGGTAGTTGTCTAGAGCAGATTTGGGAAGATAGAAGGATAGCATTTGGATCCTGCGAGATCTTGAAGATCAGATTGTTATCTGATAGTTTGCAATAGCAGAGCTAGTGGTTTGCATGCTTGGAGACAAGGAGATTGCTTGGAGGCTTGCGAGCTCAAGTTTAGATCTGTCTTAGTGTTTCCATCAGTTGCTGATTGTTTTAGAGTTGGACTAGCTAAGAGATTGCAGAAATACTTTTGATTGTATTTGGCCCTAACCCGGAAGGCCTTACAGTTGGGCATGTTAATGAAAATTCTGTTGAAAATATTGTCTTGTGTTATTCCGCATTGTGGTGTTTGGCTGCTTGTTTGGACTGTCCTTAATTAGATCCTCTTTACCTGTCTTGCGTCATATATATAATGAATGAAAATGTAATTTGCAAAACACAAAAATCTACGAGTGTTATTACAAGTTACAGCAAAGAGATATATCAAGCCTTCTCATGTGAAAAGAAATATATCATCCTTGCTCTTAGTAATCATTGTTCACGCATATAGATCTGCATCATCACATAGACAATCTCATTAAGATTTAAAAGAGAGAGAATACAATTCTTGTCTAAGTATCATATACATCAAAGAAACAAGTAATAAAATTAAAATTTCCTCTATTCATAATCTGATCTAATTTAACAGGAATCAATGCTTAGGATAAGGGAAGTTCTTGCAGGGTCTTCTTAAGTCCTCTTTCGTTGACTTTTTGTAAAAACTCTGATAGTTTTCCGATAATGTGCAGATTAACATTTTGAATATTTCTTAGCACAAATTAAGGCTTTCAGACAATTGTATTGATATACCCAAAATCTGGTCATTGCTTTAAACTTATTCTACAATTGCTAGTCAATGACTTCAATATTGTCATTCATATTTGCAGACACAAGTTTAACAATATTAATCAACAAATATTTTACACATTAAAACAGAGGTTATAGTAGATTCGTTTGCACCTGTTGAATAAGCATAGAATTTGTCGTGCTCCGGGAACACCATTGCCAACTCTTGAATTCGCACCCGGTATGATTACTTCTGCCAATGATCGGTTGTTGACTCTACAATGATTTATGCTGCAATCGCGTGCTTACGTATCTGCTTCATACGACTCACATTTGCTATGCTGTGGAAGTCATCTGGGAGCACTTCAACACCAGTCCCGTGCGGTTGCAATTAGTCTCAATTCCTACACCTGCATGCGGCTCTGTTCTGAAAATCACCCACTCAAATTCCACACAATTCTGTTATTAACATTTCCTGACAACCAGATATGATCCGATATGTCATCTTTGGCACACCAAACACATATGGTTGAAGAACGATAGCTACACCCTGTCGTGAGTGTTGGAATGGGTATCGAGTTCCTTATTGTTGACGTTTCATTCAGAGTCTCCTTATGTTATTGTGTAAACTTCCAACTTCTTGTCTTCTTAAACAAACGTTCTCCCACTAGGCCAAATTTCCCATTGACGAAAGGGATTGGAAGAGAGGTTATAGTAAATTCGTTTGCACCTATTGAATAAGCACATAATTTTTCGGGCTCCACAAACACCGTTGCCAACTCTTGAATTCGCACCCAGTGTGATTACTTCTGCCAATGATCGGTTGTTGACTCTACAATGATTTATGCCGCAATCGCGTGCTTACGTATCTGCTTCATACGACTCACATTCACTATGCTTTCGAAGCCATCCGAGAGCACTTCAACACCAGTCCCGTGCGGTTGCAATTAGTCTCAATTCCTACACGCTGGATGCGGCTCTGTTCCGACAATCACCCACCCAGATTCCACACGATTCTGTTATTAACATTTCCTAACAACTGGATATGATCCGATATTTAATCTTTGGCACACCAAACACGTATGGCCGAAGAACGATAGCTACACCTTGCTGTGAGTGTTGGAATGGGTATCGAGTTCCTTATTGTTGACGTTTCAGTCAGAGTCTCCTTATGTTATTGCGTAAACTTCCAACTTCTTGTCTTCTTAAACAAACATTATCCCAATAGGCCAGATTTCCCACTGACGAAAGGGATTGGAACTATATTTCCTTCCTCCACGGAAAGATCCCGATGACACTTTGTTGTTCAAATCTTCGTCTCTTCAACATTCCGAAGCCAACTTAAATAAGACATGAAACAGGTATGAATTCCCATAAAGAACTGAATTAATCAATCGGTCTTTTATTTGCAAGGAATTATTTAATCCATCAACAAGAGCAAACTCTTTTATTATAATATATTAGTTTGATGGAAATGTTAAGATATAGCTTCATTCGTATTGTTATATATATATATATATATACACATTATTATAATGAAGAGTTGTGATATTTATATTATACTATTATCATTATCATATTATTAATATAGTAATGATAATATTATAATGCAATGATATATATTATATTATTGTCATTATTATAGTTAATTATATATTTATTATGGTTATAGTAGACAATTATGGTTATCACCATAATTGTCATATTATATTATTATATGGTCATGACTCTTCAAGACGTGACTATTCAATAGATATAAATATATATCAATGGCTGGTGAAAAGATCAATCACAATGGTAATCTATTTCACTACAGCAGTAACATATATTCTCTATAGGACGATCCAGATTTCACAACATGGTATCAGAGCCTAACCTATAAGAGAATAAAATACAGTTTTAGGAACAGTAAGAGCAAAGTATTACATAGGGAGATGGACAATACAGAAATAGAGGACTACAGAGTTGCCTTCCTCATCTGCGTTCAGATATTATGAGACTTAAAACGAGGAGGGAAAGATACAAGGCATCGGAAAGGAGAGATATTCATTCATCCACATCGATGAAAAGAGGACTGAGTGGGAATTACGTGGACAGATTCAAACTTATAGTCAGAATAATATATACTACGTAGCGGATAAAATACAGCCTATGCGATCAGCCATATTCATATGTGATGGAAGGGAAGCAACGTAGACAATATACGGGACCATTTACGCAGATATGAAGATATCATACGGAGACACGGAAGAAGCCAAATAGGAGTATCGACAGGAAGAAACAAGAACACAGTCAACGTACTATAGGGAAGTCGATAAAAGGAAATTGAGTATCATTAAGCAAAAGAGATATGCAGACATGGAAATAGAGATCTGCAGACAGGGAAACATAGATTAAAACATTAAAGTCTTTAGAATATCGATTCCAGCCGTAGAGGAATAAGACGATATCAATAAGCATATACATGCGGTTACAAACAGAGTCTAATAAGAACCGTTATTTCAATCAACCATCCTCTGTATCACTCAGCAAGAGTCTCTTACAACATAGTGGAGAAGATAGCGATCAAAATTAAAAAAGGGATATAGAACACTTGAACAGATAGTCAGCCAATAAAATACAGTCATCATTTAGGTTATGCAAATGCAGGCATCAAATGGAATATGATGATACAAAATATTTACCAACACATCTTTAAGATTATTATCATTTTAAAGAACAAACAGTGATATACAGATCTGTCTACACCAACGATTGGAATGGTAGCAGTATACACAGAGATATAATAGATTATACATAGAAATATAGGAAGCGATTACATATGACAGTAGAGAACTGCGATTACATATGACAGCAGAGAAAAGCGTCGATGAGTATAATATTCAATAGATCAATAACAACGGTGATAACAAACCAAATCAGAAAATACCTGATAATGTTTGAATCGGTATCTCAGTGCCGATAATTAAATAACCTTAATTATCAACTATCATTTTTATCCACAAATCAGTATCAATATGAGTCAGGGCACCTAGTCAGAAAATAGAAGAATACAGTTAACATCAATCTTACACAATCAACGGGGAGTATGGACGTCAAGCCACCATGAAAGAAGCAAGCGAATCCATAGGGAACATGCTCAGTAAGGATTCAAACATTATACATATTCGAAAGAACTAATGACCTTATTATCATTCAAGATGGAATTGAGGAAGATCCTTAATTCAACGCTAATATCATAGTGAATAGTCATCGATTTCATACATTGATATATAATTCAACAGACAAACATTCAGATTACCGACAATGTCGGCAAGCTGAACATAAGAAATAAGTTAGATAAAGGTCATTCTCTTGGAAATCTGAACATGCAATTAGTGGGTATGACTGAGGTGTTGTAAAAATTCAAACTTATAATCTGACCACTGACAGAATTTTAAAGATGGTAGTCAATTCAAGCCCATTAGAAACCAAAACCTGTTCTTTAAGTGATTTGACTGGTTAAATCTGCTATCGAACAATCAGAGATGTCAAATAGAAGTTGGATAGATGTCATTCGCTTGATTGCTTAGAAATTTGGAAGTCTGAACACGCAATTAAAGATGACAATGATTGAGAAACTGAGTATCAAACACTCACTTCTGATCTGACTATTTACTAAATCTGATCTCGCCTGATTCAAGGCATGGGAATCCAAAAACAAAAAGATCATGTGTTGAGTATAGAGGTGTTTGTGGGGTTAATACACTCACAAGACTACAAATAGTAATCATCATTTGTCAAAGATTGAATTTGCTACTTATCAATCTCTATGCCTTAACTCTTGTTGTTATCGATCACATTTTCATGTATTATGGCATTGGACCACGTTTTGATACCATTTTTTCTAATTTTTGTTCTTCTAAACTAAGTTTTGGTCTTTGTGGTTGGGAGTTGCACGCATCACACTTTTGCACCGTTACACCACTTCAACAAAATTTCCTTATCATCGATTTCATAAAAGTATTGATTAGATACACGGAGCTTTATGTGCATACACAAGTGGATGTATGGAGCAGAATTGAAAATATATTGCTAAAGTGAATGGAACGATGAAGGAATAAGTAATATAAGACCATCTAAACAATGATCATCTATCAATCAAACACAATAAGACAATCGGTTTAGCGAATTACAATTAAATTCATTTCCAGCAAGTAGATTCAAGGAGATTATAAGGACAAACTCCAGCAATCAGAGCAAGACATCCATTGAACAATATTCAGTTGGAACTTACAGCAATAGCCTTCCTAAGGCAATTAGTTGCATATATATATATATATATAACAGATTTGGAAGGAGCAATAGCAGATTGAAATGGATCTCAAGAGTAATATCAGACAACATATTTTGATATACCAAACATCACCATAAGCCTATATCGATTTCAGAAATAGAGTGAAGTAAAACAACAATATTTGGGGTGAAATAATTTTACTTGGTTCTCATTTCAACTATTTGACAATGAAATAACCAAAGCCAACAACCATCCTACGTATATCAGTGTTACCAAGAGATGAATATCCGGGGGCATTCAAAGAGAATAAATATTATAAATAATAATATCAATGGGCTCACCTTACGGAAGGAAATACTTGAAATTTTATAAAGATAAGTAATTCATGTTTTATTTGAATTTGTAGTTTGTAATTCATTAAATAAATGTTGTATGCTTCTATCATTTGTATTTTTGTACGAGATAGTTTAGCTTTATAAACTATTTGTAATCTATCTCTAACATACTTTCAGGATAAAAGCATATGAAATTCAGAGAAAGTCTGACATTTTCAAGAGGTCAAGAAGTTGATGAGCTTGAGCTTCAGAGGGAGCATGTACAATTCAGTTAACTTGTGACAATCTGAATCGTATTGATTGAGAGGGAGTTCACAATTGAAGGTAAAACAAATATGAGATTATAGTAGTGGGAACTTGTGGATAGAAATGAGTTGCACATGGATAGAATCCATGATTAAGGCATTCCATACATCATGAAACTACAACTCATTGAGATAAACATCATACTAGAGGTCTTTATTATCTTCCCTCAAGTCCAAGAGGGAGTGTTAATGTTATGGCCTTGAAAAAGATCAAAATGTATCTTATGCTAGCCGATGTAACCTTATGACCTATTCAGATTATTCGTATTGGTTCTCTTAGGAAGGAAAGTATGAAATGACATCCTGCAGTGACACCAAATTGAGTATATAAACAGGGTATGCCTTTATGACAGATGGAGAAATTAAAAGATCTGCATTAGTGGACATTCGAGGATCTTGATTTAGAGGAAGTAGACCATGTTTTGTTGGTTCTCTAGTAATCAAGAAATTATAGCAGACAATTATGGTTATTACCATGTGAGAAGGTTATATGTCAGAAAGAGAAGTTAGAAGATTGTGTACCTTCAAATAACCTTGGTATGTTGAGGAATAAAGCCTTATTAGGTGAAAAGAAGGTATCTTGAACGCTATGTTATTACTTGTTGTGCAATAACTATATCGTGGTTAGACAACATTAAGTTGTTGGTTTCAAACTGTCATGATGTGTTTCGGACTGTATTATGTTCATGGCTAGACAACATTGAGTTGTTGGTTTTAAATTGTCATGACTGAGAGTTTGACTTGAATTTTTAAATAATTCTTGTCTTTGATAGACAATTCTAAGGTGGAAGTCTTGATTTCCACTCTCTGGATGAACCAAAGTGGATCCACCGTTTGAGAAGAGTCAAGATGACTTTATGGGTTTTTTATTCATGAATAAATATAAAAATGTATATTGCAATATTGTGTAAAAATGATCATTTGTGTGTGGGTTAACATTTCAAGGTGACGATCTTGTAAATAGTTAACCAAAGTGTCAAGATAGACTACTTAAGTGTGTGTCCCGACTATGCGGAGATCTTGACTCTTGTTATTACTGGTTGTGTAATAACGAAACCATATCATGATAGACTACTTAATTGTGTGTCCCGACTGTGTGGAGATCATGATATTCAAGTCTATACTCATGACGAGACTACATTAACTTGTATGTCCCAAAGTGCGGATGTCATGATAGACTTTTGATATTTAATACTCACTCACTAAGAGGGAGTGTTAAGATATAGCTTCATTCGTATTGTTATATATATATATATATATATATACACATTATTATAATGAAGAGTTGTGATATTTATATTATACTATTATCATTATCATATTATTAATATAGTAATGATAATATTATAATGCAATGATATATATTATATTATTGTCATTATTATAGTTAATTATATATTTATTATGGTTATAGTAGACAATTATGGTTATCACCATAATTGTCATATTATATTATTATATGGTAATGACTCTTCAAGACGTGACTATTCAATAGATATAAATATATATCAATGGCTGGTGAAAAGATCAATCACAATGGTAATCTATTTCACTACAGCAGTAACATATATTCTCTATAGGACGATCCAGATTTCACAACAGGAAAGACAAATATCATTTATTTATTTATTAATTATAATATATTAGTGGAAAAACAAATATAAAACAATTAATACTTTTGTGCCAATGAAGATTGAGACTTAATTATTTTTAGGGAACAATACAGACCCTCCTACTTCTTGTTGCTTGCCCCCAAGCAACTGTAAATTTGGATGCTCAAAGACTTTCTCATTCTCCCACTTAGCATCATCTAATGACAAATTTTTCCATTTAATGAGATACTCTTTGATAGACCGGCTCCGTAGATGCCTATCCCTAGTCTCCAAAACTGCTTATGGTATCATCTCAAGTTTCCCTTCATCATCCATTGGTGGTAAATCTTCGAAAACTATCACCTGCTGACCTAAGGCTTTTTTGAGACAAGATACATGGAATACATTGTGTATTTTGTTACCTGTAAGTAAATCCAGTTCATATGCCACTGCCCCAACATTTCGAACAACCTAATATGGCCCATAAAACCGAGGCTTTAACTTCTCAGCTCCACTTTGCTTGAGAGATAATTGCCTATAGGGTTGTAGTCTGAGATATACCAATTCTCCAACTTCAAAGCTTCGCTCGACACGCTTCTTATCTGCATAAATTTTCTGTTGATTCTGAGCAAATTGCAAATTTTCTTTAAGTGCTTTCAAAATATCTTGGTTTTCTTGAAGCCAATCACAAGATTTGGGAACATTACTCTGATTAAAGGCAAGATCAATAAAAGACGTTGCTTCATATTTGTATAGCGCTCTGAAAGGAGTCATTCTGATGGACATATGATAAGTGGTATTATAACAATACTCCCCCAGATGTAACCAACGAACCCAAGCTTTTCGGTGTCCTGATACGTAATTACAAAGATATCCTTCAATACATTTGTTCACTATTTCGGTCTGACCATCAGTTTGTGGATGGTAACTAGTGTTGTGATTCAATTTTGTACCTATCAATCTAAACAATTCCACCCAAAATATACTCAGAAATCTGCTATCTAGGTCACTGATTATATTCTTCGGTAGAACATGTAAACGAAACACCTCTAAAAAATAATTTTGTGATCTGAACAGCTGTGAATTCTGAAGTGATAGAAAAGAAATGTGCATATTTGGTTAATCTATCCACCACATAAAAAATACAATCTTTACCTTGGGAACACAGTAACCCTGTTGTGAAGTCCATTGATATATTGTCCCATTTCTCTTCTAGTATAAGCAACGGCTGTAATAGACCCACAAGATGCATATGCTCTGCTTTATTTTGCTGGCAAATACTGCATTCTTTAACATAACAAAGGACATCTTTTTTTAGTCCCTTCCAAGTGAACCTTTCCCTTATTTGCCGATAAGTTTTGGAGTATCCTAGATGCCCTGCTAAAGGAGTATCATGTAAGTAGTGTAAAATTTTCTCCTTCAATTTCGATCCTAGGACCAAGTAAATTTTGTCTTTGTAATAAATGATATCATTAATAATTTTATATTTGTCATCCTGTATATTACCATCCATCAATTCACACGCAAAGGAATCCTTAGAGTATTCAACCAGCAATAAAGATTTCCAATCACCTGAAACTATAGATAGTGCATTTATTTCAGGCCTTCCAGATAATGCATCTGCCACAATATTGTTTTTCCCTTTAACATATTCAATTTCAAAATCATATGCCTGAATCTTGCTAATCCATTTTTGTTGCCTATCGTTTTGTTGTCCTCAATTTTGAGATCACAAAATTGTGGCAACCCTACGCAATTTTCTTGTCAATTGGTAGAAGTATCGTCTATGATTTGAACGTTTTGATAATATGTTGATAAGGACAATTCATTATCCCTGAATGGCTCTTTGTAACACACGTTTCATGCATTCTTTAAGTTTTTCCCTTTGTTTTTAATCTTGATCTTTCCTTGAGTCAATAGCCTTTTTAATTACGCTTGTTTCGAGCTAACTTAGACATCAAACAGAGTTGTATAACTCAAGTTATGATGTAAAAGGTGGGGTTTTTCAAGCTGATTGCATATTTTTTAAAAATCCTTAAAAGGTGGGGTTTTTGAAGTCAATTGCACGAGTTTCGATTATATTTGATATATTAAATGGATTTCAAATTTCAACTCATTTCGAGTTAATTTGACTATAGTTTTTAATGTTTTCGTGAAATTAGCTTTAAATCTTCTAAATTCATGTTACTTTATTTAAATACTATAGTTATGTATTACATTAATACAAATTTAAAAAGACTTAAGTATTAAAGGTGTGGTTTTCATTCTTTAGTGCCTATCATCAAAGTGCAAAACACTTTTAAAATCTCACTTCTAAGTCTTTTTCATGTTAAATACGTAGTTTTTATCAGTGACTGCATGTATGTTCTATGTTTTTCAAACATATGCAGTTGGATCTCTGAAGGACGTATTTAATCCTTGTCAGTGTTGTTTTTATATGTGATTGCATATTTAAAATAACATTATTAAACTTCCCAGGTGGCTTTTTCATTATGAAAGTCATGTTTTGAAAGACATGCATATGCATTCTAAAAGTGCGTATTCACTTCTATTTTTATCTTCCCTTAAAGACGTCGTTTTTAAGGTACTTTACATATTTTAAAAGTAATATGCAAATACATCTTCAAACAGCATTTTTAATTGTCTACTAAGGGCGTCGATTTTAGAGGGCCTTGCATATACATGCAAGTGTATATCATTTTTGTTTTTATTATACTTTCCTTCTAGGCGTCGTTTTTGGGGGAGGTTACATATGTTGAAAGGCATGTGTAATAACTTCCCTAAACAGCGTTTTTAATGATCTTTCCCATGGATGCCGATTCTAAGAGCATTTGCACATTTTATGTGATAGAAACAATGTGTAAAGGCATTCCTAAAAGCCCGTTTTTAATATGTCTTGCTGGAAGTCTTTTCTCCAAGCAATAGCATATTGGCATTGTAAAGCATTTCATTTTCAGCGTTATTATTCTTTCCCTCTAGGTGTCGAATTCAAAGGGCTTTGCATACACTTGCACTAAGTGTTTCCAGCTCCCATTTCAGCCATCAATTTGGAGATGGATTGCATATGCAAAGTCCCTCTTAAAGAACGTTTTTAATCTCCCAATTCTGGCGTCGATTTTGGAGGGCTTTACATATGAATGATAAAACATATACGATGGTGTCTTCAAAATACGTTTTCAACACTAATGCTCTTGGGCATCGATTTTTATGAGTATTACATATGCTGTTTGTAATACACAGCGTATGTAATATAGTCAAAACAGTCCGCATTTGGCCATTCTTTCTCCAAAAACGTCTCATTGAAGAAGGGTTTTGAGCATCTTCAATCTTTTTGTCATCCAATGAACTGATTTGGTAAGTTTTTTATGGATTTATTTTGTCATTTTTTGTTGTATTTATGCCCTAGACGCCATTTTTCTTTCTCATTGCATATGCAAGAGAAATGATCAAACGGTTGTTGTTTCTTCGCATTTTATTTCTCATTCTTCGCCACTTGGCTGTGTATGCTTATTGACTATCCAAATTTAAGGGAGAGAGACTAGGAATGTGATCTATTTATAATATTTTCTAAATCCGAAAATCAATTGGATTTATTTCAGATTTGGCTCAAGATTTTGAGAGATTCTATCTTGAGTATTGAGGTAATTTTTTCCTTACTCTTTTTCTTGTTTTTCTTCCAGAATTATTTAACTTACATGTAAAAGCTTTCATTGTTGATTTACATGTGATTAAATCTATGTCTCTTCTACTTTTGTCTTCTATTCTCAAGATGCATATGCAAGAGCTTCATCTTTCTTGCATATGCAGTCGGGATTAAAAACCCCGTTCTATGACAAAGAAGGAAACAAACCAAATGCAATTTTACACATGCGCTATTTTCCAAATCCACTTGCATAAAGTTGCTGTCCCTACCACTGCCATGTGATGTCAAACTCATAATGGTGGTCAATTTGACACTTTATTATAAAATGATATCCCTCCATTCACTTATTATCCTATTCTACATATCTTTCGCTGTCCCCATATGTAATTACCCATGGGAAACTCGTTCTTGAGTTCTCTTTGAGCTGAAACCCATCCATTTCCCCAAAAATCAGTCATCTCCATACACCTTTTTACATTCTATGATGAATCCCTCTCAAGAAGACGTTCTCATTTTGTGGGATTTTTATGTCACAGCTTCTCAGTCACATAAAGTTGCTATGTCTGAAGGGATCACACTTGCAAAGGAAAAAGAGAAGAAAAAGATGAAATACCAGTATGGCTTGTATCGCAATTCTATCCTGCCTTCACAGATGATTTCATATTGTGATGAAGTTAAAGATATAGATGTTTCACACATGAACTTTGAAAACTTTCTTCAAAGGGTAGATGCTACGGTTACAGACGACATGCTTTCAATCAAACAGAGCAGCATTCATCTTGTCTCTACATTTCCATTGGCTGCCCTTGAGCCAGAGTTCGCACTTGCATGTGCGAAGAACTTCGATCCTACATCCAGAACTATAAAGGACCAAGATGGTAAGACTATCATCAGTCTTGATCCAGAGACAGTGGACAGAATCTTCCAAGTGCCATTGAGTCTTGTTACTATTAATATCACCAAGCAGAAAGCTCTTGACAGATGGAATGAGGATACTCCTTCATGCACCAAATTTATCAATGAAAATTGGCTGCTCAATAAAAGACCAAATATTGCAAGATGGCCAAAAGGAATTCGACGCACCCAATTTAAGCAGGAGATCAGTGACCTCATTATTTATTCAGCCACCTAGCAGGGTTAAAGACATCAAACATCTTTAAGCCCTGGATGTACAAGTACATTTCTCTTATTGTTCGGTTGAAGAAAAGGATATTCTGGGGAGAGATGATCAGTGATATGTTGTGTGAGCAGCTTTCCCAAGTTGTTGACACTTGTACTTTTTACATGAATTCATATCTTGTCTATATCGCTGGCTCTCTTGGTTCTTTTTCTGGACTATCCATGTAATGTCCACATTTTTTTTGCAGGTCATTGATCTGATGGTGCCAAGTCATTATTGTGATCCTCGTGGTCTGGCGACATGTTTAGAGGGTCATTGGTGTGAACTTACTATTTATAGTAAGTCAATGGATAGTTCCGATGAGCTCAGATGATTTAGAAGAGTTGAATGATGCTCTCGGTTTTCATTTCTGGCTTCCGGTTTGGGCTCCAAAAATCTTGGAGAGAGCGTCTATTTTTAGTAAGTCACCCCGTCAAGTTCATTCATCTTTCATCATCTAGATTAATCATGTGCAGATAGATTTCGATTCGGACACTTCTTCAGTTGTTTTCGCAAGACGGGTGGTTTATTATTATTATCTAATTAAATTTGCTAAGGTTGTCATTTTTGTTGGTATTATATGTTGGATACCTTAGTGTTATAGCTCCTTGGAACCAAAATCAAAAGTTTTAAATCTTGGGCACAAGAAACAGGGACCTTGCGTGTCATAATTTCATGATATTGGTGAAAAGGCTTTTTTTGGAGCCAAATGAATTAATAAATTATATTATTCAATATGTGCCTAAGTATAAAAAGTGTTTTAAGTGAAAATTGTGTGAGAGAAGACACTTTTGAATTATAAAAGCAATGCTTTGTGAAAGGAAAATCATCCATTCTTCATTTTGATAAAAAATTATGAAGTGTTTTGTTGAGAGCTTTCAACAAGGGTTTGAGGACTGATTCCTCTCTACTGCACTTTGAATCATTCCTGTGGTGGTGAATTGTGCATTTGATTCTACTGAAGAAATTCTGATAATTCATGGCTGCGAATTGATGCTGATGTATATCAATTTCGTTCAAAAATAAATTGAATTCATTACTTCTACAGCTGGGTTCGATTTTCTCTTATCTGGATGCCATTGTTGAGTAAGGGAGGCTGATGTATCTCCTTATGATTGTTGCATTGACTGTACGGCTGCCTACCAATAAATATAGGCTACATTAATTATTTTGGAAGCTTCATTTCAATTTCAGGGAGCCACGTTTTGATTTCAAAAAGTTGTGTGGAGTCATTTCTTGCCTACGAGCTCTTCCTAGGAGACAGTGTTTTGATTCCTTGAGCTGCGAAATTATTCCTAGGGCTCCGTGATAACCCCTGGAGTTTATTCATCATTCAGCACGCATACTTTGCTTGCCAAGTGCCATTTTTTGATGAAAATAATTTTCAGAATTTGAATTTACAAATTCTTTGTACATTCATTCCTGTGAGTTTAATTTATAAATGGATTATTTGAAATTTATGATATTATAATTGTGAAGAAATATTCAAGTTATATATTTTCCTTGATAAAATTATGTGGAAGTGTTATCTATTTCAAAGAATTGAATTTCCTGTAGCCAAGAGCCAGTCAGGCTCTTCACAATCCACTAAAGGGGATAGGTCATTGGTTCTTGTATGTGAGTATTTTCCTCAGCTCGTGTTGAAGGCTAGTCGCTCTCATTACCGCAGAGTACAGGATGTTTTTTATGGGCATTTCATGTGCTTGTTCAATAAAAGTCTCCTGAACAGGCATGGGTTAAGGTAAATGAATATGGCTGTCTATTTCTTCAATTCCCTAGTTTCACTTACATGCGGGTGGGCTACTTCAAGGGTGAGCCACATACACTTCCGAGGTATCCTACAGATAAAATCATACTCATGGAGTTGGCCAGGCAACTCGTGGCTGTTCAGATGCACCAAAATGCACTACACAAACCGGGTGTGGGGATTTATTCACGAAATCCATTGAAGATTGGGGGATACTCCATAGATACAGTCCCTAAAGCCAAGAACATGGATTATGAGCTTCAAAGGATCACCTTGAAGAAGTTCATGGCTAGGAGTCATTTCGACTGGAGGGGGCTCAATGACAAGATGAGAAGGCAATTTGTACATGTGTATAGGTTAGAGGACATATAGATTGACCTCCACACAGAGACAGACATACGGAGAATGGATTACTACCGCCTATCTATCAAGCAGATTATTGACTTCAATCTTGCAGATATTCCTCCAAGGGTTGAAGATGATGATAATATTCTTGATCGTGATTATACTCGCAATCATGTTGAGGATTTGCCTGTTTTGTCTCCTTCCTGGTCACGAAAAGAGTGTTTCTGTTTGGGATCTTTTTCAGTCCATTCTTGCAAATACCAACATATGGTTAAAAAGAAGAGGGCTGAAAAGTATCAAGGTAAGAGCCGGAAAAGATTTTGATCATGGTGGTCCAATTGGTAAGAGATCAGAGATCAAAGTAAGAACCAAAGATGGCACATCTTCTTATGCTGCTGATCCTATCATTCCCGTCATATCCACTCTTTCTAAGCTTACCATTAAAGGAGGCAAGGACACTAAAAGAATTCTTGAGGTCAAAAGCACAAAACTTGAAAAGGTTCAAATTGTATCTAGTGATGATGAGATGCCTAACTCACCTAAGGTATCCTCACCTGACGTACCTCCTCCTGCGGATAATTCAGCTACCACCATGATTCCTGATTCTGCACCAGCATCAGACGAGTCTCTTGACTCACCTTTGGGTACAACTACAGATTAATTTACTACGGAGCAGGTTCCTCCTATAGATTCACTCTTGGTAACACCTGTGTTGCCTATCTCATCGGCTGCCCCTATTGTCATACAAGAGGATTCTTATCACAGTTTTGAGAGTGTGTTTGATGCATACTCTATGACCATTCCTTCTATGGCCATCTCTTCTATGACAGTGTTGGACACCACTTCAGTGCAAATGGAGCAATTCATATCTGAGGTTACACATGGTAGTCCTACTCCTATGGCGATCCTGACAGAGGCTCCTCTTATGGCTACAGTCGCACAAACAAACCCGGTTACTACTCTGGCCATTACATCTATAGAAGTAACGTCTTCTTCTTTCTCTTTACCTTCTTGGCTCAGTGCCATAACACCAAAAAGAAAGAATGAAGAGATTCCTTTGGAGAGCTTTGATTTCAAGCAAGTTTCCAAGCCGAGAGCTCCAAAGAACAAAAGGGCAAAGACAGTCTCAAGGATCGTGGTGAAGGACAATGCTAAATATGCTGAGATTGCTGAGTCTTTCGTTGATAGAATCATAGAAGATGGGTAGCCCTCTGATTTTAGAATGACAAGGGTGGAACTTGGTAAGTAGACACGTTTGAGTTGCCAATAAGATGCCCAAGATGTTGTTACACAACTCACACGAAGGAATGACCAGCTATGGGAGAAGAAGAATAAATTTAAGGAGGAAAATGCACGCCTTCTTGAAGTGATCAACATGATGAGCAATTCACAGAATGTTGCTCCCATTTCAGTTTCACATCCTGAGTGTTATAAGCATCATCAGAAGGCTAAGGCCATGGATGAATGGGGCAGCCGTTTGGAATCACAAGGTCTGCAAGTGATTCAGAATGCAATGAATGTTTGTAAATGAGGAAGAGTGGTTTCCTCCAAGATGAATGAGCCCATTACATCCTTTGATCGACAACTCAGATTCTTAGATGTTGATCTTGATATTTGGAGGAGCATGACAGAAATTAGTCTGGATTATCTATGTGCCTCTGGGATCATCTCTTCAGTAGGGATGTATTGTGATTTTCTACATTTGATGGTCAATAAAGAACAAGTGTTGCAAAGATTAAAGACAGAAAGTCACGGGGCAGTTGAACGCCTTAAAAGTTATGAGAATATGATTAATGGTGTTTTTCATCAATTAAGGTGTCAATTAATCATGGAAGGGGGAGAACTCATTGAAGACAAAGCTGTTTTAGCTATGTTCACGAAGGTTATTCGCTTACAATTAGAGGCGGATAATTTTGACTTTGATATGATTGATGTACTAACTGGCTGCAAAACCTCGTTGGATCATTTGCAAAGCCAGCTGATTGAGTATAAAAATGCTATTGCTGAAAGTATAGATTTAAATCAGAGAGTGACAATTATTGCACAGCATACAGGAGCTCCAGATGAAGCAGTTGTTCGTGAGTCTTTTCAGAAGTTTACAGACTTTGTGAATACTGTGTAAAGACATGATTGTCTTTAATATTTTTATGCTTTAAGTAGAATAGGTATGATAGACTCTGTGAAGTGAAACTTTTTGTAAATACAGGATAACATGTACCTGTATAATCACTTCATACAATCAAGTTGCACGTGCATTATGTATGCAACTTTGAATAAGTCATAAGTTTCCTAGTAATTAGTTGAATAAGTCAAAGTGGTTAAGGGTTTCCCCTTTTCTCTCCGTTTTTCTCTCTTCTGTTTTCCTATATAAAGGAGAGAGTTCATTATAAATTTTTTCATCTTTTGTTGAAGCAAGCAAAGCTATACTTGAGAACTTGGGTGATGAAAACTTTGTGTTTCATTGTATGAGTTATCAAAAGTGAATAAAAGTGACAAGATTCTTCAAACTTTGTGTTGTAGATCTTGAGATTGAATGGTGTTTTCTTACGTTGCATTGTTCAATCTTTCTTGAATTCATTTCTAAAGCTAAACTTGCATACATCATTGGAGGTTTCAATTCATCTTTTGAGAGACTTTGGGCTACAGGAGGGGAATTGTTATAATATTAGTGGCTACGAATACTAAGAGTTGAAGACTTTGAGCTTCAAGTCTGAGTATTTTTCTTTAAATTTCAGAATCTTTGGTGAGAGACTTTGAGCCTCACTATTGATTCTCGCTATCTCAAATAGGATTAATCGCAAGAGACTTTGGGCCCTTGTTTTTAGTTCACCAAATATATTAGTAACTGCTACCTTAGGAGTTGTTCTTATGTAAATTGTTAAGTCACCAGTATTATCGTAGCAGTAGATGATCTTTGTAGAATTAATAAGTTGTATTTGCCTGTAAATCTTTTCTTGAAAAAAGAGTTAAAGATTAGAAGTATCATCCTTATTTCATTTCAGTTGAAATCCTGCTGAAGCCACCTACAGTAAGAAGGGAGCCTCCCCTATTGCTGAGAGGCGAGATTTATCTCATTATACAGTTGTCTAAAGTTACAATTTTGTAAGGTGTAGTCTTAGCGGCTTACAAAATTTTTAGCCAACACGTTCAAATCTTTTGACTAAGGAAATAGTTGTTATGATCAATCTTGACTACAAACCTTGCACCAACCAAGTATTGTCTAAATTTAGCCAACGCGTGCATAATTGCTAACATTTCCTTATCATAAATGGAATATAATTTCTCAGCACAATTGAGTTTCCTACTTTCAAATGCTATAGGGTGTTTATTTTGCATCAGAACTGCTCCTATTCCCTCACCAGATGCATCACATTCTAATACAAAGGACTGACCAAAATCCGGTAAAGCTAGAACGGGGCAAGAACTCATTACCTTCTTCAATTTGTCAAATACCTGTTGTGCTTCCGTAGTCCATATGAAAGCTCCTTTCCTGATAAGATCAGTTAGAGGTGCACCCAACTGAGAAAATCCTCTAACGAACCTTCTGTAATAGCTATATAAACCAAATCCCCTTAAATCAGAAAGATTCTGGGGTGGTGGGCAATCCAATATAGCACGAATCTTCTTCCAATGTACCTGCACTCCTTTTTCACTGATAATATGGCCTAGATACAAAATCTCCATCATTACCGAATTCACATTTAGAAGCTTTTGCATACAAAGACTTAGCTTCCATCATACCCAGAATTTCATCAAGATGTTTCAGGTGCTCCTCCCAAGTTTTAATGTAAATTAGTATATCATCAAAGAAGATGAGCAAAAATTCCCTTAACTGTCTATTAAAAATATGATTCATGCAAGATTGGAAAGTTGTTGGCTCATTTGTCAAACCAAACAGCATAACCAAAAATTCATAATGACCGTAATGACAACAAAAAGCAGGTTTTTGTATATGCTGGTCTCTTAATTTAATCTAATGATACCCTGATCTCAAATCAATTTTAGAAAAGTAGACAACACAATGTAATTCATCTAGCAATTCATCAATTTGCGGAATTGGATACCTATTTTAATTGTCTTTTTGTTGAGAGCACGGTAATCAATGTACATGCGGAGAGTTCCATCTTTTTTCTTAACCAAAACAACTGAAGATGCAAAAGGACTAGAACTGGGCCTGATGTGTCCGATAGCCAACAATTCCTTAATTGCTTTTTCTATTTCATCTCTAAAGTTTTTAGGGTGTCTGTAGGGAGTTGTAATGACGGGTTTGGCTCCCTCTTCTAGTTCAATAGTACGCTCAAATCCCTTGTCAGGCGGAACCCCTGGAGGTATATCACTAAAAACCAAGTTGTGTGAATCTAGAGTTTCTAACAAATCTTCTTGATAATTCTTAGATTCAAAACCTGTTACCTTGTTAGAAATAAGACAATGAGCGGACCTGTGATGTCCCCATTTTGAAATAGAAATTAATATTTTATAAAATAATAAAAGAAATTTTAATAAATAAAATGATATAATATAAGCTATTATTAAAATAATAAAATAATATATAAGCATACTAATATATTATTGATATAAAATATTATTAAAATAATAATAATAAAAATATGATATATAAATATAGCATAATATAATATATTGATGAATCAATATAATAATATTAATAAATTATTAAATATAATAAATAATAAATAAGTAATCACACTATAATTATAATATATTATTCATATAGTAAATACTAAATATCAATAAACAAAATAACATAATATAATCCAAAAGACATGACTTTTGGGAAAAAAAAAAGGTATAAGAAAATAATTATGGGGTAAAAGGAAAAAACAGGAAGAAATAATATGGAAAACTTGGGAGAAAATAATATAGGAGAAAATGAAGGAGAAAAGCTAGGAGAAAATGAAGGAGAAAATAAAGGAGGAAATGTAGGAGGAACTCCAGGGAGGAAAAAAGAATATACGAAAATCAAAGGAGAGTAAAGGATAAAAGACTTTCGGCGAAAATTCAACATGGTGGTATGTCATTTAATATAAATAAATTCTTTACATATATACATATACATATATATATATATATATGATTTATTTTTATTTATGTATATATATGATATATATATAATTACGATATATATATGTATATATTATGAGAATTCTTAATCAATGCATTCTTAAGTAATTCTGGATTTCTTTTATGAATAAATCTAAAAATAATGATTATATAATCAACATTAAGATTTGTACATTTTTTTGTGTACCATAGATGATGATATAAATTCCATATAAAATGAATCTTATATTCATTAGAGATGGATCCCCATATCTGGAGGGGGCTAGAGGAAATTGTTATAGTTTCCCTAGTCTCAAGATTCTTATAATCTCATGTAGGCAGTATATATACTGATGCCAGTCATATGCATATGCGTAGGCTTGGATAGCATTTATTGCTTCCAAGAGATTCTTATGGGCAGTGCTCTATGGGATGACGTGTCGATATCCCAATTGCTTAGACTGGATCTTATATCCCTCAAGCCGAGAATCGGGAATTCTGTGAAGCCCGACCTAGAGGCAGCCTTAAGAATCAAATCCCCCCCTTACTAACTTAGAGTAAAGTATGAGTCATGTAAATATTGTGTAATATTTTGTACTAACGTCGGTTTTGCAGGAAATTATAAAAGGAGAATAAGAAGGGACATTACAGGACCATGCTATATCTCCATGTCTAAAGATAGCCTCCACTCTTTTAGCACTGACGATCTTGGGACCATTGTTAGACATGCCACAAAGAACTACCTTTTTATCATCAACCTTGAAAGAAAATTCCAATCGTTTAAAACTATGTGTATATTCATCAAGTGTTTCCATCCACTGTATTCCCAAAACAACATTAGTGTTAGCCAGATCAATTACATAAAAGTCATCAGTAACAGTATAATTACCAAGGGAAATGCTTAATTTAGGAATTTTACGAGTGTTGATCAATAGTTCCACCTACCACTTTCACATCAAATCCTTCATGTTTCTTTGTTTGTAACTCACGTTTTCCCACAAGTATTGCATCAATAAAATTATGAGTAGAACCACTATCAAGCATAACAATGACATGTTGCTTGTGCAAGATTCCTTTAACTCTGAAAATACTATAATGTGGTGTTCTTGTCATGGATGCCATTACTCCCCCCTCCTGTTTACTAGGAGCCTCTAGTTCTGTGTTTTTTGGTGCATGGTCTATATTAGGTTCTTCATTTTCTTCATCATCACTATCTGACATGACTACAATATAATGTATTTTCCCTTTTCCTAAACATTTGTGCCCTAGTTGCCAAGATTCTTTACAACTGAAACACAATTTTCTTCTCCCGAGTTCTCGTTCTTCTTTATCAAACTTGTTTTTAGGAAAATTTTCTTTGTTGAATGATGTTTGTCTTTATTTGACTTGGGAGGAGGTCCTTTATTGAAAGTATTCCCTTTTGAAGATGGTTCCAATTCTCTTGCCCTTTTTATAGTTGTTTGTAATGTAGCAGGATTTAAGGATTTGACCCATCCTTCGAGTGAATCAGACAATCCATCTATGAATATGACAATTTTGTGCCTCTCTGAAATCTCAGTTACTAAAACTGCCAACTTTTCAAATTCAAAGATATATTGTTCTACGGTTCCAATTTACTTAAGCTGAGTTAAATCTTTTAGATGGAGTTCGAGATCTTTGGAATCAAATTTGTCAATAAGCTTCTCAGTAAATGCAGCATGTGTTAATCTGATTATGGCCCAAAGTTTCTTGCCCATGATGCCAACATTCATGTGCTACGCCATCTAGATGTAAAGCCACATATTTGATTGCCTCATCTTCCATCATAGGATTTAATTGGAGGTATTTATTAAGTTTTTGCACCCAAGTCCTGGCAGTAGTTTTCCCTGACCCATCAAAGTAAGGAATAGACATCTTACCAATTTTCCTCTACAATTCACTATTGTACCCCCACTGTCCTTTAGGCCTATGCTTCATTCTAACATCCAAATAATCCCTAAATGTCATTGATGATCTAAAATCATCCCCTGATAATAACCAATCCTGATGTGTTTTTTCCTGAAAGTCTCTAACTGCAGGCTCATTTTCAGGGTGCACATTCCTAGGGGTGAAAGTAGGCATAAAAGGTCTAGTTGTTCCTGTTATTTCCGGTTGATTATCATTTACAGAGTGATCATCCCCACCCCCATTATTCCGATGTTGATTTGTATTGTGGGCCATAAACTTGGTTATACGATTAGTCACCCAGTTGACATTTTCCTGCATATCTTGTTGACTTCTAATTAATGTTATTATAAGATCCCTATTGTTTTCTAGTTCCCCCATGTTAATATCTTGTTCCAAAATTATCTCTTCCTCCGACTCAGTATGACTATCCTCAACGTCAATCTACAAAGATGAACTAAATTGACTGGTTGGGTTTCTGTTTTGTCTTTCCCTGGTATTGCGGAGATTGTAAGGTTTTGGTTGCATACTCAATGGTTCATATTTTGCGTTACTGGCACCCTACAAGCTGGCAAGATTCTTTGCTCTGATACCAATGTAAAAACTCTAATAGTTTTTCGATAATGTTCAGATTAACATTTTGAATAATTCTCAACATAAATTAAGGCTTTCAGACAATTGTATTGATATACCTAGAATCTGGTCATTGCTTTAAACTTATCCTACAATTGCTAGTCAATGACTTCAATATTGTCACTCATATTTGCAGACACAAATTTAACAATATTAATCAACAGATATTTTACACATTAAAAAAGAGGTTATAGTAGATTCGTTTGCACCTGTTGAATAAGCACGGAATTTGTCGTGCTCCAGGAACACCGTTGCCAACTCTTGAATTCACACCCAATATGATTACTCTTGCCAATGATCGGTTGTTGACTCTACAATGATTTATGCCGCAATCGCATGCTTACGTATCTGCTTCATAAAACTCACATTCGCTATGCTTTGGAAGCCATCCGGGAGCACTTCAACACTAGTCCCCTGCAGTTTCAATTAGTCTCAATTCCTACACGCTAGATGTGGCTCTGTTCCAACAATCACCTGCTCAGACTCCACACGTTTCTGTTATTAACATTTCCTGACAATCGGATATGATCCGATATGTAATCTTTGGCACACCAAACACGTATGGCTGAAGAACGATAGCTACACCCTGCCATGAGTGTTGGAATGGGTATCGAGTTCCTTATTGTTGACGTTTCATTCAGAGTCTCCTTATGTTATTGCGTAAACTTCCAACTTTTTGTCTTCTTAAACAAACGTTCTCCCACTAGGCCAAATTTCCCACTAACGAAAGGGATTGGAACTATATTTCCTTCCTCCACGGAAAGATCCTAATGACACTTTGTTGTTCAAATCTTCGTCTCTTCAACATTCCGAAGCCAACTTAAATAAGACATGAAATGGGTATGAATTCCCATAAAGAACCGAATTAATCAATCGGTCTTTTATTTGCAAGGAATTATTTAATCCATCGACAAGAGCAAACGCTTTTATTATAATATATTAGTTTTATGGAAAAACAAATATCATTTATTTATTTATTAATTATAAAAAATGAATATAAAATAATTAATAATTTTGTCCCAATGAAGTTTGAGACTTAATTATTTTTAGGGAACATTACACTTTTCATGTTTTCTTTGCATTATTTCTCTCTTTTATAGAAGAGTTTTCTCTCACAGGTTTTTTCTCCTTTTCTCCTTTGTGAGAGACTGTTTATACATGGGTACCTCATCAGTCCTTGTTGCTAGGACAGATTTTTGAATTCTTGCTTTGGTTTGTTCCTCCCTAAGTTGCACTAAACGGGGGATATTTGCATGAATAAGGTGTCCTACCTAACTAATTCACCTAGTAGGTCCTCTTTACATGTTATGTTACTTGGGTCCTAAGAATATTTCTAGAAGTCCTAGTTGTCATGAGATCATATCTTTATCATATGATTGCTTACTTCTTGTGTCTTACATCAGTGATTTTTTTTTTGTTTTATGTTATAGGATTAAGAAACTTGTCCAAATCTTGTCTAGTCCTATCTCTTACCTTGCTTATATAAGAAAGACTTCTCTTGCACATTAAACATGTTGTGAATATTTTATTATTGATTGGTAGACTAAAATCTTCTGATGTTGCTTCTCTCATATGTGTGGAAGGTTATTTGGTGTTGCAGATTAATGATTTTGGTTGCTCACTTCAACAATTTGGTCTTTCAACCTCCATGAGCAATAAAATGGAGTATAGGAAAATGCATACATGTGCTTTGATAATAATTTACCGGTTACTGAGAGGGGAGGGGTGAATCAGTAAAACTAATCTTCACTTATTTAAAACTAGCAAACAGATCTTGGAATAAAGAACAGAAAGTTAATCAACCATTTACTAGCATAAGCAGAATTACTCAAATCAACACAAGTGTTTATATGTGGAAACCCTCGGTTAGAAAGAAAAAACCACGGTGAGACAGAGCTCACAACTTCACTACTGTAGAATGAAGGCGCCCTGTTAGGAGCTTACAAAGCACTGATCATAGTGCTACCCAGTTAGGGGATTTTACAGAGATCGGTTAAGATATGAACCCTATTAAAGGTTGCCTGGTTACAGGACTTTGAACATCACCAAAGATGTTACCCTATTAGGGGATTTTTACAACGAACCAATTAGGTCCACCCTAATATAGGGATTTGAATATACTTTTACTACTGATAAAAGTAATGATCTTATTATGACACTGAATGTCTAATTAGATCATACCTCTTTTTATGTTTTCCTGGCCGTTGATCTCCGCTACCTCTGTGTCTGCAACTCTTCTCTCAGAAGATGTCTCTCCTCTTCTCTATGCAATCACCCATAATCAACAACAACTTTCTTGCGTCCTAAGACCTGTATTTATACAAGGGTTCACCGTAACGAAACCCTTAACTCGCAGAACCGCCAGGCCGCAAACTCCGCAATGAATCATGCAATCAGCAACAAAACGAGAGTAACAATCTGGAGTTCACCCTGTAAGACAGCCGAAAGGATAAAGCTAACTCTTTGTTAAAATGCTAACTCCCATATAGTCCGACATCTAACTGAAACTGATCCTCTTAATTCGGTGCAGATCTTTAGCTTGTCTTAGACTGAGACCGGTGCAAACTTGTATCCGGTTCGACTTATGCACGTACTCAGAAACCGGTGCGTATTGTTTAGATTACCGGTGCATATTCTTATCTTTTCGTCTACCAGTGCATATTCTTATGTTACTCTACGACCGGTGTCTAGAAGACAAGTGTTGTGAATGTCCGATGACTACTTACCAATACATTACACTAATGACAACTCAAACTCCCAACATGCTTAGCCTAATCTAAATATATTTGAGAGCAAGAACAACAAATCAAAATAAACCTATGAATATCAAATGAAAGGTCTACAAGGATTGATAAACTACTGTGTGTGGTACGAGAAAGAAGGTGATAACACCACAATGCCAAAAAGAAGAAAAGAAATGCAAGATAGTAAACAAAGAGAGGAGTAAAGCATAACAACCAATCTTCACAATAAAATGGAGGATGCTTGCATAGCCAAGGAGGTGCAATTGATGCTGGAACAATGTAATGTCTTGTCAAATCAAGAAAAATGCTCAAAGGAGCCCAAGAGAGTTTAAATTTGCAAGAGAGAATGTATGTTATATCTTGGAAGAATGAGAAAGAAGTCCCACAAACACCCAAACATGCAATGATCACCACTCAAATTTCAAAACTGACTATACAACCATTTTAGAAGAATATCTGAAATCTGAAACGTCATTGGCAAGTCAGAAAAAATATGTTTTATGACTAAACAATTAGAGAATATTAGCACATCACACAGATCTCTACACAACATGCTAGAGTCCAAGTAGAATGCACTCAAGAATTTCACAAAATGGAAACAAAACATAAAATGAGCATGAGGGAAGACATTGCAAAACATTATGCAAGGCTGAACATACAAAAACACAACACGACAACAGCACTAGGAGCGAGTAAAAGGTTAAGGTTGGGCTAAGATAGTCCCCAAAACGTGCAAAGAGAATACACACCAAACATTGCAAGAAATTGCAAGATTATTCAAATTCTGATGTTACAATAATTACTTCTTAATTTTAAAATATATTTGACCATGCATGTTATAACTATTTTTTGTAGTAGGATAGTAAGGTACAAATTTACAACAGCTACCTCCAAGACCTTTACGATCCTATTGGTAACTATGAGTGGAAAGAGAAACAAATAGTTCACAAATGATTGGTGAAAGGATTTTTAACCTTATTTTTTAAAAAAAGACGACATTTTATATCTAGTTTGATGGGATAGACTACAGTCTACTCTTAGTTTGAGGTACTATTTTTTTATTTTTAAACACGAAATTTGAACACCAAGCAGTGGTAGCCACATTCATTTGAACAGACTAAACATATGTTCACAAACAATACATATATTTTCACTCGTTTGTGGAGGGTTCAAAATTAAGTGAGAAAACAGTAGAAATTTAACACAACCTGATACTACTCAACTCAAAACAACATGAAGATGCTGAGCAACATTGCAATCCAAATATATTGTTTATAATTGGTCATAGTAGAGGTGTTTAAAATTTGAATTCATTGATACAAATGAAGCACTAGGTACAAATAAATGTCAATTCATATTAGCATTTCTTTGATTCTGGTAATGGGGTGATAAGTGTTAGGGACGCTATTTTTTTCCAGATTTTAGGTACAGCAAAGGGACGGTTATTAAAATAATAGACAAAATAAATTATTGAATCATAAACTACAATGAGATTAAAAATACCTAAAAATGATGTAGTACAAGAAACCAAAATTTTAAAAATGTGAACATTTTTACATATAGACAAATGTAAACATGAGCCCATATTACTGTCAGGCTGAAGTAAATTCAATTATGATGTCAGTGAATATAACTCAACTGGTGTAAACTTGTCTTGTCTCATTGACACATTGAAGGCATCACTTAGAAAAGCACTAATTTTGAATGGTTCAATGCGTTTCCTCCGGAAAGCATAGGATAATGATCATCTAGAACAAGGCTTTTATGTAGCAATCAAATAATTCAGCAAAACCTTTGACAGCCACCAGTGAGATGAGGTCAAGTTGATTTACATCAATAGGTCACCAACTTTCATTAATGGCTATGTAACCAGGGATGCCCTTCTGTATGCGTTCTTTGTGAATGTGTTTTAGTTCAATTGGAGTTTAGCATGGAAACAAATCTTCCCATTTTCCTTGCAAATGGATTGGAATCACAAGCAACAAATTTCAGCAGATGAGCATCGTCAACTGCAGATTCCTCACTCTCCTGTCTACACCAACTGATAAAGATTGATCTCAGCCACAACAAACTTACAAGAAAACTTCCACGTTTTCTTTTCTGTTTAAATAATGCAAGCATGGGAGGACACCCTGACATCCCTGGGCTACCAGGGCATTCGAAAGTTTAGGAGAAGACTATGGGTCATCCCAGTTTCATTGAAAAAAAGAGAAAAAAAAACAGAGAAAGGGATAGGAGGATGTCTATTCATTGTCCCCCATCCCTAGAACATCCTGGATGGGTTTCAAGGCCCTGGGGACATGTTCGCAGGGAATACTAGTCTACATTGGTTGTGATGAGATTGTACTTTAAATCATGATAGTTGATAGTCTATAGGTTACAGAAAACAAAAAAATACACCAGGAATCTCCAAGAATTTACATCTTAGACCTCCAAACTCTAGCAAATAGAAGGATTCAAACTTTTGATTGTCAATTATGCAAACCCAAGAATTATATCATTTCTTAGATTAAATGCAATAAGCATGCAAAGCTATATCCAGTAAATAATAGATTCAAAAATCATGTGCTTTTTTGTAACTCAAGCAAACTTCGTCTCAAAAACTTTTTCTATTTGACTGGCAGTCGCTCCTCAGTATTTTAGGTTTTGTTGATTTTTTCTCCTCACATCATTGTGATAATATAAGAAAGAAGCTCCTTGATGTTATCTCTATATTATTGTAATGAAAAGAACTTGTGTCTTCAGAAAGTAAGAGCTAGATTAGAAAAATACACAGCTCATAAAGAAGCTCAATAGGAACTCACTTAATGATAAAAGAATTTCCACCAGTGTCATAACCATTAGCATCGAGCAAGGTTAGCATATTGTGTGAATGCAGAAGTTCTATCTTGCACTTGCGTAATGGATCTCTTCGTGATAAGCCCATCCAAATCTCCACCTGACGTAGATGGAATCTTTTTCTCTTAGTTATGTGAAAGGTGGAAAATTAGTATAAAAAAATATATATAAACAGTACTTTAAATCTGATTCAAGTAACTGGCTCGATGAAAAAAAATAGAGTCAGTAGAAATTTGCTCCCAAGCAATAAAAATTTATAAAATAATACAACAGCTAGCAAACAACAGAACTCTTCTCCAACATAAAAGACAGAATTGATTGAGTCAACGTACAATCATAAATTTTGAATTACTCTCAAATAAATTTGATTCTTAAAAAGGATGATAACAGATACACAGGTGTCAGGGACTTTGTTCTGACTTGGGAAACATTTGCAATTTTAACGATTCACGTATATTGAATCAAATTAGAAAGGTAAGTGGTAACTATGCCTAAACTAACTTGTGTCTTTGTATTGCTTATAACTAGATCCAATGGTTAAACAAATAAGCAACCTTTTTTCAAAACATGTATGGTCTGCATCCATGCCCAGAAAACAAATCATATCTGAGAACATTCAGATGACTCTAATGATTCAGATTATCAAGTTGATGTTGAGACAATGAGAAACTATCACATATAATTCATAAATACTAAAACTGACCTGGTCATGTCGATTATGGGAAAGTGTGAAACCAAAGTCAAGTAACAAAGTCGCATTTGAAAATTTTCCATAACTAATTGAAACCTGCAAATATGAATATAGTTTCAAGTGTAAGAATCAACTTCATCAAACATCATGAAACATAAAGACGCCAAAAGTTAAAAATAATGCTCCACAATTATATATAGACCTGAAAACTCCTGAACGTTCTTTTTGCTTTTACTGAGATTGATAACAAAGCAAATTATTATGCATCTGGCTTTTATAATTTATTTGACATGTAACATCCAGTAAGGTTGGATGTTGATCCAGAGTGGGGTATCTGTATTACTAATTTACAATACATGTTTAGCAATCTTGTGATTGAAAATGCAAGCTTAAAGCACCTTAGAATTTGCAAATCAAGACTAAAGCATAATAAAACAGGAGAGAAAAATAATACATTTATCAATATAAGAGCTTTAACAGATAATATCTTCATTATAATGCATCTCCATGTAACTAAGGGAAAGGTGAAATTACACTATCTTGAGTAAGGAAGTTGGCCACCTTCATGTTGAGCTATGAATCTATGACACAAGAAACTCTAGCAATGGCACAAAGGAAACTATGATCGGGCAAGGAGGGAGGGCGGTTTCCATGTACTTTTGTACAAACATTACAAGTGAATCTGTAGTGATCAATAGCTTAGAAGGAAGTTCTGTGTCAAACCTGTGATCCCGCAATAATGTTACAAGAGGATTTTTGCTTCAGTCAACAACACCCATCTAAACCCAACACATCATAACACATCCTCCCACATTGTCATTTATTGGTGGTATCACCACTCTGCCTTATTGGCAATGGGCTCAAACATGCACAAGACTGGCTCATTGTCTTGGAATTATTATGTGCTTCAATAATTTTAAGGATGATATAGCATTACATTTAAACAAAATTAAATTAGAAATATTGAAGGAAAAATGAAAAGGAGGAGAAAAATGAAAGGTTTAGACTCTGAGAATCATAAATGGTATGAGAGGGAGATAACATTTATTTATGTTTCAAATGATTTAGACATTCATCTGATTAATAATTCGGTTAAAAAATTACCACCCAACTGCACCAGCTGACACTCAAACATTTGACAAATACAAAATCGTTAACCTTGAATCCCAAGTTCCATAAATCACACAAGCATGAGACTAAAATATTTTTTAGAAATGAATTTCAGTTTCTTCTTGAATTGGAACTTCGGGAATAATTTATGGATATAACTATTAGTAGTATTACAATACAATTAAGCTCTCTCTAACATTCCATCTTTTTCAGATGACTCCAACTACTAATTTAAGTCCTTAATGGGTGTACTTATATGTCATGCTAACCTACTTTGATCATACAGGTATATTTGTATAATCTCCTTCTTGGTACTTCCAATATTTTTTGTATTATATGTTAATAACATTGAAGATTTAATACGATTCTATGCATCAAATATCAAAGATATTTTGAATGGTAACTGTGAAGTGAAATATCAAAATGGAGGCGATTTGATGTGCAATACCTGCTCACCCAATTCATAGTCTTTATCAGCAATTACCTGCATCACCGGTAATAAAGCTTAGGGTGCGAAAATAATAAACGAGAACTATTTAACTTAACAATAAGTAAAGTTGTTAACAACCATAACCTTGTGTCCCTCTAAGTAATTTTTGTAGTAAACTTACTAACTTTCAAAAAATTTCTTTAACGTTACTTCTCTAAGAAGACAAAAGGTGTTTAACATGAATTTATGAATTTATATGAATGGGATCTTGTAGGAAAGCTCTCCACACAAAAAATAAAAAACACTTCAGGAAGTTACAAGCAATGACATTTCACTCCAGAAGCAGTAGAGTAAAACCACTAGTTCTCACAGGAGGTGGTTTCAATACTGCCAGTAACCTTGAAGCAGCAGTTTCATAGCTGACTGCATAAAATCTGTAACGCTGGTATGCTCTAGCAGACTACAATAATATATGTCCTGAACACAAATCAGATTACAATACAATGTCCTGAACACCAATATGTCCTGACCTACTTGTATATTTTGAAGTACCTTGGATGTACTGCATGAGGTGTATCATGAATGGCTCTCAAAATATTTTCCTTCAACTTAGATTCAGGAATCAAGAAAACTCTATCCTTGTAGTAGATGACATCATCTATCACCCTATACTTATCATCTTGAATTTTTCCATCCATAATCTAGCATGCCGAAGTGTTGTTGGAATACTCGACCAAAAGGTGAGCCTTCCAATCAGCTAAAATTTATGTGAGGGAACAAATAGTGGACTTCCTAGAAAGAACTTCTGCGACAATATTATTTTTCCCCTTAACATACTCAATATAAAAACCATATGTGTGTAACTTGCTAACCCACTTATGCTGTCTTTCATTTAAATCTTTCTCTTCCAAAACTTATTTCAAGCTGTTATGGTTGGTTCTTAAAAAAAATCCACCTACCATGTAGGGTCTAGACTTCACTATTGCATGCATGATGGCGAGCATCTCCTTATTGTAGATGGAATGGAGCCTCTTTGTATCTCAGAACTTTTGGCTCTCATAAGCAATAGGGTGCATGTTCTACATCAACACCACTCCAATCACTTCACTAGAAGCATCTGTTAGCAATTTAAGTTGTCATTAGTGTAATTCATCAAACCCATTCACAACGGTCGACGATCACTGATCACTCACATTACTTAGATGACACCGGTAGATGAAGCACATAGTGTATGCACCGGTCAACTAAGTAGTTAGATAAACCGGTAGACTGAACCAAGTAATCAGTATCGGTCTTATTCAGCATCCAACGACAAACTGGTACCGATCTAACTGATAAATAAATCCAATCCAATTTTTGTGGAATAGTTTGAGTTACAGTTTGAGTTAAGAGCCTGATTATGCGAGACATCCATTTCTCTGATGTGAAGTTAACCTTTCAACAGGAATTAGCTTTAAACTCTGCAGATGATCTCAAGATAAACTCTAAATCACAACGCACAGCTTTCTTGCATTGCATATTTTATGGTCAAGTTTACTCCGTGGCGGTTCCGTGAGTCAAGAGGATCACTCTTGTATAAATATTAGTCATAGGACGCAAAGTATGTTGCTGTTGTTAATAGTTGAAGATTGCAGAGAGCAGAGGAAAGATATCTTCTGAAGAGTGCTACAGGCACAAAGGTGAAGTAAGAAAGGAAGATCAACAGCCAGGCAAACAGGGGAAGAGATCTACAGGTATGATTTAATCAGACAATTAGTGTCATTATAGATCACTGCTTTTAAAAGGTGTTACATCGTATACAAATCCCTCTAATAGGGTAAGCCTAATCGGTTCGTTGTAAAAATCCCCTAACAGGGTGACATCTTAGTTGATGTTCAAAGTCCTGTAACCAGGCAACTCTTAATATGGCTTAGATCCTAACCGATCATTTGTAAAAATCCCTTAACCGGGTAGCACCTTAACCAGTGCTTTGTATGCTCCTAACAGGGCACCTTCATCTAGAATTAGTGAAATTGTGAGCTCTGTCTCACCGTAGTTTTTTCTCTCTAACCGAGGGTTTCCATGTATAAATACTTGGGTAGATCTGTGTGGTTCGGTTTATGCTTGTGAATGACTGTTGACTTTCTACTTTGCATTCAAGAATCTGTTTACAAGTTTTAAACAATGCAATTTAGTATTTTTTGATTCACCCCCCCCCCTCTCAGTAACTGGTAAGGTAACAACAATTGGTATCAGAGCCTTAGTTCTCTATACAATAAAAGTTTAACAACTTGAGAAAGAGATCATGGAGGGTTACCGGTACCAGAAACAGCTAGAGGAAGCCAATGACATTATTGCCTCCCTGGAGAATAGACTGAGGAAGTCACTTGCAAAGAGAAAGGAGTTGGCTCTGCAATTAAATGAGAGCAATGAAACCATCGACGAACTCTCTAGGCAGAGTGGGTCTAATGAGGCTGAGGAAGCAGTCTCTGAGCTTACGAAAAAGAATCAGATCCTAACCGATCAGATTGCTGATCTCAAAAGGGAGCAAAAGGTGAATGCTCTAAAAATGACTGAACTGATTGAGCAGAAACGAAAAACTGAAAGTGAAAGGAACACAGCCGTCAAGACATCAACAGCCTCTGAAAAAGCAATGAACCGGGCAGAGGAAGCTGCAAGAACCAATGAACTCCTCATTATGCAACTCCAAGAGGACTTGTTGATTGCCACCCAGGAAAATGCCAATATGCATAAAGCATGGCAGGCTAGAGATGAAGCATGCAAGAAGCTGGCGATCGAGATATTTCAACTCAAGGAACAAATGAAAGTCCTTGAAAGAAGGAATGAAATGTTGAGAAGATACAATGAAAGCTCGGTCAAGCTCAATGAGCAACTCAATCCTCAACGAAGGCACAATGATCACACCGGTCTCGGATTTACCGGTGGAGTCACCAAAAGGAACGATGAGTCATCCAGTGCTCAGCCAAGCAAGAAGAACAAAAGGAAGACGCTAGCACAAAGAGGTAGGAAAACCTTTTACACCTCTTGTAAGCTTTCTGGAAAACCAGTTCATGACACTAATGATTGCAGAAATGCACCGGTAAGAACCAACAACAGTTACTGTAAAAACTGTTGCAAAAACGGCCACAAGACCAATGAGTGTTGGTCCAGTCCCATATCTGTCTCCAGCGGAAGTAGGGGAAGCTTCAAGGGATACTGTTATGCCCGCAACAAATTTGGACACAAGGCTGAAGAATGCAAATCAAAGACTATGGCATTCAGATCACCCAGACGGGTATTCTCGAAAAAAAGTAGAAACCGGAATGCAACTACTCATCCAAACAAAGGGATGCATTGCAATAGAGAATCATGGAGCGAACCACCTAATCCAAGAGGGATGAATCCATGGAAAGCAACCGGTATAGTCTGCCATTACTGCAACAGAGTCGGTCACCTAACCAAGGACTGCTAGAACCAGATCAAGAACAGAAACAAAGGATCGAACAGACCGGTCGTGAAGATCTTGAGTTTTGATAAAAGGAACAACAAAGACAAAGAAACCAAGAAAGTAGTGAAGACAATATGGTTTGTCAAGGAATCAAAGAACTCTGCCGAGGAGGCAACGGAGGCAAAATCATCATCACAAGATGGTGATATTTCTTCTGCTAACTGAATCTTCAAGGCCTAGAGGGAACCAGTAGTACAACTATCGTTCCTGGTAGAACTGGTGAGTCCTATCTCACTCAGGCTACATGTTAGACCGGAAAGACATGAGGTGATCAACCGGGACATGCCTAATTGAAAAAAAAAAAACCAAACTACCGGTTAGCAAAACCGTTAAGAAAGGTTAGGTAAGGCATTTATTACTGTAGCCGTTTAACAAATAGTTACCGTTTGGTAATTACCGTTATGCCCTAATCCTATAAAAGAAAAGAAGGATAACTCATTTCTTTTTTACCTTGCGATTTTATGTTATCTAATCTCTACTCGAGAAATATTCTTGCAATTCGATCATAGAGTGAGATTATCTGTCAAACCGATCTAATCATCTCTAGCAACCAAGTGAGAGCAATGGCATCCTCATCATACGAGGCAAAACTTGTTCCTGCAAATCAAACGGATTGTAGTCCTTTTGATATCTCACCAAATCAAGATAGGGAGATCGACATGGCTGGTGCACTCTCCTTAGTACCTAAAGGAGTGCTCTTGACAGAAGACGTAACTGCGTTTATTCATGCTAAGCAAGAAGAGCTAGGAGAAACGTACATACAAAGCGAATATCGTTCGCTGTGCTCAGATGGTAATTATCCCAGTGGCTACGCAAAGCTGGTATTGTCGGGAATCATAAATGGAGTCTCGTATCCAGTTATCTTCAAACTAGAGTGGATTTGAATGGTAGTCAGTCAGGTGCATGATCCGGGATTTTGGCTTATGAGAGGAATCTGCACTTGAATCACAAAAGACGATCTTTACAAGGTAACTAGATTCTACAATTAGGGAGAAGCACTTACTTTGAGAACCATACCTAATGCAGTGTCGGCTAACCTGACAAAATCAAAATCCGAGAAGCGATTGACTACCGTAACTGACATTGAGGATCCAGTTGTTCAGTTCGCATCCGCAGTAATTGGTTACAAAGTATATCAATCAAGTAACCTCAACAGCATACCGAGTGGTGGCATACATGCAGCCTACAAAATTGTTCTTGACAACGCACAATATGATTTGTGCGAAATGCTAAGAGGACAAATCTTTGAAAACATGAAGAAGCTGGGCATCATTAAGAAGAAATCGCTGAAATTTGGAACACTCTTGGTTTTTCTTTACTTCTACTATTCTATTTTCTTTCCCGGGAGAGGAAAAGTAACGTGGACAACAGATCAACCGGTCATGATGCAAATTCGTGATATGGCTAACGAACTAGGACACCAGTTTGACAAGGAAATGACCGATCACTTCAATGCATTTCAACTAAAAATGCATGCTAGAGAAAGAATCCCGTCAACTATTGTTGACAAGTACAAAAAGGAGGTATGTTTTCTGGTGTCTACTGACTTCTGCATCATTCAAGCAGTAGAACCAAGAGACGAGTACGCACCTGAGCTTGGATACGAAATCACATCAAAGTTTGCAATGGTGTATGTAAAAGCCCTGGAAAAAGCACATCTGGATCTCTGTGCTCAACAGTTTGGAACCTATGAGGAGATAGAGAAGAATTTAAAGCAGGCGCCAATCAAGAATATCTATGTCAAAAGATCGCCCATGCCAAAGAAGAAACCTGAAACTGCACCACCAATAGCACAAAAGAGAAAAGCTCAATCGGAGCCAAGCACACAAGAGCAAGAAGCAGAAGAAACCGATTCGGAGGATACAGTTCCACTCAGGGAAAGAAAGAAGAGGACCGACAAGAAAGCAAAGGTGGAACCACCAAGAAAAGGTAAACCAACGATAGATGAATTTATAACAGGAGTGAAAGAAACTGGAGGAATGGCTAATGTTAGTAGAAGATACACTTTGGCAAATGATGAACACCGAAGGAAAATTGAAGATGCAATTGTTGAATGCCTACATAAGTTCAATCTAAGCCCTACAGAACTTCAAAAAGTACTGCCTAAGGATCTGTTGAATATCCTTCAAAGCAGGTGGAAAGCTTCAATGGAAAAAGAAAAAGAGCTAAGGATTCAAGCTTTGCTAGAAGTGCAAAATCATCTCACTCTAGAAGAAGTGAGTCAACAAGCTGAACTACACCAGCAGAATTTCCTAATAAAGAAAAGAACAAACCTCTTCCTGATTAGAGAAACCGAGAAAGTCCATACTGAAGGAGTAGCCATCTAGAGCAACCTACTTCGGACACAGCAACAAGCAGAGGAAGCACACCAAAAGGCAACAGCTCCACTGGTTCGTGACACCGGGAAAGGAAAAGGTGTGCTCGAAGTAGACAAACCGGTCATCGTTGACATAACTGATGAACTGACAAATCCTATCCTTCTTGTATCTCCAGAAAAAAGTACGGCTCACACTATGACTATTAATGACATTGTAGCTGAAATTACAAATTTTGGAGAAATAGATAATGCAGCCAAATGGTATAGCGTGTTAGCTGAGGAAGACAAACACGCAATAGAAAAAGCTCTTGTTGAAAGTCTACTAGACTTCATTAAAACTCCTAGGGATTATACAAGTAAGTTTCCTCTCGAATTGAATAGCAAGCTTCAAGCAAAATGGAGAACCGGTCTGGAAAGAAACTCACAAATCAATAAAGAAGCACTAGAAAAAGCTAGACCTGGCTTAAGTGATAAAAGTATCATGCTTCTTTTAGGAGATGCATCTATGAATCTAGATACAAATTACAGAGTTGCCAAGATTCTCAATGGTTATGAGAATGAAGTCTTTAAAGAGACCTTGGATTTCTGGCAGCAGTATGATTTCAATACCCTTGAAGAAACAGGTCCTCAGGATCACACCACTACAACTATTGATCCACCTGTTCAATTTACTGCAACTCAAACTCCGATATCTGATGAGCAGGAAGTTCTCACAAAAAATTTCGCTTCTAGTGAACCGGTTAAATTGGGACAGACTTCTGTCAATCTTCCCACTGACAGATCAGATAAAAGAGGTGAAGGGATCCCTACAGATAATCTTCATATAGCTGAAGAATAGCTGCAATCACAAGCTCCATCAAAAGAGCCCTCACATCAAGTAGAAGATGCTATGCCTGAGATACATGTTCAGCAACGGGAAGCCAGACCAAAAGAGGGAAACAAGACAGACAAACAGGATGTAAAAGAACATGAGAAAGCTCCAAAGGCACAAGAACAGAGTAAAGAGAAGGAACAAGAAACTCTTGCCAACTCCTCTAAAAGAAAGATCACATCCTCTGAAGAATCTGAAGCAAAAAGGAGCAAAACAATCGATACAATAGTTGACATCAGCAAAATGTCAACAAGACAATTGAAAGAGCTTACTAAAAGAAAACAGGATATGGTTCTGAACAAAGTAAAAGACATCTTGTACAACTTTGTACCGGATGCTGATATAGACGAAGATGAATCGGTCATCGACCAGTTGAAAGTGCTGACTGCAACCATCAGTGAGAATCTGACTGATCCAAAAACAGTGGCAATTAACCACTATGCGCAGAAAAGAGTAGAGATTCTTAACAAGCAAGTTGCAAATATAAATGCTATTATGCTAAACAATCTAAAAGTTCTTCAACAACAGATACAAGTTGTAGAGAATTTGTTAAGCAAAACTTCAAATTTTGAGATTTTCTTAACAGATTTAACTGACAAAGCTAAAAAGACTTCAGAAGAAATAAGAGCTTTGTCCAACCAATTTGACATCAAGACTAAAACAGCCACAACTTTCAGCAGAGAAATGGCTAGTCTTGCTCTAGTCCTCAGAAAGACTGCAGAAGAAGAGAACAAAAGAATTCAAGGCATCATTGGATTCTAGATGTTTTTGGCCCCAACACTTGATATCACGCACCAGACAGCTACTTCAACTGATGTTTTGATCAATGAACCGGACTACAAACCTGTAGATGATATGGAAAACATCATTGTCTCTCTCAAGGCTGCCCAACAAAACATTGAATATGTAACCGGTCAATGGGCACCGTTTCTACATTCTGCAAAGAACATCTATAAGGATATCTTCACACACCTTCAAATGTGACGGAAGACATAACCCTTTGTCTTATGGAGGAAAAAGGGGAAGTTATTTGTAAAGGACAACGAGAAGTTAATGAAAACCGGAGAACTCAGTCAGGGGAAGTTCGGTCAGGAGTAGAGCATTCAATCAGGCAAGGGCAGTATTCTATTTCACTGACCAAGGTTGAACAGCTATTGTATGAATGGTTTTGTTTTTTTTGTTTTGCCACCAATGACAAAGGGGAAGATTGTTAGCAATTTAAGTTGTCATTAGTGTATTTCATCAAACTGATTCACATCGGTCGAAGATCACCGGTCACTCACATTGCTTAGATGACACCGGTAGATGAAGCACATAGTGTATGCACCGGTCAACTAAGTAGTTAGATAAACCAGTAGACTGAACCAAGTACTCGGTATCGGTCTTATTCAGCATCCAATGACAAACCGGTACCGATCTAACTAATAGATAAATCCGATCCAGTTTTTGTGGAACAGTTTGAGTTAAGAGCCTGATTATGCGAGACATCCATTTCTCTGATGTGAAGTTAACCTTTCAACAAGAGTTAGCTTTAAATTCTACGGATGATCTCAAGATAAACTCTAAATCACAACGCACAGCTTTCTTGCGTTGCATATTTTATGGTCAAGTTTACTCCCTGACGGTTTAGTGAGTCAAGAGGATCACTCTTGTATAAATATTAGTCATAGGATGCAAAGTATGTTGCTGTTGTTAATAGTTGGAGATTGCAGAGAGCAGAGCAAAGATATCTTTTGAGGAGTGCTACAGGCACAAAGGTGAAGTAAGAAAGGAAGATCAACAGCCAGGCAAATAGGGGAAGAGATCTACAGGTATGATCTAATCAGACAATCAGTGTCATTATAGATCACTACTTTTAAAAAGTGTTACATCATATACAAATCCCTCTAATAGGGTGAACCTAATCGGTTCGTTGTAAAAATCCACTAACAGGGTGACATCTTTGTTGATGTTCAAAGTCCTGTAACCAGGCAGCCCTTAATAGGGCTTAGATCCTAACCGATCATTTGTAAAAATCCCTTAACCGGGTAGCACCTTAACTAGTGCTTTGTATCCTCCTAACAGGGCACCTTCATCTAGAACTAGTGAAGTTCTGAGCTTTGTCTCACCGTGGTTTTTTCACTCTAACCGAGGGTTTCCACGTATAAATACTTGAGTAGATCTGTGTGATTCGGTTTATGCTTGTGAATGACTGTTGACTTTCTACTTTGTATTCAAGAATCTGTTTACAAGTTTTAAACAATGCGATTTAGTATTTTCTGATTCACCCCCCCCCCTCTCAGTAACCGGTAAGGTAACAACAGCATCACACTCAAAAACAAAGGGCTGGAAAAAATTAGGTAAAGCCAACACAAGAAAGTACTCATCGCCTCCTTAAGTCTATCAAATGCTCGTTGAGTCTCATTCGTCCACCTAAAAGCCCCTTTCTTGTAGATATAGTAAGAGGTGCACCAAGCTGAGAAAATTGTTTGAAAAGTCCTATGCAATAACCACAGAAGCTAAAGAATCCCTTTAATTGTGTCAATGTCCTTGGCAGCAGCCAATACAAAATAACTTGGCTTTTCTCCTAGCGTACCTAAACGTCACTGGCGTTAAGCACATGCCCCAAGTAGAGAATCTCAAGCATCCCAAACTTGCACTTGGAAGCCTTAGCAAGCAAGTATTATCCTCCATCATACCCAGAATCTCATCAAAATGTCTCAAATCTTCCTCCAAAGTCCTACTATATATGGGTATATCATCAAAGAATACCAAAAGGAACTTCTGCAACTATTTGGTAAAAATGTGGTTCATACAAGGTTGGAACATGGTGAGATCGTTAGTCAACCCAAACGGTATGACCAAGAACTCATAGTGTCTATAGTAATACTTGAATGTTGTCTTATGAATGTCCTGGTCCCTCACTTTGATCTAATGATACCTTGATTGAAGATCAATCTTTGAGAAGTACACAGCACCACACAACTCGTCAACAACTCATTGATCCTAGGGACGGTGTACATATTCTTGAAGGTCTAGTTATTCAAGGCATGATAATCTATACACATCCACATGGGCTTGTCCTTATTCACCAAAAAAACTGAAGAACTAACGCAACTCAAGATGGGTCTAATAAGCCCAATATCCAATAACTCCTTAATGGCTTTTTCTATCTCCTCCTTGAATCTCTTCAAATTTTTATGAGTGGTGATGTCGGGCTTAGAGCCTCCTCTAGCTCAATAAAGGACTCAAAACCCCTATTTAGAGGTCTCCCTGTGGGAATCTCACCAAAAAAACAAATTGTGCTTTTCCAACATAAACTGCATGTCCACATGATTTAGACGATATCAGACACTATGTTGCCCATGTAATATCCCCATGTTTAAATATGTTCTCCATTCTCATTGCAAACACAATCCTTGGTGCACCATTGGACATTCCCCAAAGAACTACCTTTTTCCTGTGTACTTTGAACTTGAACTCCATTGTTTGAAAATTTTGAGAATAGTTCCCTAACGAGTGAAGCCACTAAATGCCCAGGGTAGCATTAATATCCCCCTAGTCAACAACATAGAAGTCATTACTGACAGTGGAAGGCCTTAAATTCCTCTGTCTAAATACACCTCTTTGCCACCGATGCTAAATCTATGAAGTTGTGTGTTGCCCAACGCTCCACTAAAACAGCACATGCTGCCCCTGTAAGACTCCACAAACTTTGACTGGATAAAATCTAGGGTACCAAAAAATGTAGCCCCACCCTTCACCCCTTAGGTAACTGCTCATCATCTCTCATCTATTGATCATCTATATTTCTTTGTTTGCTGCCCTGCACTTCTTCTACCTTATCTTCCTCTTCACTGTCAAAGACTACATCAATGTTAATGCACCTTACCCTTTCCCCAATATCTATGGCCCAATTCCCAAGGCTCTTTACATAGCTTTTTTGTACAACTCATTCTAAACCCCATCATCCATACTGTTCTTTTTGGGCCAATCCTTCTCAAAAGTTTTCTTATCCTTCTTATACTAGAAAGGCTTGGGCTAAAATTTATTTTTGGGGGCCGAGCTTTCCATATTCCTAGCCCTCTTGATGGCATCCTGTAAAGAGTTTGGATCAAATTTATTAATCCAACCATGAAGTGTTTTTGAAAAACCCTCCATAAACAAGACTATCAATCTATGCTCTGACACATTACTGACCATAAGTAACAATTTTTGTAACTTTGAAATGTAAAAATCAACTGAACCAACCTACTTCAGCTGAGCTAATTCCCTGAAATGCAGTTCCAGATCCTTTCTGTCAAACCTGTCAATCAATCTTTGTTTGACAAAGGAAGTTATGATGTCATGTCCCAAGGTCACTAGCCCGTGATAACACCACTCATGAGCCTCTCCATCTAAATGAATGGTAGCATATTTGAAAGCTTCCATTTTCATCATGGTCTTAAGCAAGAAATAAGTGTAATACAGTTACTTGACTCCTCAAAGCTGGGGATAGTCAACTTTCCAATGTTGCGATGCAAATCTCTGTTATTTCCTTGTCCTCTTTCACCTCTAAAACCATTCAACCCACTCAACTTTTTCTTCACCGAAGACTTCAGAAATTTCCACCATCCAATCATTGATACTCAATGCAAGAAATCTGAATGACCACTCCTGCAACTAGCTAGGGTATAATCTTGCAGTACCAAAACTAGTATCCCTTACAGTTTCTGTCCTAGAGATTTTGCTCCACAAGAGCTCTCCAAAATCCGATAGAAGAAAACTAAACTAAGCATACTAAGAATAAGCTCCAAAACATTCATTTATCCAACTTGTAGAACATTCTCAAATCAATTTCCTGCTCAAAATAATTCATTTAAGTCCTGAAAATAAAGTGACTATATTATTCCCCTTTTAATATTTCACTTATAACACTTTATTAAATTAATTAAATAACCATAACCTTAAAATGTATTTTATAGGATAATATTAAATAGTTAATTTAAATTATTCCCTAATTGCCAGCCTTAGCCTACAGTAATAAGATAGGCTAAATGGCCTCCTAGACTACTACTAGCAAGGGGACATTACACTCAAATAACTTCAAAAATTACTCAAAAGATACTTGGTCTCTGAATTTATCAAGTAATTCCTGATACTGATCAACAATTTTGGTGGCCTCTTGTTCATAGTTCATCGTTTCCTATATTCTTATCAAACTATGATGACCCTGCCCGAATATTTTAACCAAACTTGGAATTTTCACAATTTCTGATGCACAGGGATTTCGTCAAACACCTTGCATTCGAATTCATTTGGGGTTTTGTATCGATTTGATTTGAACAAGTTTTATAAATGATCAACATGGCAACTTCATTTACACAAAACTTATTGCATAATATGACCACAGAGAATTTCATCTAGAATTATGTATTGCTAGTAGGGAAGAATGCATTCAGTCTTTATAAACAGCAATAGTAATATTAATTAAGTTCCATTATTTATGTGCCAAATTGCTGACCTGTTTGAGCTGCTTGAACTGCTTGACCTACTTGCCAAAGAGTCTCCACCTTGGAAAGAGCTAAGGCTAGCAAATATGTAATGTCCTCTTTTTGGATATCTTGGAATATCGGGACAATTACTTCAATTTCTCACACTTACTCTTTCTAATTCTTGCAATTGAACTATGTGATGGAGAATACGAACAATATAACTTGCTATTTCTGATTCAATCAATAATTTATATGCAAAATGATTTGATCTATAAATATTATGTCTTTGCTAAATGATATTAGCTTCTTCTGATATGTCAAGCAAATTATGCTATATCGACTAGTATCAATTTCTATCGTATCAATATGAAGTATGCTACGGATTTCGACTTCCTATTACTTGTAACGATAGAGGATTTGCTGCTTTGGGTATCAATATATAATTATGTAAATTAATATGTTGCGATTTCTGATATATCGATATGTATAAGCAATAGATAGGATATTCCTTGCAGAAACATATACTGCTTTGTCTGATATAAAAATATGGATATGCAATGTGAAGTTATCACCTTAAGCAATTAATTGCTGTTTCTGATCTATACTTGTATGCTTGCAATGATGGTGCTGTATCTGATCTCTCTGTATGCTTGGGCAGCCCGTTATGCCAAAGAAGGCAATTGCTCTAATGAGCAGATCCAAAATTGGATATATAAGAGATAAAAGCTTCCAATGATGATGAACTGAAAGAGTTTGATTGCCTACTTAAGGATTTGTGACCTATGAATACTGAAGACACATATTCCTTCTAAACCACTCCTCTTCATAACACAAAAGATCTTAACTTAATTGCACCCTTATGTAGCTAAGAATTATGTCGATTGCAATCAGTTTCTTTAAGTGCACATTTCCCCTTGTATGTTGTCCATTGGCAACAAGACAGTTCACATCGCTCTTTTCATAGGATATTGACCTTGACTTCATCGATGTTACATAAGTTGCTTGCTATTGTTTGCATTCATAATTGATATTCTCTCATATTATCTCTCCTTATCGACTCTAATTGCATTTCCTTATCAACCAACATCTATTACTCTCTTCACAAAGGTAATTGCTGATGTGTCACATAGCCCGCTTCCCTTTGGCTGACTTCCATGATTACCACTTGCATATTCACTATGATCAGCCATTGCATTTGGAGACATTGACCTCAAGCTCCTCCCACAAAACATTTATGATATATCAGCTTCTTTATGAAGTACTAATAATTTATCCTCTTCCGTGACTATGGTATTTATTTGTATCTGACAACTTCAGCCTTAGTCGATCTGTGCTTTACACTATTATAGTGTCTATACATTGACGCCATGAGTAATTACCCTGTTGCATATTGCTTCCTTACTCTATACAATGTATTTCTTGTTATTATGTTATACAAGTCACTAGTCTCTTGGAGGCATTCTATTACCACCACTTAGCTCGACTCCCCTTTGTTGGTTATGCTGACATATTCTTGTAGTCCCCATTTTAAGCTACACATCATATATACTTATGAATGTTTGGAATCAACATCTGATATTAATCATGCTCTTCGTGTCATAATAATGGATTATTGATCATTAGTGAATTGCTGGCTCCATTTCCATCGCTGCATGATATCCATCGATCATTTGTACCTTTAGACTAAACTTGATCGATTAGTCATTACCAAATGTGCATTGATAGTATGTGGTTGATCGGATTCTCTTTGTCATCTCTATGTTAACCTTCGTTTCAAAGAAGGATCCTCGGAGTGCTACGTATTGCTGACTGCTTAATACAAATTGGTATCTAGAAAGCAATACTTTAAAAGAGACTTCCTTCTTTCATCGTGTATGCCTTAGTAAACTGGTTTCTAACCAACAATCTGCAATGATGTTCATCGAATAATATTTCAAGCTTCCACATATATGATCTTTTGATAGACTTTTACAATTTTGTCTCTCCTAGAGACTCCACAAAATTGAAGATACTTGGTTGACAAGATGTGAAAAGTATGGGGACATCAACACAAAATAAGAGTCCTACCACATATAAGAAACCTCAAATAATTCCATTTCTCTCATGTGATGCCTTTATAAGGCTTAAATTCCAATTAGAAATTGTTCGTGGATAAGAATTCAAGGAGTCCTAATTTCCTTAGAACTATTCAAATAACCTTTTCAAAATATGGCTATTCCTTTTTAGACCTTTCAATGCTCTGAAAAGGTTGTGCGGTTGATTATCTAGAGTCCTATTTACGATAGAACTGTCGGCATATTTAAGTTGTCATTGGTTAAGTTAGATGCAAACATCATTCCAACCGGTAGACCGCTCATACTCCTTAATAGGCACCGGTAGACCAAACAGAGTATATGTACTGGTAGAACCAAACAAAGCAGGAGATACCAGTCTTATAGTACATACAGGGGATGTATGGACAACCGGGTGTAAGATTGATACCGGTCGACTGCATAATAATCCGCACCGGATTATATGAAGCTATCTAAGTTAAAATCCGATAATATGGAGCATCCACTGTTTAGAACTAAAGTTAGCATTTTAACAGGAGTTAGTTTTATTTCTACGCAAATGTTTCAAGGTAAACTCAAGATCATCTCACAAAGCTTTTTTTGCTGCATGATTTTTGGGTGAGTTTACAGCTTGGCGGATCTATGAGTTGAGCTTTTATTAAGATTAATTTCTTATAAATACAAGTCACAGGACACAAAAGTAATGTTGTTGAAAATATAGAGCAAGAGAGAGATATCTTCTGAGAGAAGCTACAGTCACAAGAGGTGAAAGGCAAAGAGGTTCAACAGCCAAGCATAGCAAAAAGGAAAACAAGTATGATCTAAGCAAACAGAGAGTGTCAATTAAGATCATTGTTTTTATATTGTTAAAGCATATCCAAATCCCTCTATCAGGGTGAACCCTAATAAGTTCTTTGTATAAATCCTTTAACCGGGTAGCATCTTAATTGGTGTTCAAAGTCCTTTAACAAGGCGACTCCTAACAGAGTCAAGATCTTGACCAATCTTATACCAAATCCCTTTACCGTATAGAACTCTTACAAGTGCTTTGTAAGCTCTTAACATGGCACCTTTGTTACTGCAGTAGTGAAGTTGTGAGCTCTATCTCACCGTGGTTTTTTCCTTCTAACAGAGGGTTTCCACGTACATATGTTGTGTTGATCTGAGTATTTCAATTTCTGTTTATGAATGGTTAATTACATATTGTTTATTCTGCAAGAATCTACATACAAGGTTTAATTGAGATAGAAATAGTATTTACTGATTCACCCCCCCTCTCAGTAATCGGTTAGTAATAACAATTGGTATCAGAGCCACAGGTTCTCAAAGATATAAAGCTTAACCGCTCGAGAAAAAGATCATGGAGGGTTACATGTATCAAAAGCAGCTTGAGGAAGCCAATGACATCATTGCCTTTCTTGAGAATAGGCTAAGAAGATCCCTTGCTAAAAGAAACGAGCTAGATCTGTAGTTAAGTGAGAGCAATGAAACGATTGAGGAACTCTCAGGGAAAAGTGGATCAGATGAAGCTGAGGAGGCAATTTCTGATCTAATGGAGAAGAATTAGATCCTAACCGATCAGATCTCCAACCTGAAAAGGGAGCAAGAAGATAATCCCCTAAGGATGACTAAATTAATTGAGAAAAAGAGGAAAGCTGAAGATGAAAGAAACACTGCAGTGAAATCTCTAGCAACCTCTGAGAGAGCAAGAAATCTGGCGGAAGAAGCTGTAAGGGAAAGTGATCTTGTCGTTCTGCAACTTCAAGAAGACATGCAAATAGTCACTCAAGAAAATGCCAACATGCAAAAGAATTGGCATGAAAAGGATGATGCATGCAAGAGGCTGGCAATTGAGCTGTATAAACTGAAGGAACAAATGAAAGAACTCGAAGAAAGGAATGAAACCCTCAAAAGATACAATGAAAGCTCAGTAAAGCTTGATGAGCAACTAAAAGCTCAAAGAAAGCACAAAGATCCCACAGGACTTGGGTTCACCGGTCAAAACACCAAGGAAATCGGTGAGTCATCGAGAGCCAAGAAAAGTAAGGAGGAAAAGAAGAAACCGCTGGTACAAAGGGGTAAAAAGACCTTCAACACTTATTGCAATCACAGTGGAAAACCGGGCCATAAAACAAGTAATTGCAGAAATGCACCAGTAAAGCCAACTAATAGTTACTGCAAAAACTGTTACAAGTATGGCCACAAGACCACTCAATGTTGGTCTCGCCCCACAAGTGTGTCCAGTGGAAGCAGGAGAAGCGTCAAAGGCTATTACTACGCATGCAAAAAGTTTGGACACAAAGCTGATGAATGCAAATCCAAAACAATGGCATACAGATCCCCACCGAGACTGATATTCCCTAAGAGGAATGAGAACCGGAGCACAATCAACTGTGCCAACTGTGGCATGCATAGTCATTATGACTCCTAGTGTAATTCACCTAACAAGAAAAGGGTAAATCCATGGAAGGCACTTGGGATAGTCTGTTACACCTGCAACAAAGTGGGACACCTGGCCAAACATTGTAGGAACCGGTCAATGAACAAAAGGAGAGGATCAATCAAACCGGTGAAGAAGACCTTGTCTCCCAATCAAAAGAACATGGAAAAAAGACCGAGAAAGAAGTCAAGAAGATTTAGTTCAAGAAGGAATCAAAGAGCTTTGCTGAGGAGAAGACAGAGGGAAGATCATCATCTACTGATGGTGATATCTCTTCAGCAAACTGAGCCTAAAAGGCTTAGAGGGAACCGGTAGCCTGTCTACTGTTCCCGATAGGACTGGTGAGTATCAAACTCACTCAGTCAGTAAGTAAAACTGGACAGGTGAGTGTTGATCAACCGAGGTTTGTTCAACAAGTAAAAGCCTGAATACCGGTTGGCGAAAAAGGAAAGAAAGGTTAGGTAAGGTAATTAATGCTATAGCCATTAACAAATAGTTACCATTTGGTAATTACCGTTATGCCCTAAATCTATATAAAGAAAGGAGGATTACTCATTTTCTTTTACTTTGCGATTTGCGATTTACAATTTCTTGTGCTTGAGTAATATTCGCGTGCTTTGATCATCGATAAGATATTTCTGTAAGACCAATCAAGCAACTTTCTATGTAAACCGGTTGATAAAAATGGCATCATCATCATCTGTCGCCAAGTTGATTCAAGGTAATCAATTCGACCGACCTGTCTACAACATCATGGCAGTTCAGAACAGGGAAAACGACATGTCTGGTGCATTGTCGTTTGTGCCTGATGGAGTTCTAATGACTGAAGATGTCGCTGCTTTCATTCATGCCAAACAAGAAGAACTAGGTGAAACTTTCATCCAAAGCGAGTACCTCTCGCTGTGCACAAATGGAAAGCTTCAAGACAAATACGCGAAGCTAGTATTTTCAAGGTTGACAAATAGAGTCTATTACCCAACCGTTTTCCGCCCAGATTGGATACGACTGGTTCTTAGTCATGTGCATGAACCTGGCTTCTGGCTTGCTAAAGGAGCATGCACTAAAATCACCGAGGACCTGCATAGAGTGACCGGGTACAGCGACAAAGGGGAACCTCTCACCCTTAGAACCATCTCCAATGTCGTTGTCGCTAAATTGACAAAATCAAAATCTGATAGTCGGCTAATGACCATCAACGACATTGAAGATGAAGGAGTTCGGTTCACATCTGCAGTGATAGGTTACAAAATCTATCAATCAAGCAACCTGAATAGTGTGTCGGGAGGAGCCATTCATGCCGCTTACTGGATCATGCACGACAATGCACAGTATGATCTTTGCACAATGCTTCGAGAACAGATTTTTGAAAATCTGAAGAAGCTCGATATCGTCAAGAAGTTCCTGAAATATGGAACCCTACCGGTATGCCTTTTCTTTTACTATTCTAACTTTTTTTCGGGAATAGGCAAGGTGACTTGGGGAACCGATCGACCAGTCATGATCCAAATTAGTGATATGGCCCACCAACTGGGAAACCAATTTAGTAAAGTCGTGACTCACTACTTTGAGGCATTCCAGCTAAGAATGCATGCCAGGGAAAGGGTTCCATCAACTATTGTTGACTCCTACAAAGATGAGGTGTGTTTCCTAGTCTCCACCGATCACTACATCATTCAGGCAGTACAACCAGGAACCAGGTATGCTCCAGAACTGGGGTATGAAATCTCTGCAAAAATAGCTAAGACATATGCAGATGCCCTACAAGACAATAATATGGATCTGTCGCCGTACCTGTTTGGGACCTTCGAAAAGATTCAGGAGAATCTGAAGAAAAAGGCACCGATAAAGAATGTATATGTCAAAAGGACCCCTACACCGAAGAAGAAACCAGCAGCAGAACAACCCAAAGCTCAAAAGAAGAGAGCACAACAAGCGACCAACGCTCAACGGGAAGAAACAAAAGGAACGGAAACTGAAGACCAAACTCCTCTAGTCTACAAGAAGAAATCTGCTAAACCGGTGAAGAAAGATGCACCGAGAGAAAGAAAACCCACAATTGATGAATTTGCGGCAGGGTTAAAGAATTCAGGTGGCATGGCATCAGTTGGAAGGAGATATGAATTGGCAAATGAAGAAGACGAGGAAAATAGAAGAAGCGGTAGTCTATTGCATTCATAAGTTTAATCTTACTCCTACCGAACTTCATAAGGTCGTCCTTGATGATCTCCAAGAGATTCTTGAAGAAAAATGGAAAGCTTCAATGGAAAGAGAAAAGGAGCTAAGGATTAGGGCTTTGCTTGAAGTTCAAAATCACTTAACTCTGGACGAGGCAACTCATCAAGCAGAACTACACAAGCAAAACTTTCTTGATTAGACGAAGGATAAGTCAAATGCTTGTTGGAGAAACTGACAAGGTTCACGAGGAAGGTGTGGCAACATGGTCAAAACTTCTTCAAACCCAACAACAAGCAAAAGAAGCATACTAAAAGAACATTGAGCCACCGGTCAAAGATACCGGTGAAGGAAAGGGAATTCTGGGAGCCGAAGCTCAAGTCAAAGCCAAGGTATCGACTGAACCGGTCATCGTCGATATCACTGACGACAAAGGTGGCGATCTGGCTCCACCAACCATTCTTGTATCTCCAGAAAAAGGTAAGGCTCACACTATGACTGTAAATGATATTGTAGATGAAGTAATGGATTTTGGAGAAGTAGCCAATGCGGCTAAATGGTTTAGTGTGCTAGGAGAGGAAGATAAACAATCAGTGATAGTGGCGCTGTTAGAAACCTTCTTGGATTTCAACAGAAGTCCAAGAGACTATAGGTCAAAATTTCCTCCTGAACTGAATACTAGACTTATGAACAAATGGAGAACCGGTCTAGAAACAAACAGTAGAATTGTTAAGAAGACAATGTCATAGGTACAGCCTAGTCTCAATGAAGAAACAATTAAACTTCTAATGGAAGAAGTATCCATGAATCTAGATACAAATAATAGGAATGCCAACATAGTAAATGGTTATGAGAAGGAAGTCTATAAAGAGACTAGATTTCTGGGAACAGTATGACTTTAGTGCTCTCAAGGCAACAGGTCCACAGGATCAACCTGAAACAGTACTAGAACCACCGGTTCAATTCACTACTCGTGAAGAACCAACAATCGGTGAACAGGAAGTTCCTACAGAAAGTTCACATCTGGCGAACAGGTGAATCTGGAAGAACAAGTTCTACCAGAGGAACAAGTACTGGGAGAGTCATCAGTCAAGATGACTACTGACAATACAACTGGTGAAGAAGAAATTGTTGTGGGTGAGCTACATACAGTTGAAGAGTACCACACAAAGGAAGCCCCACCAGAAGAGCAAGTTCAACAGGAAGAAGATGCACGACCAAAAGTAGAGGTACTACCAGAAGGGGAAGTATAGCAAGAGGTAGAAAGACCAATAGAAGAGGTCCTACCAGAAGAAGTGGCACAACCGGAAGAGGTGGTAATACCAGAAGAGATAGTACAACTGGGAAATGAAGGAAGTCAAGAACAACAGAACAAACAGGAACAAGTGTTACCTGTACATATTGAACAACCGGTACAGGAGACAAGGCAAAAGGAACAAGTAGATGTTCCAAGCTCATCCTCATCCAAGAGGAAGTTAACCTTTGCAGTAGACACTGAAGCCAAAAAGAGCAAGGTTAGCGAGACTGTGGTTGACATAAGCAAAATGTCAACTAGGCAACTAAAGGAGCCGACAAAGAGGAAACGGGACATGGTCCTAACAAGTGTAAAGAACATCCTATACAACTTTGTACCGGATGCAGACATTGATCAAGATGAACCTGTCATTGATCAATTGGAGATTTTGGCCCAATCTATAGGAGATGTCACTGATCCGGAGACAGTTGCCATTGATTACTATGAGAAGAAGAGAATATAAATTCTCCACAAACAGGTTGAAGAGATAAAGGTAACAGTATCTACCAATATAAGGGTACTCACACAACAGTTGCAAGTTGCAGGAAGTCTAATGACAAGGACTTCAAATTTTGATACTTTTGTGCAAGATATCACAAAGAAGTCATCGAAGACTTCTGAAGACATAAGAGTTTTGTCTTCCCGATTTGATGTAAAGAACACATTAGCAACCGATTTCAGCAGGGAAATGACAAGCCTAGCTCTCATTTTGAGAAAGGCATCTGAAGAGAAAACTACGAGAATCCAAGATCTTATTGGATTTCAATTATTTCTTGCCCCAACATTTGATTTAATGCAACGGACTGCAACAGAAGCTGAGAATTTGATCAATGAACCGGACTACAAGTCTGTAGAGGACATGGAGAACATAATTGTCTCTCTGGAAGTAGCACAGAAAAATCTAGAACATGTCACCGGTCAATGGAAACCTTTTCTTCATACAGCGAAGAAACTTTACAAGGACATCTTCACAAAGTTACAGATGTAAATAAGCTAGTAAAGCATAACCCTTTGTCCTATGGAGGCAAAAAGGGGAAGAATACACAACAGAAGATCAGAAAGGATACAGAGTAGATTCAGCTACATAGCAGAAGGCAACACAAGCACAGGGGAAGTCTACAAGACAGGGAATTCATTGTGATGAGAGAGTGATGTTTTGCCACCAATGCCAAAGGCGAAGATTGTTGGCATATTTAAGTTGTCATTGGTTAAGTTAGATGCAAACATCATTCCCACCAATAGACCACTCATACTCCTTAATAGGCACCGGTAGACCAAACAGAGTATATGTACCGATAGAACCAAACAGAGCAAGAGATACCGGTCTTATAGTACATACAAGGGATGTATGGACAACTGCGTGTAAGATTGATACCGGTCGACTACATAATAATCTGCACCGGATTATACGGAGTTGTCTAAGTTAAAACTGGATAATACGGGGCATCCACTGTTTAGAACTGGAGTTAGCTTTTTAACAGGAGTTAGTTTTATTTCTACGCAGATGTTTCAAGGTAAACTCAAGATCATCTCGTAAAGCTTTTTTTGCTACATGATTTTTGGGTTAGTTTACAGCTTGGCAAATCTATGAGTTGAGCTTTTATTAAGATTAATTTCTTATAAATACAGGTCATAGGACACAAAAGTAGTGTTGTTGAAAATACAGAGCAGGAGAGAGATATCTTCTGAGAGAAGCTACGGTCACAAGAGGTGAAAGGCGGAGAGGTTCAACAGCCAAGCATAGCAAAAAGGAGAACAGGTATGATCTAAGCAGACAGAGAGTGTCAATTAAGATCATTTTTTTAATATTGTTAAAGCATATCCAAATCCCTCTATCAAGGTGAACCCTAATAGGTTCTTTGTATAAATCTTTTAACCGGGTAGCATCTTAGTTGGTGTTCAAAGTCTTTTAACAACGCGACTCCTAACAGAGTCAAGATCTTAACCGATCTTATACCAAATCCCTTTACTGGGTAGCACTCTTACAAGTGCTTTGTAAGCTCTTAACATGGCACCTTTGTTACTGCAGTAGTGAAGTTGTGAGCTCTGTCTCACCATGGTTTTTTCCTTCTAACCGAGGGTTTCCACGTACATATGTTGTGTTGATCTGAGTATTTCTATTTCTGTTTATAAATGGTTAATTACATATTGTTTATTCTGCAAGAATCTACATACAAGGTTTAATTGAGATAGAAATAGTATTTACTGATTCACCCCTCCCCCTCTCAGTAACTGGTTAGTAATAACAAGAACTCCCTCCTAAAATTTGTGATGGGTCTCACAGATGCTTTGAATCCTTCCAAGGTGGCTTTACATCATTAATGGACCCAATACATGGTCCAAACCTCTCAAAACAATGTTGCAACCACTAAAGGATATGTACAATATACTTATAAAGAATTAAGAGGTTGCACTGACTTAGAGAAGCCTACAAAAATGTTTGTGGAAAACATCATTAAGGCTTTTAAGCGTACCAAATGATTATCAACCTCACTTTGAATCCAGAAAATAATGTGGTACAACTCCTTATAGGGGTTGGAAATTGTACGACTACGTAAACCTAGATGATAATATATATTTATTAGTTAATTCATTGAATCTCTACATACATTACACTTATATCTTTTGATTTTCCACCAATACACACCACAATAACAAATTTCTTATTTGCTTGCAAATCTAAATATATTAAATGTTACTTGAAAACACATTTCCACCCTAAATGCACCAATTTCAAAAATGGAAATGATTTTGGGGACGGGGGAACAACCGAAAACGTTCCCAAGCCATCCCCTGATTCTCCCGAGGACGAACTGCCATTTCCAAAGGCAAGAGGCAAAAGGTAACATAATTTTATGAAATATTTACAAATTTTTTAATCTTGTGTTGGCCCGATATCTCAAGGCAACCCTAAATACTAAAATATGTTATTACTAATATCCAATCTTAAGAATATGATCTAAAATAACAAATTGTGTATTCCTTGAAAGTTGCATATAGTTTGGCCTAAGTGAATAATCATTTGCTCTTGTTGTTGTTAGAATGTGAACAGAATTATATGTGAATTCTAGAAGTCTTTGGTGAAAACCTGCAGATTTAGAGTGTAAATCTGAGCAATATTTATTCTCAGACCAAATCTTAGGGGCAGCAATATATTATCTTTGTTTTCATTTTGACATTGAGTCTTCTAACATTATATGATACAGTGATGCAATGATACAATGATAATTGAATCTTGATATATGATATAATGTTTTAAGTCTAACTTTTAATTTTGTTGAAACTTGCAGCCTTTGCGCATTTTGATATATGATATTATTTTTTTGGGGGTGTAAACAAGGGTAAACGCTTACCCGGAGCTATGAACCGATGAGGCCACAAATGGGGGACCTCATCCCCAATGGGATTTGAACCTTGATGTTAAGAACAACAACACAACAACTTAACCATCACAATATGCCACTATTGGCTGATATATGATATGATACTTTTCATTGTTTCAAATGAATTATATCCATGAATGTATGAAATTAAAATTTGAACTCTCATTTGATGCTATCCTATGTTCTTATTCTATGATGATTTGATTTGATTCATTTGATGCTATGTTCTATGATGATTCAATTAATGAACATTGATTTTAGATTTATAAATGTTATCATGTTACTATCATGAATGTTACAATGCTATATAATTCATGAATATATTTGAAATTTCAGATTTTTCTACACACACACACACACAACGATCACCTGCCATCCCCCGTTCTAGGAAAATAAAACCATCTCGAAGACTCAGGATAACATAGTGTTGATGTTTTGTAGCTTCAGTCGGATAAACACTATGAGTCAATACTATTGAAGATATGTATACATATATTTAGTATATATGAGATGTATATATATACTTCAATATATATATATTATGTAAATATTAGAGAAATTAATATAATACTCAAGAGATATTATATATATATAATAATAATTGTCATTATATTAATTACATAATAATGAATAGACATGTCCCATGAAGGGACATGTCTCTTCTTGGCTCATTCTTAATATAAATGCAAGAGATTGTTGTATTTGGAAAACACATACAATAAGATAGTGCTATTACATTTGCAATGATCCTAAAACCTTAACATGGTATCAGAGCCAAATTGCAAATGTAAGAGAGTAGTTTGTTGGTGAATGTGTGATTGTCTCAGAAAATACAGTCTCAGTACGAGGACCATATCTCATAAATACACCGTTGGCTTTTGCTAAATTTTGGATATGTTGGTGAAAACCAAATTTAGAAGAATCTCATCGGAGCGATTGGAGAGAAAGTGTCGGGTTCAAAACTTATGACCGACTATGTACGGGTCTATGCAAAATTTGTAAAAGAGGGAGGTTCCTTCTTTAAAAGCCTATTCGCTTGAAGGGAGATCTAATAAGATTGAAGGTTTTGATAGTGTATCGAACCTTTGGATATTCAAGATAGGTTATTTGAAGAATTCTAGTAATGTTTGAGAACGACATCATTCTATGAATTTGCATGATATTTTCTATATGGGCTCACCTTACAGAATGAAATACTTGAAATTTATAAAAGATAAGTATTCCATGTTTTATTAATGCACATAATTTTTAAGTTTGTAATTCATGTTATACTATTGGTTAGAAAAATCTTCTATACTTCTACAATTGGTATTTTCGGTCCAGATAGTTTAGTGAGCTATTTGTATCTCTCTGACATACCTTCAGGATGGAAGCACAAGAAAATTGCATTCAAGGGAGAAATAACTTAATGCTTGCAAACGAATTGATGATTGAAACCAGATGTAAAGGGAGTCTGACATTTCAAAAGAAGACAAGAAGTTGATACAAGAACTTGAGCTTCAAAGGGAGAATATAGATGATATGGTTAAATCAACTTTTGATAATCTTGGTTGTATTGATTCAGAGGGAGTAGTCCATACTGAGATGGATTCTCCAATGATCAAGAATCTATAATAGTCAAAGGACTAGGAATCATGAATGTCTTTTGGGCCTTGTGTAAATCATGAGGAAGTGACAACTTCCAAATGATTATCACTTGTATTTGCAAAAGTTAATGGAAGGTGACGATCTTACAATAACTTCAATCATGATATACATTATTTATAATGTTGAAACAGATCATGATGCATTAAATCAACAACTAAGCATTAGATGTCATTAAATTGACGGTCTATGAGTTGTTTGTATAGATATATCTTGTAAATCAACAACTAAGTGTTAGATGTCATTAAATTGACGGTCTATGAGTTGTTTGTATAGATATATGATAGGTACTTGGTGAATATCATGTGTTGATATTCTGCAAGCCAGTACCTTATTGAGTACTTGGTGAATATCATATGTTGATGTTCTGATAGGCCAATACTCAGAGTATTTGGTGAATGTCATGTGTTGACATTCTGATAGGCCAATAATCAATATATCAAATGGATAGAATCGCCGATGGAGGCAATCCACTTGAGAACTGTTGATGTGAGTTTTGTACCACTACATAACATATAGCAATCGAATGACTTGATACAGCGTACCAAACACTCAACCCTCTCTTGAAAAGTATACAAGGATACTCCAAGGTTCCTTACACCTGTGGATACTAACTCAGTTATAAAAATGTGATTTGCTGGTAAGCACTTCGGCGGGCTTACGTTGTCTTGTTTGGAAATATCCCAACTCTTACTATGATGGTGATAAGACTTCTAACTTTTACAACCTTTTCAAATGATCTCTCAATTTATATCACTTTCAACTTTGCTCTTTTCAAACTCTCAAACTTCACTTTCCAACTTCTAATTCTCAACTTCAACTACTAAGTTATTGATTACCTCTACTCCTAAGAATGGAAAGATTGGAAAATGGACGGGGGTCAACCTAATGAAGATATACCAGCGGTGTTACCTCCACAGATGCAATGATTCTAAGGAAAGAAGACTAGATTACCACACAAGACTCCTTGACAAGCCGCCAAGATGCTGGTGGCCTAGTATAGGATCCCTATCAAACATCTACCAATATCACCATGCAATTAACCATCTATCACTACTCTTCCTTTAACACTTGCTTGAAAATGAAAATACTTTAACAACTCAATTGAAATGAAATCTATCTCTAACAATTGGAAGTAGAAACCATGCAATAACACCAAGTGTTCTTAATCACCATGCAAGACACAACAATGATAAGAGAAGCAATTTTGGTATTATATTAGCAACAATTTTCTTCAACCCCTTACAAATGAGAGTACATGGCCTTATATAGAGGCTTGAAATTACAATGAACGGCCAAGATTAAGAGGCAAAACCAACGATCCAGATTGAATCCCAGAAACCCTAATTAGGGTTACCACCCCACAGGCCAATGAAAGATGCCACCTCATCAATGGACCAATGAGAAAAAGAATAGTGGTAACCAATGAGAAGGCACCAAAAATGGTAGCCAATCCGAAACTGACACCTACCCTACCCAAGAAGAAAGGGGAAAATGCCACATGGGCTTACATCAAATGGTCTTCTAATATAACTTTACCCTTTTCTTTCATCTTTTTGGCATAAGTAATGAACTTAGCCAACATTTTATCAACTTCTTCCATAGGAGGGCAAGGTGAATGCCTCATCTTGAGCTCAGCTGTGGTGACCATGTCCTTTGCTGCTTGTAGTACTTGTTCATTCTCCCTCTCATCATCCTTTGCAAATTGAACTAAGGCCTTGAGAGAGGCGAGGATGTCAAATCTTTTCGTTAAAGTGACAATCTTTCCCAAATCATCCAGCCTCGATCCAAACTCTGTCTCATTGAAATCCTCCTCTTTTATTTCTTCAAAATCTAGTGCAATTCTAGCATCATTCATTGTGTTTGAAATGAAAGCCTCTATGCCTGAACTGTGCTGTGCCATTCTATCCTGTATTTCATCTACCGTTCCCAATCTGAACATCAAGGCCATGAACCAAGACTCGACCATTGTTTTCTCTCCTTCATTTATCACCTTGGCCTTCACCAATGTTCCCTTTGATATTCTTATAACTGCTTCCAACCTAGGGATGATATGCTCACGAATTGGAAGGAAATCCCTCCATCTTACTTCAAACTCTTTGAATTTATTCCTGATGGTTATAAATGTCCTGAAAATGGTAGTGAAAGGAAACAAGAAATCTCGCCCTTCTTGGATGGTGTCATTGATCCACTTCTTAGCCTCTTGTTCGAAATTGTCCTCACTACCTTGGGGAAGAGCTGCCCTAGGCACCTGTTGGATTGGCTGACTGGTTCCGTCATAAATGCCCTTCCAATACTCATTTTCTCTTCTTAATTTAGCATTTGCAACATTTGCCCTTGCTAGCTTCTCAAAGACTGACATTACACTCTCTTGAAGCTCTTCACACTCTATCTCATCTGTCGCTGTTCCCAAGTCATGCTCTTGAAAATCATAGTCCTGAATTGAAATTTCTTCCATTGTCTTGGTGACCTTTGGTATGGCAATTTGAACTTTCCTGTGACCACCATCCCTGATTACCCTCGCTACTGTCTCTGCTTGCCTATGTCTAGCATCATCCTCCCCTTCAGCATCCCTTTGAATTTCTTCAATTGCTTGGATGGGTGGCTCCGGAATAATCGGCTAGAGCAGCTTCAACATCCAAGCGGGCCCAGTGAAAACTCCCACTGTTGGATTTGGCTGAACTAGCCCTGCATACTCATCATTGGGTGCCCGATCTTCGTTTTGTACTGCTTCACCCTCAATATCAACTTGCATATCTTCTTCATCACTAGAGACTACCACATCCTCGCTTACTTGATTTTCTGACAGAGGAGAATATCCACTACTGCTATCTTCACTACTTGACTCTGAACTTGAGCCCACTTCAACTGCTGCACTTTGTCTACTGACTCCATGCTCTTGTCCTCTATCCTCATATATACTTTCTCTAGATGGTTCTTTGTTCTGTTTCTTTGCCGGTGGCCTTGGATCTTCCTTACCCTTCTCAACTTCTATATCTTTCCTCTTGCCCTTACTGGCTTGCTGTTGCTGCTGTGGTTGCTGTCGGCCACTGCCCTCACCCTGCTGACTAACCGATTCTGCTTGGACCTCCACTGGCCTCATTTTCTCATAAGTGAGGCGTACCCTTGACCTTTGCAACTGACTTAACTTCTTGTTATACCACTCCTGTGTGTGCAGTTCAACTGTCTTATTAATTGCCTCTAAGGATGGATCCTGCAGATCATTCCAATTGACGGGATCCAACTCTGTTCCTTCTACTATATGGTAGTCCTCTCTTAGCACATCTTCGTCCTCTTCCATCTAGTCTGGGATCATAAGGTTTTTCCATTTTATGGTTCTCATCAGGCCCAGCGACAGTCTTGAGAAAGCTAACTTCCTCACATGAAAGTCATCTTGTGCATTAGCCCAAAAATCCTCTATCGTAGGCACATGCCTAAATGTTCCTCCTTGAGCGGACTTGATTAGACCATGAGGATCGAACCCTTGTCTTGCTTTATACCAAGCCAGGTGATATTGTTCTAACTCCTTTTCAGCGGATGCAAAGGCGACATGGTTGGGACAACTGTCATTGCCTATCACAAGTGAGAGGGTAACCCCTGCTTCACCTCTCTGTTTCATCATTTTATCATATTGCTCAAGCTGTCTAGCCAACTCCATCAAAACCAATCGATCGGGTGGATACCTTGGGAGCCTCTTGGGACAAGTTGTACATCCAGCCACTCTTATGTAAGTGAATCGTTCAAATTGGATGAACCAACTCCCATACTTCTTAACTTTAGCCTCTGCCTTCGGAGAAAGCCTCCGAACAGGAGTTCCTTGCAACATCCTTACTAACTTCATGGCAAAGGCATCATAAAATATCTTGTAATCCTTGGTGTTGCGCAAATGAAGCTGTGGATAGCACTCATACACCAAGTATTGCCCAGGCCCGTGACCAACTTCTCCCCTAGCCCTAAGTCCCGATTGTCTAAATAATTTTGCTATTAAGTAAAAAAGATATGATCCCATGTAAAACTGTTTCTGAGATAACACTGTTCTAAGCTGTAACTCTAGATTTTCACTAATTATTGCAGCCCAATCAAATTTCTTCTTTCCACTTTCTATGCCATCAATGAAATAGTACATCCAAGTTTCAAATTGCATACCTTGTGCTAAGCCCATGATTCTGTTGAGGAGGACGATGAGGTCGCCATACTCTGACTTGAAGTCGGACCTGGTGAGCTTTGAGGTCTTGGTGACTCCCTTCTTGCCTTCATGTAACCAATTCTGTTTCAGCTGAGCAAAGTATGTGTCCTGGTTGTCATGGTATAATCTGGTGGCATGATCGATAGACAGTGCCTCTGTGCCATTCTGCTTATGTATGTTAAATGTATCCTCAATCAAAGGACCGCTGATGTTTGCCAAAACTTTCTCTTTATCCATCATGACTGACTTGCTCTGAATGTTAAGTCTAGATGCACACTCCATAACCAAATCTGGACAAGGCAAGGTAGGAGGGAAGGCAGCTGCATGCACAACTCCGGACTTATAGACTTTCTTTGCAATAGGAGATTGGCTGTCTCTCAACCTATCTCTCAATTGAATCATATCAATGGCACCAATGTTGGTGTCTCCAACGTATTTCAATTTTGAGCGGAAGTTGGAATTGGGTATCATGACTTCCTTGTCTCCTATTTTAGCATTAGTTCCTTTGGGTCGCTTGCTTGCATTAGCATTAGCCATCCTAAACACTTATCACTCTCCGCCTTTTCTACAATGCTGGTGAAACTACACTTATCACTCCAATCTTAGCCTAGGGGTGGAATACTACACTTATCACTCCCCGCCAATACCTTAAGATGGACTACACTTATCACTCCAAATCTTCGCCTAAGATGAAATTCAATGATGAAATGCAAGCAAGAACTTGAGGGAAAAAAGCCAATCAAGACAATCGAGTAATCAACTTAATATCCAACTACCTAACTCTACTCTTGAAATTAGTTTTCAACACCTAAACTAGCACCAATGAAATGAAAACAATTAAAGAGAGAGGAAAAGATAGGCCACTCACCCAAGTACAACGAAGCTAGGAGTCCCTTGTCAATGCAATTAGCTGAGCTTAGCCTCCAAAATCCTCCAAGTCCACAAGAGAATCTCTTCTTTCCACAACTCACTTTCAAAATTTTTGCTTCTATCAATAAACTCCTTCACAAATCTGACTACCTCAAATCCACAAGCTCTCCCCCTCAATCAAATTATGAAATTGAAAATCTTGCTTTCAAATTTTCGGATTTGGACAAAATATCATGAACAAGAACTTCAAATCCTCAAATTTGAGTATCAAGAGCGTGGAGAAGAGGCCCTCAAATGCTGCCCAACTAAACACTGATCTTTCTAATGCTGCAAATGCGTAGAAACAGGCCCAAAAAGCCCCCCAAGAGTCTGAGATTATCCCTTGGCACTGGCAGTCTTCAATCAAATTTGGTTCGAACTGCTCCCCAACTTCAGAAATTGCCCCAAAATCTACCCTTTGAATGCCTTTTGATACCTGCAAAATGGCGAAAACATGCCCAGGTCTGTTATCTCTCAGGTCTGATTCAACATTGCCTTTACTTGCCTTCCAATCTTCTTTCTAACTGTCTCTATTTGCTCAAGACAAGGCCCTCAATTCATGTCGCCAAGCTCCTTGCAAGATCGCCACCAAATTGCCAAGAGAAGTCGCCCAAAAAGATGAATTCGCTGCTAATGTGCTCAGTAATTCGCTGTCTTAATGCAGAGAGTGAATTGTTGTTTTGATGTGGAGAATGGAAATGACCTTGCCTTCAATATATAGGCAGCGCATTCATCTTTAACAAGGCCGACCCCTACAAGGAAGAAACATAAACAAATAAATGCAAGGTACATTATTAGGGACGACTTGTATTAAAGTCTAATTCTTTTTCAATTTAAACTTCCCAAAACTGAATGCGCATGGTAATAGCTGGGACGACATCCACTAAAATACATTGGTTTTTTGACTTTGACACCATAAAACTATTAAATGGCCAAGGCAAACAGGGGCGGCAATAAGAGATGTGCTTGATTTTCGATTTTTGAATTACTAACAATCATTAAATGCTGAAGGATGTAGGCCGACCTAGCACAATATTATATGAATTTTGATTTGCACATAAAAATATCCAATTAAATCCAAGGCATTTAGAATTTTGATTTTTAAGATGCAATGCCCAATGCACAACAAAATTTAAATTGAAAGATCAAGTATAAGCCCAAGATAATTTCGAAAATGCAAGGAAGTCTATAAATTTGAAAATTAAGAATTCAGTCCAGATTTTATTGAATCTCGAAAATAACAATGATCATCAAACCAAAATTTGCAATTGGCCATAACAAACAAAGAATTTTGAATTTCCAATTCCACCAAGATCGCCATAACGCCAAGAATTTTGAAGGCTATAAAATCAAATTTCAAATAATCAAACAAATTCCAACTTCATCTCTCATCTTAAACCATCAAAATTTTCCATTTCAAAATCAATTCATAAAATCTTCAATTCAAAATCACCACATCGTCAAGATCCTCAATTCAAACCAAAATCAACCTTTCGATCTAAAATCAAACGCATACCAACCACATTGTATTGCATTCACTGAATCAATCCAGGCAAAAAAAAAAAACCACGAGGACGGGGCAAGGTAAAATACTTGGCTAAGTCTAAAAGGTCGAAGCTAGGGGGTCCCCATGGATGGGGCGATGTTGTAAAAACCTCACAACAAGAACTTGTGGATAGAATCACTGATGGAGGCAATCCACCTGAGAACTTGTGAATAGAATCGCCAATGCAGGCAATCCACCTGAGCACTTGTTGGATACAGCTTCCTCTCATAGTATGGACAGCGCATTTGAGGTTGTTCATAGGAGGCCCGTTGTGCAGAGTCATCATGTGACTAGCCATTTGCGAGTGGGTGAGAGAGATATTACTTCTACACTTGAGCATTTCGATGCCGCTCATCAGTTGTTGGCTGTTAATAGTTGGGGTGCTCCTATGACAGATGAGGCCAGCGGTGGTTACCTTTCATTGACAGAGATTCATGCTTTGCGTGAAGCTGTCAGGATGTTGAGACAGGATTACTTACATATGGTAGCCGACCGAGATCACTTAGTTGAGTGGGGGAGTACAGCCTATGAGGCACTGTTGGATCAGGAGGAGGTGAGTGAGCTTACCCAGGAGCTCACAGCAACTACTAAGGCTTTGGAGGACACTCAGCAGAATCTTCAGGAGTCGCAGATTCAGTTAGAGGAGGTGACAGTGGAGTTGGAGCATTTGCGGTCCACACCAGCCCCAAACCCGGTTCGTTTGCATATTGAGGTGGTTGGTGGTGAGTCTGCTCCTACAGTTGGTATCGAGGAACATGATGTTGTGGCAGACACACATATTCAGGATATGGGAGCACTTGGTACGGATGAGGTTGGAGTACCAATGGAGTCGAGTACTCAGGTTGATCTTTCTCACAAAGCTGACAGCATGGTGCAGTTGGCTATGCCACATTTACAGAGGGATCAGCTGTGGATTGCGGGGGAGTATGTTGACGCTTCCACATATAATTTCTACTGCACTCAATCTTTTATGGAGTATTTGCTGGAGAGTGCAGATGTACGACAGGACTCTTATGGAGTGTCTGAGGGTATCCTCATCTGAGGCTCTTGTGCTATTCGGAGGTTGGCTGGGAAGATTGTAGAGACTCTTTCTACTATGCTTCCCCACAGAGATTTCGAGGTTGGGTTTGTTGAGAAGATTGCGCAAGGTCCTACCCAGCCTGCAGTTATGCGAAGTGAGAGATTGGAGCCATCTTCTGATTCCCAATTCGGTAATGGTGAGCCAGTGACAAAGATTGGGGTTTCTGACAGGCATTTCACGGTGGGGTATGGTCATCATTTTTCTTTTGACCCTTAGGTGGGAGATTTGTTCTCACGCAGGGGTAAGCTAGCTTCGGTATCCTACCATCCATCATGCAATGGATTAGCACCATCGTTTGCAGATGGTTTTGGCAGTTGCAAGTTAGATTACTTGTAGTGTCCACACACTCAGGACTACTTATCAGGTGACAGACTTGATAACAGTGATCCTGGCACATTTAGTCACAATTGTTTTCTTGGTGCAGTTGGGTGTGAGTACTGGACTGACAGGGACTCAAATTTTGATGGAGTTATTATTGCAGATCGGTTGAGTTCCGTTGGGTTGTTTTCAGTATCGGCATCTACAGTTGGTTTACAGCTATTGTTTTCAGTGGTGTGTGTTTGGTTGATGTCGGTTCTTTCTTCACAAGAGTTTATTGCGGATCGAGACATTACCTGTGACCATCCTTGGGATCCGGGTGGTTTGTGATGTTGCTTGTTTTTCCTGATTGCTTGAGGACAAGCAATCTTGGGAAGGGAGGATGGTAATGTCCCTGTTTTTCAGACTTCGAGATTAGCTTGGTTTGGCGGCCCTCGCAAGCTAATCGGGTGTTCAAAGGGGGTTAGATTGTGGAGCCAATGTTGGGATTCCATTCTGGAGATTCAGATTATCAGTTCTACTCTTCGTTCAGGTCATTTTGGCCAACTTACTACTTTTAGTAAATGGGGTTTCAGGTATGGGCAAGATTGGCAGGGTGTCTACACGGAACGTCAGACATCTCAGGATTCAGTTTCAAAGAATCTCCAGTTTGAGAGACTTACTATTTTTCGTAAGTCTATTTTTAGCAGTGGCTATTTTTTGGCTGGGCAGTTGGTCCTGGTGCTTTGTCAGAAGTTCGATGATTGCAGTCAGACGGTTCATGGCTTTAATTTTAAAGGTGTTATTAAATTAAATTATATTGATTTAATTTAATAACTAATGACTTTATAATATTATATTATAAAGTGGGAGTATTTAATAAAGCCAATTAAGTGAAATATTAAAAAAGTGCATTTTCGAAAAAGCACTTTTAGGTATTCATTATGCAATCATTATTTTATTGAAGTCTGTGAAGAATTGCCCTGGCTAGGGTTTCGAGGATGGATTCCTCTTCCTAGTGATTTGAGCCATTGCCTGTAATGGTGAATTTCACACTAATTAATTATGTATATCAATTCAATGCTATTGTATATTGGATTGATTGTAGTTTCATTTCCGGAGTTTGAATGCTGATAGAAGTGTGTAAAGAATTCAATCAAATCCGAGTTTCAATTATATTTATTTGACAGCTGGTTAATAATTTTCTAAGTTATCAAAGTCTGGAGCAAGTGGAGAATCATTGTATTGAATGGGGAATCAAATATTCATGTGCTGCGATTCCTAATTATTATCGATTTGTGGAACTTGATGCATTAAGCGCATTATCAATTGTGTGTGGACTGAGAATTTAAAGTGCTGTGAAGACAAAGCTAATTAACGTCAATGCTGGATATTCAAAATTTGGGCGTAGCAAATGGGAGACTTCTTTCTTGAGCACATGCCTGTAGATTCTGGGCCATTCCGCCTCTTTCTTGAACCGCGTCTAGGTTGGGGCACACATGTGTAGCAGTGAGGGTGACCATTCTTTCCTTAGCTGCAGCGCCCATGCTTAAGATCTAAAGTGACTGATTTTCCTGCAGTCACGTCATCATTTAACAGGCTGCATTACTCATTTCTGGGCAGATGTTATAGTTGGAGGATTAATACATTCACAAGGTGGCATTATTCATTTATGAACATACGTTTCAACTGGTGAATCATTTCAATTACAGGTGCCATTTGGTTTTGTTCAAGGTTAAGATATTATGTCATTTATTTACTTTGCAAAATGTTCATTAATTTTTTGATATGCCAAATAAAAAAAGACAATATTGAAGTGAATCTCGATATCTCAAGATTGAGAAATATTTTTAATAATTACTTGTTCAAGAGACAATTGCAAATTTTTTATAAGTTAATAGTGAATATTCAGAAGAGCCAAGTTTGGTTCTTCACACATATACAATCCGAAGAGGTGCAACCAAACGTCGTCACCCTTCTCAATTGTCGACAACTAACTAACCTCCGTCGGCAACTAACATCCGACAGTAACACAACTTTACGGCTAACATCATCCCCCCTAAAGAAAAGTCGTCTCCAGACAACAACAAAACAAAATCTCTGGGACAAAACAACAAAATAGGAATGATGAACTACTAAACTAAGATTGAGAAGTAAAGTGGGGTAGAGGAAGCGTCCCTAACGAGGAAGCATGCTGCTCTCCTGGAGGAACTGGTGTGGTGGACGACACCAACTGAGCCTGAAGCTCATAAACCTGTGTAATCCAAGTCTACAAGTGTTCTTCAGCTACCATCTGTAACTCCAAGGCGGACTTAATCATCATGGCAGCCTCCAACACAATTCCTTCTCCTTTGCCTCATTTTCTGCCAGTGCTGCTGCCAACCGTTGCTGTAGAGCCGTCCGTGCTACCTGTTCAGCCATCAACTCCTGAGTAGGCTAGAGTAAGTCTCTCTCCACTGCTTCTAACTTGGTGCCTAACTCCTGAGCTCTCTGTGCAGTCACCAATGCAGTCTCGCGGTCAGACGAGACATACTCAGATCGCCTAAATGCGTAGTACCCATCCCTGAATGTCTGCTCCAACTCTCTAACAAGAGATGCTGCCTCACTCTCAATGACTGGTGTAGGAATAGCCCAAGCAGCCAACATCTCTGCAGTCTCTCCATCGGGCCATAACCCCTGCTCCAAACAAGCGGCAAATGCTGCTCCACAGCCAACACAAGCAAAGCCTAGGAGACATCTCATATCCTGAACTATAGTCGCCACAGCCCGGGACTCCGCTACAGCGACCAACCGACGTCCTCGAGTGACCATGTCTGCTAAATAGGTCTCGACGTCTTCTCCTTCCAACGCCCCAAGACCAGTAAGGGCTATCAGGCAAGCCAATTCAATTCCACAAGGTGCCTCCCTGGCCACCTCGCCCCCTGCCATAGCCCCATCCTCCTTAGAGAAAGGAGAAAGATCATTTGTTGCTACTCTGACATCTGCAGACTCTATACCAATAACCTCTTGCGGATCCTCCCGTCAAGGAGAAAGTACTGCTGGTGGTGGAGCCGAAACCAACTGAAACCATCAGCTAATCCAAGAACGCATGGCTCCCACCTACTCAGGGTCACGAGGTGGTCAAGGATCATGCAAAAGTGCCGCATCCACTGTCACTACGGCATCCGACCCTATCACTTCCATCTGGACCTGACCCTCGCCAATGTCCTCCGTGCCTCCAAGTACTTCCTCCTCTGCTACTACTACCTCCGTCGGAGGTCCAGGATCCCCTTCCCTAGAAAATCCGTGGCTGCTTCCTCAGGTGGAAACTCAACTAGAGGAACTACAAAACTCACCAACCGTGCCGAAGGCAAGTGGGCCGAGGGAGACAACACTGGTCGTGCAAACTGAATAGGGGTTGCCGCGATGGATGCCATTGCCTCCATACGAACTGTCATATCACCATCCTCTCCGCCCAAGTCTATGTCAGAAGATTCTCCACTGGCTTCCCGGCCACTATCAATGTCATCTTGGTCAGACCCTACCATCATCTGTCGCCGTCGCTTCTGTCCGCTGATTACACCTCCGGTATCCAAATAGAGCCAGTAGAACACAGGCGGAGCTCCTCCCATGAGCTTGCCTTGCGGCTTGAGCTCCAACTCGTCCACGGGCATCTGTCTAAGTTCGGCCTCGAGATATAATCCAATGGCGTAATGGGGCATGTAAAAGGTACGATGTTGTAACGTCATGAATTCCCACATCCTGTCCGCCAATACCGAAGCCCAGTCATAGACCACACCATTCATCAACCCTTGCATGTAACCGATCTGTGGGAGGGCAATGTCGGATGCACAGCTCGAACCAATCAACCTGCTCTTAAGGACATCAAGAATGCAACGCAAAGCACCCTCTGCTACGTACTCCTTCCTCAGGCCTCTCGCTTTGGTCGCGTTTATCACCTTTCCCAACTCTACTGGAGTAAGCCGACGGCATACACGCTTTATCCAAAACTCCTCCTTTGCTGATATTTTATGCTTTGTGGTATCCACCTTTTGTCCGTTGCGTCCTAGAATGCCAAAGACCCGTGTGAAGTCCTCAGCACCATACAAGACTGTGATCCTATGGTTTTGATAGACAAATGTACCCTTCCTCGTCTACTTATCAAAACATTGGATCATTATCCTCCAAGTATTTTCAAGGTTACGCACAGGAAACAAGGGCATTTGGATAGCCCAATGAACACTCGCCTGTCGTAAAAATTTCTTTACCTCGTCGTCCTCTAAGGTTTCCTTCCACCATTTCCTACATTCTAGTCCATTAAGCCCTTCAAATGCTACAGTCTGATAGGTGACGGCGTTTTTTTCCTAGTGTCGACTTGAGTTTCTTCCCGCTACTCCCACTTGCCTGATGCCCTACAACCTTTATTCCTGAAGGCAGAATGGTAGCCTTCTTGTTCATGGTTGTTTTCCCTAGACTCCCTGTCTGTAGCTGATTTTTCCAATTCCTTCTCTTCCCAGTTGAATGCATTTTTAACCGTTTTGAATTCAAGAAACCGTTATATAATTAGCCGTAGTGAATTCCCCTTCCACGCGGCTATATTCCTTTACGTTCGACACTCTCGTAATCCCCTTTCTCCATACGGTGGATATGTTTCTTCCTTCTCGCTGTGTGTTTCCTTCTGCTCTGCAGAATATGTTCTTCCTTGGACAAGTCCCCGGTGCCTGCATTCAATCTTATTCCTGTGGCGGTATCTTTCTTTCTGCCGGAACTGGACTTGCGTGTTCCTTTATTTCGAAATGTTTCCTTCGAGAGATGTCGCTTCGTGTCCCTCCTAGACTGCCCTCTACGATTGCCTCCACTGCACGGCAATATATCTTCCCTACTATTTTTGTTCCCTCTGGTTCGCGTTTATCTTCCGCCCTGTTCTTCCCCGCACGGCAATATTTCTTCGTTCGCATTTTGTATTCACCATGCGACTGAGTGTTAATAGACCACTGGCTTTTTCTCTTCCTTCCGCGCTTTGCACTGATCCCGCATTTTGTTTGCGTTTTCTTTCTAATAGTCCCAACCGGTGCTGAGAGGGGAGGGGTGAATCAGCACTTAAAAAAAAAACTCTCTGTTTCTTTCTTTAATCCAGTGAAGTAAACTTGTAGCACAATAACAAGCAGTTCTAAGCAAATAAAATAGCAAGTGAACAAACGCAAAGTGACACCAGATTTATCACGTGGAAACCTGGTTAGGGTGAAAACCACGGTGTGAGGAGACCTCACAATATTTGTACTCTTCTGAAGTACGCCCTGTTAAGAGCCTACCCGATCAAGGGATAAAACGCACTTCCTAAGTGCGACCCGGTCAAGGGATTTGTTACAATACAGTCTGTTAAGACCTGCCCGATTAAGGGACTTCAAACACCTTGAAAGATGTCACCCGGTTAAGGGATTTTGATACAAGGGACCTGTTAGAGTCCACCCAAATACTAGGATTTGCCTATTCTAGTTTGCTAGAAAACAATAGAATCAAGATCTGTACAGAAGGCTCTACTCAACCAGATGTGATCTCTATTTGTGCTCAACTGAGAATCATCACCGATTAACTCAGGTGTGTTCTCAACTATTGTCGTGCTGCCTTTGCACAACTTGTTATTTCTCTCTTCTCAATTTTTTTCTAACCCTTGCTCCTGTAGCATATAGGTTCACTATTTTTCTCGGCAGAATGAAGGCAAATCTTCTTCTCACCAACCATAAGAATATATTCAGTATTGTTGCCCTGACTACGCCTCAAATGCACGACCTGATCCTGAGATCCAACGAATCCATCACTCAGTGAAGTGCTTGTTTTCTGAGCAAGCATCCGATGCAAGCTCTGGCTTCATCTACTACATGAAGAAAACAACAATTGCGTGTCAAGCAACCTTTCTTCACGAGAGATAACACTTTGATTTAAAGCCACTAAATCAGGCTTTAAGTCCTTCAGTCGCGCCTCAAGAAAACATTGATTTCGGCTTTGAATCCTTTACCTGCGCCTCAAACTGATCACCAAGACAACCCAAGATCACACGGATTTACTGCAATAAATCCCGGTCAAGAAGAGTTGGTTGGAACAGACAGCTGACTACGACTTCCTCGGTTCATACTGGTATCTTATAATATATCGGTTGAGGTCTTAGAACATTCCTTTCTTGTCTTACCGGATACACGCCTTTGGTGTGGCAGCTTACCCGTTCCACTATTCCGGTTGTGTTAAAGACATTAGTTGGATATGCTTTTGTTTGTACTTGTCTATACCGGTTGATACTAGGATACATTCTTCTCTGCGGAGTGCATTAACCGATTGCAGATGCTTAGTTAGCGACCGGTTCACAACCTCTCTTGATGAGGAGTCCCCTCTATAATAGAGACAACAAATCTCTATCTTCTTTTGCCAATCAATGACAACGCTTAGACCGGTAGAGAGCTTGTCGGTTAGTCCATGCCAACACTTTCCTTCATGCGGCTGCAGTTTTATAAGGGACGGTGTTCCACCCTCGGGTGGTGCCATCGTTCGGTGGTCCCACCGTCAAGTGGTCCCACCGTCAGGTGGTGCCACCGCCGAAGACACTTTTCTTTTTTTTTAATTTTTTTTTTTTTTTTTTTTTTAATCTCTAGTTCCCGCTCGACACTCTGTGATGACCCCGATCATGGTATAACTTCAGTTTCGACCCGTTAACGGCATCTGCTATGGGTACCCAGTCGATTGATGACAACTTAATTGCCCGTTGGCATTGACTTCCCGAACTTGGTAAGGGCCTAGCCATTTCACCTTGAACTTGCCAGGTTTGATTTCATTCCGGCCATTATACTTCAGTATGAGTTGTCCTGGAGCGAATCGGGTGCGGCAAAGGTGCTTATCATGCCAATGCTTTCGACGTTGTTGGGCCACATCTGTTGCCCACTGTGCCAGCATCCTCCTTTCATCCCGTTTATTCAAAGCATAGAGGCATTCCTGAAGACTCTCCATATGGCCAAGTTTGTTATCAATAGCTATTCAGAGGCTTGGCACCATAAATTCCATTGGGACTACAACTTATTGGTCATACATTAGCTAAAAAGGTGTCTGGCCTGTCCTTACCTTGTAGGTGGTGCGGTATGCCCATAAGACCGACGGTAGCTTCTCCTCCTAGTCTTCCTTTTCCACACCACACGACTTGTAGATTACAGAGACCAAAATCTTATTCGTGGCCTCTGACTGACCATTGGCTCTCGGATAGTAGGGACTAGATAGGGAGTGAAAAATCTTAAATTCTGTTGTGAGGAGCTTTACCACGTGGTTCACGAAATGACCCCCCCTATCACTTGTTAGCTGAATCGAGATGCCGTACCGAGTGATGATTTGTTCATAAATGAACCTTGTTGTGCTCACAGCGGTGTTGTCCGATAGGGCCCATGCTTCTACCCACTTCGTTAGGTACTTTGTAGCCACCACTATGTACGTGCACCACCTTGGTCTGCTGGTTTTCAATGGTCCCACAAAATCAAGTCCCCATCTCTCAAATAATTCTTGAGCAGCCGAGGGATTTAACGGCATGAAATCCCTCTTCAATGGTTTTACGGCCCACTTACATGTATGACAGCTTACAACCTACTCCCTGGCATCGTTGTGCAGCGTCGGCCACCATAGTCCCGCGAGCAATAGCTTCCTAGCTCTTGTATCTGGCCCCATATGTCCTCCTGTCGGGCCTTTGTGTGCTTCCCTAAGAATACTAGGAACCACATCCTCCATCACGCATCGTCGGAGTACTTGGTCTGACCCCATCTTGTAGAGAAGCCCGTTGATAAGTTAGAATGTTTGGCTTCTCAGGACCAATTTGCGCCCTTCCCCTGGTGGCATTTCTCGAGGGAATTGTGATGTAGAGAAGTACCCACCAATGCTGGTATACTATATTGGTAGAACTACGATGCGGAATAGGTGCGCGTCTGGAAAATCATCATTCACCATGTCGGCTTGTTCTCCTGATTTGATTCTTGACAGTTGATCTAAAATCACATGGCTTTTGCCTGGCTGTACTATAATGGTAAATGTGAATTCTTGTAGCAGCAGCAACCATCCGCTCACCCGTCCTTGGATTATTGGTTTATTCACCAAGTACATTAGAGCTTGGTGGTCTACATAAAATGTGAAGGGTGTTGCCAACAGATAATGTCTAAATTTCTAAACGTCATAGACCATGCCGAGTTCTTCTCTTTCCGTCGTACTATAGTTCTTTTCCGCCTTCGAGAGTAGTCTACTAGCGAAGTAGACCGGGTGATCCAACCCATGGTTCCCAACTTGTGCCAATGTCGCACCTATGGCATAATTGGAAGCGTCAACGTGCACGTGGAACTCTCTGTCCCAATCCGGATAGGCCAATATGGGTGCCTCCAATAATCGGGATTTTAATTCTTCGAAGGATTCCCTCTGAGTTGTTCCCCATACATAAGGTTCTCCTTTTCTTGTGAGGTTATTGAGGGGGTAAGATATCTGGGAAAACAAATTTATGAGCCTTCGATAGTAGCCGATATGTCCCAGAAAAGATTTGACCCCTGTGACATCCTGTGGTGAGTCCATCTCCACAATCACCCGAACTTTATCAGGGTCCGTTTTGAGTCCTACCTTGCACAATGTATGCCCCAACAGCCTACCTTGAGGTACCATGAATCGGCATTTCTTGGGGCTAAGTGCAAGTCGTGCCCTTCGTCACTTGTCCATGCACTCACCGAGTGCCTTTAGATGTGTCTCCTCCCCGCTATAGATGGACCCGTCATCGAGGAAGGCCTTGAAATTACTCACAGACATCTTATCAAAGATATGGAGAATTATTCTTTGGAACGTTGTTGGGGCGTTGCAGAGACCAAACGGCATCCGATTGTAGGCATATACTCCATCTTCCACCACAAAGGTTGTTTACAATGTATCCTTTTCTGCGATTGATATCTAGCTGTAGCCGGAGAATCCGTCCATGAATGAGTAGATTTCGTGACCGGCCACCTCCTCGAGGATAGAGTCTATAAACAGAATAGGAAATGGATCCTTGATAGTAACTGCATTCAGACGTCGGAAGTCAACACAAATCTGGATCTGCTTTCCATCCTTCTTGAGGGAAACCACAATGGGAGATACCCATTCACTAGTTTGAACCCTGAAGATAATCCTAGCCTCCAACATCCGTTCGATTTCCTCCTTCACTTTCGCAGCATAATTCTTGTTAATTCGGTATGGCCGCTGCCGTACTGGTACTGCGTCGGGTATCAACGGGACGCGGTGAACACATAGTTCAGGTGGGACTCCCTTCAGGTCCTTGTACGTCCACGTGAACACATCTTTGTATTTGGCAAAAATTTTGACCGCGATCATTTTCAGGACTGGATTCCAGTCGTCTCCTACGAGAATAACTTTTGCTTCGGCCTTTGTGCCGAGATTCAAAGGTTTCACGGATGGTTTTTCATACTTCATGGCATTCTGGTCTTTAAACTGGTGTGCTGGTGCGGTATCAATTGTAGCCTCCCCTTCCTTATATTCCCCGTACTCTGGGGGAAATTTGTCTGATTCTTCCTCAATGCTTAATACATTGCATGAGGGTAAGAACATCTCGTAGTCCTCCATCTGCCAATGGAACAACCTGTTGAGTGAATCAGTATCATCCTCCGAGCATCCTCCCAAGTTTAATACACCTTCTTCATTGGGTTCCATTCCATGCCTTCATCCCGTGGGTCATTTTCCCCTTTAGATTCTGACCCTGAGGAAGAGGCGAGTTCCTCACTCACCAACTGGGTTTGGAGATCAATGGTAAATTTCCTACCCCCACCCTCCATCGAAAGTGCATTTCGTTTCCAGTTATGATTTGCCTTTGCCGCCACTAGCCATCCCCTTCCCAGGATGGCATCATACCCCTTTTGCTTAAGTGGGATGACCATGAAGTCAAGTACAAATGGTTGTGCACCCACCGTAACTGGTTGTGCCATCAACGTTCCAAAGGGTTTAATCCCATGCTGATAGGCACCTAGCAAACTAAATGTTGATGGCCACAAGGTAGGCTTCCCTAATTTTTTCCATGTGTCCTCAGGTAGGACGTTTTCTCCAGAATTTCCATCTATTATGGTGTCCGTTAGAATAGTGCCGAGAATGACAATCTCCACCACGGTTGGGTGTCTGCCATTATTGATGGCTAGCAACATTGGATCCGTTGTGGAGCCTTCGCGTATGGAAGTGTCCATGCACTTCGTGTTGGTTTGGCCGACCTGTGTGCCTAGTAGGACTGTCCCCAAATGTGGCATGGTGTGTAGGAGGTCCTGGAGTTTCACAGGTACCTCCATTTGGAGCATTTGTCATACAATGTTCCATTCCGCGTCTGTGTTGTAGGGTCCTGTTGGTTCTTGTGTCTCCCGTTGGGCTTTCATAGCCTTTTCTATTTCTTCCCGTGCTTCCAGCATCCTCTATTTCTCTGTACGGGGATAGGGGTACCTGGCTTCCTTAGCTTGCCCTCGGGTAAGAGCCAATACAGCTTCTTTTATCTGTGCGTTTCCTTCAATATCCAGCAGGTTGGTCCCTACGCCAGACTTAGGGCAATTGGCATCTTCATGGTCGCCAGGGCCGCACCACCGACACAGCTGCTGAGGGGTGTCATTATTATTACACTCTCTTGCGTAATGACCCCATTGGTTGCATGCTCTACATTGGATCATTGGGCGTCCCTTCGCATCTTACTGGACCTTGTTACGGGTGGAATTATTATTGTTCCCTCGTCCGCCTCATCGGTTGCCTCAGTAGGGCCCCTGAAGAAGCATTATTGTTTGGTTCTGTCGTTCCTGATGTGGATGGCTGCTCTTGTGTAAAGAGCACTTGCTGGTGTCATGTCTTCATGTTATATGGGCATTCCTTTGTGGAATGTCCCATAATCTGGCAGATGTCACAGAATGCCTTTTTGGGACAAACACCTTTCATGTGGCCACTTTCTTTGCACTCCGTGCACCAGAGTTCGTCATCCTTACTCGTATTCCCCTTCATTCACTTAAATTCCTTTAGCATTCTCTCCATGTCTTTCTGGAGTGTCGTGACTTTCTTTTTGGGCTGGTCGTCACTGCTGCTATCTTCTACCGAAGTGTCGCCGTCTGATCACGAGGATTTATTTTTCTTCTTTTTTGACATTTTGTTCTCACTTTCCAGGTCCATGGCCCGGTTATATGCATTGTCATAGGATGTCAGAGGTACTATTTTCATCTTCCGTCGTAACTTGGAGTTCAAACCCTCAACAAACCATCTCTTCTTTAAAGCATCTACTGGTTGCCTGTCCATCTTCCCAACTAGCTCCTTTAGTCGGCGGCCATAAGCTCATACGGTTTCCTTCTTACCTTGTTTCGTTCCATAGATTTTCAAGACTATCTCGTTGTCATCCCTGAGGAGCCGGAATTCCTTCTCAAATCCCTTCTTTAGTTCATCCCACGTGGTTATCTTGGTTTTATCCAAGTCTGAGTACCAGTCAAAGGCAACTTCTCTCAGTGTAGCGGGGAATTGCTTCATCCATTCGTCCTGGTCGGTAACCCCGTTGGCTGACCAGATGATTTCACACGTACAGCAATGTCGTGCTGGATTGTCCTTTCAGTCATCATGAAATTTGGGCAATTTCTCTTTGTGTGCGCCATGGGTGGTTGGGCCGGTTTTGGTTGTTGTGTATGCTGTGGATTTTGTGCTCCAACACCGCCTGTGCTAGCACTCGCACCCACCCTTGCTTTGTTGATGTGTGTAGCATTTACCAATGGCACTTCTTTTTGCTTTGCATTCTTCAAATAACGAGAGCTGCCTTTTAGATGAGCTAGGAAGAGTTTCCGGTTCCTTTTGGCTGAGCTCTTGTTCCTTCTATTTTCCCTGTTCTTGTTCCTTTGGAGCTTGGTCATTCTCTCTTTTGTCCTGTTCATCAGGTTTGTTTCCTTCTTCTGGTCTATCATTTGGTTGTTGAACTTCTATCTTAGGCATAGCATCTTATTCTTGATGCGAGGGCTCTTCTGGTGGGGCTTGTGTTTGTTGTTGCTCTTCAGCGGAATGAAGATCACCTACAACGATTCCTCCATCGCCTTGAACTGATCTGTCAGTGGGAGATTTGTCAAAAATTTGTTCCAAATTGACCAGTTATTCAAATGTGAACAATTTTGCTAGATCTTTCTGTACACCAGTTATTGGAGTCTAAGTTGTAAACTAAACAGGTGGATCTTTAATTGTTGCGGTGTGATCCTGACGACCTGTTGCTTCAAGAGTATTGAAGTCATACTGCTGCCAAAAATCTAAAGTTTCTTTGAAGACTTCATTCTCATACCCATTGAGAATCTTGGCAACTTTGTAATTTGTATCCAGATTCATAGATGCTTCTTCTAATAGAAGCTTTACTCTCGTCGCTTAGACCAGGTCTAGCTTTCTCCAGTGCTTCCCTATTGATCTTTGAGTTTATTTCTAAACCGGTTCTCCATTTTGTTTGAAGCTTACTGTTTAACTCAGGAGGAAACTTGCCCCTATAATCCCTAGGAGTCTTGATGAAATCTAGTAGACTTTCAACAAGAGCTTTTTAAATTTCCTGTTTGTCCTCCTCGGCTAATACACTACCATTTGGTTGCATTATCTATTTCTCCAAAATTTGTACTTTCAGCTACAATATCATTAACAGTCATCTTGCGAGCCTTACCTTTTTCTGGAGATACTAGGAGTGTTAGATTTGTTGGTTCATCAGTTATGTCAACAATAACCGGTTTATCTACTCCAAGTACACCTTTTCCTTTCCCGGTGTCATAGACCGGTGGAACTGTTGCCTTTTGGCGTCCTTCCTCTACTTTTTGCTGAGTCTAAAGAAGATTGGTCCAAATGGCTACTCCTTCATTATGTACTTTCTCGGTTTCTCCAATCAGCAAAAGGCTTATCCTTCTTTTTGTCAAGAAACTTTGTTGATGTAGCTCAACTTGTTGAGTTGCTTCTTCTAGAGAGATGATTCTGAACTTCCAACAGAGCTCGAATCCTCAACTCCTTTTCTCTATCATTGAAGCTTTCCACCTATCTTGAAGAATACCCAAGAGATCCTTAGGTAATATTGTATGAAGTTCCCCAAGATGCAAATTAAACTTATAAAGGCATTCAACTATAGCATCTTCAATTTTTCTTCGGTCCTGATCATTTGCCAAGATGTATCTTCTTTCGACACTAGCCATTCGCCATGTTCTTTCAATCCTAACACAAATTCATCAATTGTTGGCTTGCCTTTTCTTGGTGGATCCTCCTTTGCTAGTTTATTGGTTTTCTTCTTTCTTTCGATGAGTGGAACTGTGTCTTCAGAATCGGTTTCTTCAGCTTCTTCCTCCTGTGTGCTCGCCACTGGTTGAGCTTTCTTCTTTTGTGCTTTTGGTTGTGCAGTTCCTGGTTTCTTCTTTGGTGTACGCGTTCTTTTCACATACACATTCTTGATTGGTCCCCTATTCAGATTTTTCTCTATTTCCTCATAGGTTCCAAACCGTTGAGCAGGGAGATCCAAATGTGCGTTCTGTAGGGCCTCTGCATAAGCCTTTGCAATCTTTGTCGTGATTTCATAACCAAGCTCCGTTGCATACTCATCTCTCAATTCTACTACTTGAATGATGCAGAAGTCAGTTGATACCAGAAAACATACCTCTTCTTTGTACAGGTCAATGATAGTTGACGGAATTCTTTGTCTGGCATGCATTTTTAGCTAAAAAGCTTTGAAGTGATCGGTCATTGCATTGTCAAACTGCTCTCCCAGTTTATTAGCCATATCACTGATTTGCATCATGACCGGTCGATCTGTTGCCCATGTTACTTGTCCTATCCCAAGGAAGGAATTAGAATAGTAAAAGTAGAGACATACCAAAAGTGTGCCAAATTTCAGTGATTTCTTTTTGATGATGCCTAGCTTCTTCATATTCTCAAAAATATGTCCTCTTAGCATTTCACATATATCATATTGTGCATTATCATGTATAATTTTGTGTGCTCCATGTATGCCTCCACCTGGTATGTTGTTTAGGTTACTAGATTGATATACTTTGTAACCTATTACAGCGGATGCGAACCAAACAACTGGATCTTCAATATCCGTTACGGTCATCAATCGCTTGTCAGATTTTGATTTTGTCAAATTGGCCACCACTGTATTTGATATGGTTCTCAAGGTTAGGGCTTCCCCTTGATTGTAGAACCCGGTTACCCTATGGAGATCGTCTTTCGTGATCAGAGTGCAGACTCCTTTCGTGACCCAAAATCCTTGTTCATAAACTCGACTAACTACCATTCGAATCCATTCTGATCTGAATATGGTTGGATAGGATACTCCATTGATAATCCTAGCTGATACCAGTTTTGCGTAACCATTGGGATAATTTCCATCTTTGCATAGCGAGCGATAGTCGCTTTGTATGTACGTCTCACCCAACTCTTCTTGCTTTGAATGGATGAACGCAATTACATCCTCTGTCAAGAGCACTCCTTTAGGTACTGAGGAGAGCGCACCATCCATGTCGATCTCCCTATTTTGATTCAGCAAGATATCATACGGAGGACGATCAGCTTGATTTACTAGAACCAACTTAGCTTCGTATGACGAAGATGCCATTGCTCTTAATCGATTACTCGGAGAGATGATTGATCGGTTTTCAAAGACAATCTCGCTCGATGATCAATTCGCAAGATTATTGCTCAAGCATAAGAAAGATAAACATAAAATCGCAAGGTAAAAGCAAATGAGTAATCCTTCTTTTCTTTTATAAGATTAGGGCATAACGGTAATTATCAAATGGTAACTATTATTAAACGGCTACAGCATTAAATGCCTTACCTAACCTTTCTTGCTACTTTTGCTAACCAGTAGTCCGACTTTTTTGGTTAGACATGTCCTGGTTGATCACCTCATACTTTTCCGGTCTAACCTATGGACTGAGTGAGAGTGAAACTCACCAGTGCTACCGGGAAAGGTTCCCCCTAAGCCTTGAAGGCTTAGTTTGCCAAAGAGATATCAACATCTTGTGATGATGATTTTTCCTCTGTTTTCTCCTCAGCGGACCTCTTTGACTCCTTAACGAACCATATTTTCTTAACTTCTTTCATGATCTCCTTGCCTTTGTTGTCTTTCTTATCAGAAGTCGAGGTCTTCACCACCGGTTTGGCTAATTCTTTGCCTTTGTTCCTCATCCAGTTCCAGCAGTCTTTTGCTAAGTGACCAACTTCATTGCAGTGATAGCAGATCATACCGATTTCCTTCCATGGGTTCATCCTTCTTGGATTGGGTGATTTGCTCCATGAGTTGCTCAGACTGTGCATCCCACAGTTTGCACAATTGATTGTGTTCTGCTTCTTGTTTTTCGTGGTGAATACCGGTCTCGGGGATCTGAATGCCATTGTCTTTGATCTGCACTCTTCAGCCTGGTGTCCAAACTTGTTACATGCATAATAGTAGCCTTTGAAGCTTCCCCTGCTTCCACTGGACACAGATACAAGGCTAGACCAGCACTCATTGGTCTTGTGGCCATTTTTGCAACAGTTCATACAGTAACTATTGTTGGTTCTTACCGGTGCTTTTCTGCGTTATTGGTTTTATGACCCGGTTTTGCACAATGCTTACAAGATGCGTTAAAGGTTTTCTTACCTTTTTGTGCTAGTGTTTTTCTCTTGTCCTTGATTATCGTTGCATCAGATGACTCGCCATTCTCTTTGGTGACTACACCAGTGAATCCAAGACCGGTCTGATCTTTGTGCTTTCTTTGAGCTTTGAGTTGCTTATCAAGTTTTATCGAACTTTCATTGTACCTTCTCAAGTCTTCATTCATTTTTTCAAGATCTTCCATTTGTTCCTTTAGTTGAAATATCTCGACCGCCAAACTCTTGCATGCTTCATCTCTAACCTGCCATGCTTTGTGCATATTGGCATTTTCTTGGGTGACAATTAGCATGTCTTCTTGGAGTTGCACAATGAGGAGTTCATTTGCCCTTACAACTTCCTCTGCCCGGTTCTTTGCTTTTTCCGAGGCTGTTGATAAATTGACTGCCGTGTTTCTTTCACCTTCTATTTTTCGTTTCTGTTCAATCAGTTCAGTCATCCTTCGAGCATTCTCTTCTTGCTCCCTTTTGAGATTAGAAATCTGACCGGTTAGGATCTGGTTCTTTTTCATAAGCTCAGAAACTGCCTCCTCAGCCTTATCAGATCTACTCTGACCAGAGAGTTCATCGATCGTTTCATTGCTCTCATTTAATTGCAAAGCCAACTCCTTTCTTTTTGCAAGTGATTTCCTCAGCCTATTCTGTAAAGAGGCAATAATGTCGTTGGCTTCTTCTAGCTGTTTCTGATATCTGTAACCCTCCATGATCTTTCTCTCAAGCGGTTAAGCTTTATATATGAGAACCAAGGCTCTAATACCAATTGTTAATACTTACCAGTTACTGAGAGGGGGGGGTGAATCAGTAAATACTCTCTTATGTTCTTTAATTCTCAACTTCTTGAAATTATCCTTAACTGATAATCAGTATATAACAAACATTCAAGTATAAACAATAATCACACAGATCAACACAAGTATTTATACATTGAAACCCTCAGTTAGAAGGAAAAAACCACAGTGGGACAAAGCTCACAACTTCACTAGTACAAAATGAAGGTGCCCTGTTAGGAGCTTACAAAGCACCGGTTAAGCCACTACCCAGTTAAGGGATTTTACAAAAGATCTGTTAAGATCTAAACCCTATCAAGAGCTGCCTTGTTACAGGACTTTAAACATCGAGAAAGATGTTACCCTGTTAGGGGATTTTACAATGAACCGATTAGGTCCACCCTGATTAAGGGATTTCAATATGCTTTCACACCTTATAAAAGCAGTGATCTACTGTGACACTGATTGTCTGATTAGATCATACCTGTTGATCTCTTCCCCGGTTAGCCTGGCTGTTGATGTCTCCTTGCTTTCTTCACCTCTGTGCTTGTAGCACTCCTCAGAAGATATCTCTCCTCTGCTCTATGAAATCACCAATTGTCAACAGTAGCAACAACAAATTATCGTGCATCCTATCACCCATATTTATACAAGAGTGAATCCCTTGTCCTCACAGAACCGCCAGGGAGTAAACTTAACCATAAATCATGCAACACATAAAGGCTATGCGTTGTGATCTGGAGTTTACCTTGAGATTATCCTTAGACTTAAAGCTAACTCCTGTTAAAAAGCTAACTCCACTTCTATGCGGTGAATTTACTGTATAATCCGGTTTTAACTAAAACTGCTCCACATAATCCGGTGAGGATCTATAGGCAGTTTTAGACCGGTGTAACCTTATCTCCTATTCAACTTTGTATGCACGCTCCGACCAGTACAGTGTTCGTAGATCGGTCTACCGGAGTGTTACCAGTGCATACACTTTGTTCCTTCTCTACCGGTGTCTTCTAAGTAACGTGAGTGACCGGTGAACCTTACCGGTGCTCAGTGTTTGTGAATGTACACTAATGACAACTTAAATTGCTAACATTGTTTGTGTTTGTTTTGGTGAATGAATGTGCTATATTTGCAATGTTTGATATGACAATATAATGCAGCAAATAAAAGATATGCAATTAATAATTTTTCCAACTTAAACCTGTAACTGCATTGAAAATACATAGCTGAAAATTCCAAATTTTTATATCAGCTTAGATACTCCGTATTTTCACAAAATATCGACAACCCAATTCAACAAATATCCCCTATTATCCAAATCAATAACACCCAAAAAAATTAGGAGTTACAATTAATGAACTCATAAGTCACAGGTAATCATGCCTTGAAACCCTCTGAAAGGGATGAATAACAGTAGCAAATGAACAGCTTAAAATCTAATCCACAATGGCTGCAATAATGAAGCTACAGGTCTACATTAGATGAAACTTCAAAAATGTTTCAAATCATTGCACAAATCCACTCTTTATGCTCAGATTGGACTCCTGGATGAAGCCCACGCCCCACACTATAGCAACAATTCTGTTGATTTGTCACAGCCTCAAAATTGCAATTACAATGAAGAGTTTTCGTTCTTCAAAGCATAATAATGGCTGAAACCTTTGGTTTCTCTTCCATAGTCACAAATTCCCAAAAGCATAGTCAAAATATCATCAATAATAAGGTTGATTTGCTTTTTTGATGTGCTTTTATAACTCCAATCTCCTTAATAGCATTTAAATCCACTTGTAGGTTTTTAATAAGACTTTATAATAAGTTTTCAAACTTGGGTGCTCATATTCATGGATTATAAATGCACTTTAATATCATTTAAAATAATATAACTTGTGTGCACATTGATTTTATAAAATACTTTAATATTTTGGCCTCCAAAATATAATCCATTAATTGCACTTTAAGTCACTTAAAAGAAGGGTCGTGGCTTCATTGAATATAAAGTGACTTTTTAGCTTTATAAATAATTATTAATAAAGTAATCACTTTATTAATAATTAAAATAACATAACTCCACAAATAATCACTATTTCTCAATTCCGTCTGAACCTGGGAGTTAACCATTATGTCCACTATGCACTCAACTCCCTTACCAAAAAGAGTAAGGGCCCTTCTCGATAAACCTCTACCTTACTATAAATAGTAAGTATATGAAACTGAGCCCAAACGAAGTCCAATTTGAGCCAAACAAAGACCAAACTAGAACACACTGAATTCTGGAGAAGACAAGAACCTCCACTAACCAAGCCTCTGCCTCAGAAGACCCTCTATCCACATTAATTAGCCTACAAGGGTCACAATAATAGGCTAATCCCTCAAACTCTAATGCTGATGAAAATGGGGACATTACAAAATTAGTCAAAAGAGTTTCCACATCCTTTTGAATCCCCCCAAGGAACTATTCGAAATTTAAATTATAAAATTACTTTTAAAATAATAATTCTTTTTGCTCCATAAAAGTGACTATATAATAATTTATTTTTGGCCCCAAGTGAAGTCACTTTATAAAAGTAATAAAGTTAACTTTAAAAAGAATTTATTAGCTACAAGTTGCCTGAAAACATTTATTTAGACTACTTAATTTAATTAATTAACTTATTTTCTTTCTAGAAAGCTACACCAAAAATGGGGACATTAAAAGAAATTAATTTAGACTAGTTAATTTAATTAATTAAATTATGTTCTCTCTGAAAACCTATGCCAAAAATTGTCACATTACGTATACTTGGGGTTTTTCCTTCCATAATAAACCTTCAGTCCTCTCAATGGTGGCATTACACATACTTGGGCCTTTTTCTTCCATAATATACCTTCAGTCCTCTCAATAGTGATATTACAAGTACTTGGGTCTTTCTCTTCCATACTTGGGTCTTTCTCAAGAACAGGTCAATGGGATTAGATTTATAATGTTCAAAAACCAATATGAAGATGAAGACATCATTGCTACCCTCCTAAATTCACTCCCAGTCCATTCTGAATTTAATTTTATTGTACCTTCGATTTTCACATTAAATTCTATTTGGCATCCTTTATTTTGCAATTAAGAACTCAAATGAACTAAAGGATGAATCTTATCTTTGAATTTCCTTGCCATTTGGCACTAACACTATTCATGACAGATTAAGCAAAGTTGTTGTCCTTACATGTAACATGATCCTTGTACAGCACAGGATTTTATCCAGATTCAAAGGTATATGAAAATGTGAGTTGATGGGTCGAAGAGGATTAATGTCCTTCAGGGAAAAACAAATCTTAACCTTCAAGGTAATACAAGATGAATTTGAGGAGACCATGAAGAGAAGCAAGGAAACAACATCGGTAGAAAAATTATAATAAGGATGGGTATCAGAATCGTAAGAAATGTAAGAAAATATCTTAGAAGTGAGACTGGGATTTTTTAGGATTGTGTAAGGGGACTTAGATATAGATAAGGCAATGTTGTAATAGGGATTAAGAACATGTGGATGTTCAAGGGATGGGGAATCACAAGGGATCAATGAGCAGAGAACAGGGTGGACGTCAACTTGTATTCAAATAAAAAGGGGGTTGTCAATAATGAAAACTGAATGTTGGAATTTTGGGCACGAAGACTTAAAAGTGGGGCTGGGGGTTTAATAAATAATTGGGAAGTATCAATGTAAGTGTTTACTTTTCTGATGTCACCTTTATCCAATATCATTCTGATTTGCAGATTTTTCTTCTGAACCAGGATCAAGAATTTAATTGTGAGAAAGTACTAGTGAATACCCATACCTCTGAGCTGAGTGAAGACTATAATAGCGATCTAATTCGTCGCTTTGTTGCATATATATAGCCTGTACGATGTTAAGTCCTTAGGACAAGAAGGCTTTCAATATCTGAGGTAAAACAGTTCAAATTTAAGGAAAGTGTGACCAGACAAGGAAGTCATGAGGAGAGGAATCAAAATAAAGAGGGGCATCACAAGATAAAAAAATGTAGGAGAATATTGCAAGAAGAGACAGTGTAGGATATTCGGGCTCTTTCAATAGAAATTAAGAACATGTAGATGTAAGGGGCTAAGGAGGCATAATCAGAAAAGTTGATTAGATATAGAAGGGGCTTTTCCATAATGAAACCCAAATGCTGAAATTCGGAGTTCAAAGATTTAGTCTAGTATTGGGAGTCGCCAAATAATTGGTAAGTGTGAACTCAAAAATAGCAAATGGAAATCGGTACATACAATACTCCTTTCGTGTTTGACCATACTTCCATAAAGGATTCTGATATCAACGTGTCTACTTTGTTGATGTCATCTTTATCCACTATCATTCTGATTTCTGATTTGTGGCTCTTCCTGTGACAACATAAGGTAGTAGTCAATACTCATGCCTCTGAGGCCTGAGCTAAGTGATCACTATGTTAGCGATCTATGCCATTGCTTTTGTAAGAATTTGCAAATAGCAAAGATTGAACCAAGGATCTAGAGGTTAAAGAAAAGCACAAGAGAGTTGACATGAATGCAATGATTGATATTGAATTGATCCAATGAGTTCACCTTTCATGATTACATAATAGGCCTCCTTATATAGGAAAGGCGATAAGAGAGAATGATAAGGAGTTGATAAGCTATCACCTATGCTAGGTGTAATCACATGTCCACCAAATGTGGATCATTGTCCATTATGCAATGAAATATGTCCAATGGGATTAGGATGATAATGTGATAAGAGCACTAAAGGCAAATCTCACACCAAAAGTGGAATTTCTCCTACACCATGTGCTTAATTGAGGTGCAAACTCCTAGATGTCTCAATCACAAACTACTATGCAATGCATTATCCTAAGTAAGATTAAGTAAAGTGTAATTACGAATATTTAATTACACCAACACCCCTCCTTAAGTGCAACTTAGGGGAATGCAATTAAACTCACATTGCAAGATGGGTCCCAGCTACTAGGCCATGTTAGGTACCCATGTACAATATGCAATGCAATACATGAAATGCAAAAGAACTCTCATAAAGTGGAGAAAGAGAGAAAAGCTCATGGGAAAAACCCTCCCCGAAAAAGAGAGAAGAAAACAAGATGCATGGATGGATGGAGTACTCAAGACCCCCCAAGAACTACATACATCATGTATATACAAAGAATTATCCCCCCATAAGAAGGATAGTTGGAGACATGATATCCCCCCCATAATGTAAAAGCTCCCATGTTGATGAAGAGTACCTGCAAACAATAGATAAGTCAATGTTTACAAGAAACATGTCTCCCCTTAGGAAGAAATAGATACATCAAATGATGAAGAAGCCAATCCTTGTGCGAATGGAAGGAGGAAGAAGATGTAGGTCTCCATGTATGAATCTCGAAAGACTGAATAGGTCTCTCCAAGCTCAAAGAATCTATCACCTCATGTGACAAATCAAGTGAAGAAGGAGAAGAATCAAGAGTGCCAATCTCTAAAGAAGGTGAAGAAGTATCCCCAACTATGATGCTATCATCAAAGGAAAGAGAAACCCCCTCATGTATATCTCCCAAATCTGCATCATGAGAATCAACAAATGCTGAAGATGCATCCAAGTAGTCATCACATTCTGCAAGATCTGAAAGAATATGATCATCCTGCTGAATAGTAGAGCCCATGTCTAAAGAAGCAGGACGTGGAGGAGTAGGAAGCTCAACACTCGTCTCAACAACAAAATGATTCAAGTGGCCAAAGTTCTCCTCATATACAAAATTATCCCTTGGCAAAAGGATGTGTACATCATGAATATCATCATCATCAACAACAAAATGTGAAAAAGAATACAAGCGTGATGTATGATCAACAACTCCCATAGCTATGACATCCCTAGTCACCATTTCCCATTTCCATGTGTAATTTGGTAAATAGAAAGGAGATTAGTGGTCAAGGATGGTACACAGCGAATATAATTAAATGTCCCCTCTCCCATAGGAATAGAACCTTTCCCACAAACTCTCATGAATGTGTTGTTACCCATCAAAATATTAGGAGAATTACAAGGCTCAATAGAAGAAAACATATCCATAAAAGATGCCATATGATGTGATGCCCTTGAATCAAGAAGCCATTTACCTTGCTCAAGATGTGTGGAAGTCAAGAGTGCTTGTCCTTTACCTTTATCTTTGGGTTTAATCCCACATTATCGGCTTCAGGCTCGGCTTCGGCCTCGAGCTTGGGTCCGAGCTTAGTTGGGGAACTGTTCTGCCACGCCAGTGCTGGTGCGATTGATGACGTCATGATCTATACTAAGGTGATGTCACCTTCACTGTTGCGTTGTCGCGAGTAGAATATTCCCTGATGTGATCGAATAAATGTAGGGCATGTACCAAGCTCGAAAACCAAATTTTTGCTGAAAAAAAATTCCGAAAAATGCAAAATAAAAAAATATATTTCTTTTACAAAATCGTACCGCAGAGGTGCAGATCAGGCCGTACGGCTCAATTTGCAAAACAAAAATTGTCTCGATTTGGACTTTAGTCGAATATGGGCGAGTTTATAGTCGATTTTAACCGAAACAGCCTACTAGACGCAATGGTGAGGTCAGATCTGCCCCAGGACGCTTCTACAACACGTTGGTCTTCAAATCTGAGATTTGGACCTTCAACACGTCCACCTTGATCTCTCCAAATAGGATAATCAAAATGCTCCAATGGCTCTGATACGATGTAAGAATTTGCAAATAGCAAAGATTGAACCAAGGATCTAGAAGTTAAAGAAAAGCACAAGAGAGATGATATGAATGCAATGATTGATATTGAATTGATCCAATGAATTCACCTTCCATGATTACATAATAGGCCTCCTTATATAGGAAAGGCGATAAGAGAGAATGATAAGGAGTTGATAAGCTATCACCTATGCTAGGTGTAATCACATGTCTACCAAATGTGGATCATCCTCCATTATGCAATGAAGTATGTGCAATGGGATTAGGACGATAATGTGATAAGAGCACTAAAGGTGGATCTCACACCAAAAGTGGAATTTCTCCTACACCATGTGCTTAATTGAGGTGCAAACTCCTAAGTGTCTCAATCACAAACTACTATGCAATGCATTATCCTAAGTAAGATTAAATAAAGTGTAATTAGGAATATTTAATTACACCAACAGCTTTAATGCATGCATATCTGGAGTTTATTGGCATGTTCTATTAAGGTCTCATATATGCTATAGAACACTACATTTTTCAAATGCCCAAAATTTTGTTCCCAGGAGGGTCTCTAGTTTCAATGATTTGGCTAAATTTGTGAAGAATAAGGTATGAATCTCCTGCACTTCGGATATATGGATGAGACCCTATGAGCGGGCTAGGCGAATTCCATGGAAGCCTGCAAATAGCTCTGCCCAGCTTTTATTTTTCCTCCAGTCATGCAAAAAGAAGCTATATTCCTCTAATTCCCATCATAACCAGATTCCTGCCACAGTACTGTCAAATTTGGGTTTCTAACAATCTAAAGTAGGAGAGACCTAATAGGTCCATGGTTGAATGCTTATCTATTCCCTGTAGTAATGATATGGGAGATTCCAACTTATTGTTTTGCTGCCACACTGATAGTTTTACATCACAATAAAACATCCCTGTTTGGCATGAAATTAAAATCAGAGCCACATGTGATGTTGTTCTTTATGAATTTAGGCAACTAAGTATTAAAGGTTCAAGCATTGTTCATTAGTCTAGTACTCCTTACAATCCACGTGTGGTGAAAGATATGATCAGGGCCAGTCAGTCATATGACAGAAAATAGGACACCAACTTGCAGACATTTCCATCTCTTTCCAGTGTAGATAGCAGTTAGCGATCTCTTGGTAAATTGTAAATTGTAAATTGCAGCATGCAGTCAAAAGGGTTCAACCTTTGGATAGCAAGCAGACAATGAATGAAAAGATGCGTAATCATTTTTGCACTGGCATTACAGTTGGGACAAATTGAGGTTCTTATAATTCCTCTGGATTAGAGATTATCCACCATGAGGATTTTCCTGTAAAGCCTTTACTTGGGGTAAAGAGGTGAGTAGAGAGAGAGAGAGAGATCATTAAATGATTTAAGGTTTATCTATCTAACTCAGATTCAATGACTTTTACTGGGAAACATTCGATATGCCATACTAAATGATATTTTATTTGATAAGATGTTTCGAAGGGTTATCTTTTAATGGAGATAATCAGCAATTTTGTGACGTCCCCATACTATCCCTAAAACCAATCACACATAAGAAACATATTTTGTTCCAGGTGTGGCAGACCTAGGAGATCTTCAAGTTAGATAGTAATAGAAGCAATAATTGCACATAGCAGGAGTAGCACAAGAAAAACTACTTATGAGTTGTCATTAAGTAGTACAAATAGTTCGGTTGAGGGAAAGCCTCTTGTATTATCTTTATGAAGAATGATTGCATGCAATACACAAAAGACAGTGATTAAGATGGCATTGGTTGGTGTCAAAAATGAGAAAGATTGATGCATGGTTTACAGTTGTTAATGAGAATGCGGCATATCAGTCTGAGTACATAGAATAAGCATTGTACCCCAGATAGCCCAAGTTAATGATTCCACTTTGATACATAAATGGTGAGTTAGAAGACCAAGTAAAAAGTGATCAACCATGTTTGAAATCCAAAGGCACGTATTAATGCCATTTGCTACTCAAGCCAACAAGACAGCTATTAATGTGTTTGAGACAAGCAACTTAGTTATGAATAAAGCCAACTAGGCTATGGTTTGAGAGATGCAATATAGTTATGAGATAACAGCTATATGTTCATATCAAACAAACAAGAGATCCATATATTAATTTCCATAATCGCCGCCTAAGAGGAAGTATAATAGATGCTTAAGTTCACTAACAAAATCAATGATATCGATTAATTACATGAAAGCGTGCAATTTGGTTTCAACTTTCAAGTTGCAACCCCTCACTTCATGTCTCTCTGGAAAATCTTAAAGAGATATCCTTCAATCCTCCAAAGGCATCATTCAAATCTATTCTTATTTAAATTGCAGACTTAAGTGCTCGAGGAGCCTTATAGAAGCCAAGAAGGGTGGAATTAAGCCACCATTGGCAAGAGACAAAGATCGCATGTGCATATAGTATCAATCAGCATGATAAGAAGTTCGCCACATAAAAAAAATAGACAAGCATCAGGAAGAGCCATAATCATATCTATAGTTGATCACTACAATAGCTATCAGCAATTATATTTGCAATTCATCCATTCCATGAAAGAGTAATTCATAGACTCATAAGGCATCTTTATAAATAGATCGGATTGTCCATATATTTCACATCCAGTCCATAAGGGTAGATCCCCAATTGTATCAGAACTCTTGGCACTTGAAGATCAATCATTGTAACAAGTTATCGTTTGAATCAAAATTTCCACTCATTGTAATGTCCTCGTTTTTAGACTTATAGGATTAGGCTGGTTTGGCGACCCTCACAGGCTAATCAGGCCATCAAAGGGGGTCAGATGGTGGAGCCAGTGTTGGGATTCCATTCTAGAGGTTTAGATTATCAGGTCTGCTCTTCGTTCAGGTCATTTTGGTCAACTTACTATTTTTAGTAAGTGGTATTTGGGGTATGGCCAGGATTAGCAGGATGTGTCTGCACGGAGTGTCAGATGTTTCAGGATCGAGCTTCAGGGAATCTCCAGTTTAAGAGACTTACTATTTTTAGTAAGTCTATTTTTAGCAGCTGGCTATTTTTGGCAATGGGTTATTTCCGGCAAGGCAATTGGCGTTTGGGCTCTGGTGTCGAAAATGAGTTGGTTTCAATTAGAAGAATTCAGTGGCTTTGGTTTTAAAGATATCGTTATTAAATTAAAGTATTTTAATTTAATAACTTAAGTACTTTATAACTTTACTGTTATAAAGTGATATTATCATTTAAAAACTTTTTATATTAAAAAAGTGAAATTGTGCTTTTTCCAAAAAAGCTACAAGTAAAACTCAAAAAAGCACTTTCATTTACCCATTGTTGATTTGATAATTTGTTTATGTGAGAATTCTACTTGGCTTGAAAAAGCTAAGGTTTTTGGAGCTTTGTCTTCATTTTTGGAGAGAGTTCTTCTGAGATTTGTCGAGTTTGGTCTTCTTCCAGGAGAGAGCTCAATCTGATATTGAATTAAATCCAGTGCTGAGATATACTAGATATGTATGAAGTTATTTTTATAGGCAAATGAATTCCTCTCAAAGAATTCAATTTGTTTTGCTGAGGTTCTGAGAATTAATTGGGAATTGTGCTATGTCTTTTAATTCAGTTATTGGTTTTGAATTTGCTGGTGTTTCAACTGAAGAATTATTGGTGACTGAATTATATGAGAAAACAGTCATGTGACTGATTTCTGGGCCGTACATGATTAGACCAGTCCTGCGTTTGATTCCAAACTGCTTCTATTTTCCACGCAAGGCTGTAGGGTGTTGCAGCAGTCACGTGTGGGGTCAAGAAGGCTGCAATACTCCCTTTTTCTGCTCATGCGATTTGCTAGAAGACTGTTTTATGCTGCCTGGGGTCCACGTTCTTTGCTAGCTGGTCACGTTTTGATCCAGCCTGTTCACGTGACAGTACAGGGCTGGAGTCTTAGGCATTTGGAATTGCGGCATGGTCATTGGGAGACATTATAAATACATAGCTATTCAGAATTTGCCAGGTGCTGTTCATTTTATTGTTAATAAATTGTTAATGTCTCTTGTTTGAATTGAAAATGGAAATAATAAATGATTAAGAGAAAATCCATTGACTTGGTTGGATTATTGAATTTGTGGAAGTTGAATTTAAATTGCAAATTAAAAGTTTTTTGAACAAAGTGTTTGCAAATATTATAATTTCCAATTAGTAGATTCAGAAGAGCCAGCCTGGGTTCTTTGCAGTGGTATCAGAGCTATTTTCCTGCCATCCTGTGGGATCTGGATTCATTTTTATTCAGAAGTTTTTAAAAGCGATCAGCACTTCTATTTTCTCTAGCTATGGATAAATACAAGAGGCCCAGTTCCGGAAGTCGTCGTAGCAATAAGGGAAATAAAGAGGAATTAAATGCTTTAGTAGAAAGCATGGAGAGACTTAGACTGCATCAGCAGAGATTGGCAGAGAGCTTGTCGGATCCAATTATAGTAGACAGGCCAGCGAGATATATGCTCTCTGCCTTTAGAAGGCCGACATCGAGTTTGCAGGGGAGAAGGCTAGAGTTTTCTCCGACAATAGTTCATGATGTTGATGTTCCTACATCTAGTTCAGCACCTGCTATTCCCATCCGCAGTGGTGGTGATGGATTTATTGCACAGGAGCCAATGGATGTTTCCATGCCATTGGTTGATAGCAGTGCTAAGCATTATCAGGTTGAGGCTCCCAGAGCAGTCACTACGGATTGTACAGAAGCAGCTGATGTTGCAGTTACCACTGAGTGTTCAGACTCTTTCATGGAGGGAGTTATTATTGGAATAAAAATACCCCATCAGAGGCTTCAAACCAAATTTTAAAAATCATTTTTAAAAAGAATGAGTTAGGAGAATAGGAATGTGAACCTTGGGTTCCCATCCCAGAAGTGTTTTTGCCTTTGTTATGTCAAGTTTCCTCTTTCTAGGATCATCTGGAGTGTTTTCAGTCATCTTTATACGAGCAGAAGGCTCTATAAGCTGCCAAATACAAATAAAAGGAAAAAAGTTTTAGAGGACGGCATCATGCAAATGTTGTTGTATTCAAGTGCCTTCTAGTGAAATTGTGATGTACTCAAAAGAATACTATTTCAGTCTAAAATATGACTTCATTCAAGCATGCTACAATTTTAAGTTACAACTCTGCTTGACATTGAAACCAAACATATAGTGAACTCCCTCTCAATCATAAGGTATCTTGAATTCCATTTAGAAGAAACATTTCTCTGAACATATATTTGAATTATTTACTTCAGCAGGGGAAGCTTGCATTCAAAGTCTGTCAGAACACTTTCTTACACTGTGACCATATATGTCTTCTTGCCCTTTTTTTTTCTTAATACCAACATCATTCGAAGTTTCCATGATTCAAAATCGGAGGCACCTTCAAGTCTGACTTCTAGTCTCATTCCATTTGCCATTCAGAGATTTTAAAAAAATCTGATCTTGATCTTCCTTTAATCTGATCGAAAACTTCCTTCAAGCGGTTAGACTTCAACGAAGGAACTTGGCTCTGATACCATGTTAAATTTTTGATCAAGAATGTATGGCTTTTAATTTTTCTTATCTCAACTTAGTATGTGTGATACATATAATCACAATAGATGTACATATTTATTACAGATATATTAACAGATATATCTAACTGTATTATATTATAACTCTGCAGATTGTAGTATATATTCAAATTCAATTCTCTATATGTGCTGCTGTGATATGACAATATCGATCTCAGACAATATTATTCTTCACTGCTGTACACCTCCCTGTTTTCCTGTATATCAATGTACTTGCAGTGATCAGAATATATAAGATAGAGGAGGTAGGGGCGTGTCTCTACGTAGAGACAGGTCTAACGTAACTAATACTCAACCCACCGATTCAATGCGGACTCAAGCGGTGAGTAATATTAAATGCCACGTCAATACTCGTGACTGTATGCGGTCAATACATATTATTGACAATAATTAGTTCAACGCAATAATCATTATCGGTTTATAATTGATAGTTTATAATCTATGCAAACCGATTCATAATCGATAGTATATAAACCGATTCCTAATCAGTAAGTTAGAATGATGTTAACACAAGCATCATTAAATCGATACACATTATCGATTATAATAAAGATCAATTAAAATATATACATTGTATATGTATATTGATATATATAATAATATCATTATTATTATATATATTAATATGCGTATATAATGTATAACAATTCAATGATGTTTATTTAATTCAATATTATAAGTTTGTATATTAATATAATAATAATGTCCATCATTATATGTATATTAATATATTGCTTATTTATTTTCTCATAATATTGTGATCATTTTATCTGATCAAAACTATAAACATCAACATTTATGTCAACTGTAGTAGTGTCGCTCCAGTTCAGGAGGCAGTTGCTTCCTCAGTTGGGACCGAGGCATGTACGGAGTCTCCCAGTGGTGAAGTTGGTGATCTGGGCATTACAGCGGGGTCAGTTGATGATAGTTTGTGCTCCAACATTATTGGTGCACAGCTTGACGTGGGGTCATGTCTGCAAAGTCACGTGTCAGCAGTTGAGATTTCAGACGGAGATGTGGGAGCTGATAGTATAGACACATCTGATGACACTTTTGAGGATGCTGTGAGTTGTATGGGAGATGATACCCCCTGTGAGATGTTGGGTGATGACTGCGAGGAGCATCTGAGCTCTGACAGCTCAAAGATTTACGATAGCAGTCACAGTGTGGGATCAGTACAGGAGACAGTGGTTTCTTCCTGTGTTGAGGATGGGTGCATGGAGCTTTCTGGTGATGACACTCAGGATGGCAGTGTTGCAGTTGATTTGGGCGACTTAGTTTCATGCCACTGTATAGTTGATTCACATGACGACATTGAGTCATGTTTGCAGCTAGAGTTAGTAGAGGAGATGCGGATAGATGATGTGGACACTACCATTGCAGATATCTCCGATGCTAAGAGCGAGGATGATGAGTGCTGTAGTGTTTCTGGCTTTCTATATTTGACTTTGGGTGTAGATTCAACATTGTCATATGGTGATGGTGGGTTCCAGGATTCTGTGTTACAGGGACTCACAGATGAGGACAGGGAAGCTTATGAGTGGCAGAAGTTTGTTACAGCTAGGGCTTCCACTTTTAGAGACGGGGTTACTTCTTCGGTAACTCATGAGGATGTGTCTCAGGATCTAGACTGTCAAATGGTTGCAAAGGATGAGGTAGCTGGAGATTGTGTTGAGTCAAATTCAGCAGCAGCTTCCTCGGGGTTAGATGAGGACGTGTCCGATGCTTGTACTCAGTTTGTTGATGTGTACTCAGATGAAAGTACACAGAGAGACGATGATCTTGACGGGAGTTTGTTGGATATAGCTTCCTCTCATAGTGTAGACAGTGCGTTTGAAGTTGTTCGTAGGAGGCCTGTTGTGCAGAGTCATCATGCGACTAGCCAGTTGCGAGTTGATGAGAGAGATATTACTTCTACTCTTGAGCATTTTGATGTCGTTCGTCAGTTGTTGGTTGTTTATGGTTGGGGTGCTCCTATGACAAATGAGGCCAGTGGTGGTTACCTCTCATTGACAGAGATTCATACTTTGCGTGAGGCTGTCAAGATTTTGAGACATAACTACTTACAGATGGTAGCCGACCGAGATCACCTGGTGGAGTGGGGGAGTACAACTTATGAGACACTAATGGATAGAGAGGAGGAGGTGAGTGAGCTTACCCAGGAGCTCACAGCGACTACTGAGGTTTAAGAGGACACTCAGCAGGCCCTTCAGAAGTCACAGATCCAGTTACAGGAGGTCACCGTGGAGTTGGAGCATTTGCGGTCCACACCAGCCCCAGACCCAGTTCGATTGCACATTGAGGTGGTTGGTGATGAGTTTGCTCTTACGGGTGGTGATGAGGAACATGATGATGTGGCAGACACACATGTTCAGGATATGGGAGCTCTTCGTTCGAATGAGGTAGGAGTACCAGTGGAGTCGATCGTTCAGGTTGATTTGCTTCCTTTAGCTGGGAGTGAATCTATTTCATCATCTCACACAGCTGATAGCATGGGACAGTTGGTTGTGCCACATTTTCAGAGGGATCAACTGTGGATTGTGGGGGAGCAAGTTGATGCTTCCATGTATAATTTCTACTGCACTGAGTCATTTATGGAGCATTTACTTGAGAGTGCAGATGTGCGATAGGATTCTTATAGAGTGTCTGAGGGTACTCTCATCCGAGGCTCTTGTGCTATTCGGAGGTTAGTGGGGAAGATTGTGGAGACTCTTTCTACTATGCTTCCCCACAGGGAATTCGAGGTTGGGTTTGTTGAGAGGGTTGCTCAGGTTCCTACCCAGCCTGCAGTTATGTGAAGTCAGAGATTGGAGCTATTGATGAGCTATTGACAGAGCTTGGGGTTTCTTACCGGCATTATACAGTGGGGTACGCTCATCATTTTTCTTTTGACCCACAGGTGGAAGATTTGATCTCACGCAGGGGTAAACCGGCTCCAGTATCTTACCATCCATTATGGGATGGATTAGTACCATTGTTTGCAGATGGATTTGGTAGTTGCAAGTTAGATTACTTGCAATATCCACACACTCAGGACTGTTTATCGAAGGACAGAGTTGATAACAGTGATTCAAGTACATTTGGTCACTGTCGTTTTCTCAGTGCAATTGGGTGTGAGTGTTGGATAGATAGGGACTCAGGTTTTGACAGCATTATTATTTTAGTTGGGTTGAGTTCCACTGGGTTGTTTTCTGCAGCGGCATTTACAGCGGAATTTACAGTAGGTCTTTAGATGTTTTCAGTGGTGTTTGTTTTGTTGATGTTGGTTTTTTTTTCATAGGAGTATGGTGAGGATAGGGACATTACTTATGACCATCCATGGGATCCAGGTGCTTTATGATGTTGCTTGTTTTTCCTGATTGCTTGAGGACAAGCAATCTTGGGAAGGGAGGACTGTAATGTCCCCGTTTTTAGACTTATCGGATTAGCTTGGTTTGGCGACCCTCACAGGCTAATCAGGCGATCAGAGGGGGTCAGATGGTGGAGCCAGTGTTGGGATTCCATTCTAGAGGTTCAGATTATCAGGTCTGCTCTTCGTTCAGGTCATTTTGGTCAACTTACTATTTTTAGTAAGTGGTATTTGGGGTATGGCCAGGATTAGCAGGATGTGTCTGCACGGAGTGTCAGATGTTTAAGGATCGAGCTTCAGGGAATCTCCAATTTGAGAGACTTACTATTTTTAGTAAGTCTATTTTTAGTAGCTGGCTATTTTTGGCAGTGGATTATTTCCGGCAGGGCAATTGGCGTTTGGGCTTTAGTGTCGAAAATGAGTTGGTTTCAGTTAGAAGAATTCAGTGGCTTTGGTTTTAAAGATATCGTTATTAAATTAAAATATTTTAATTTAATAACTTAAGTACTTTATAACTTTATTATTATAAAGTCATATTATCATTTAAAAACCTTTTATATTAAAAAAGTGAAATTGTGTTTTTTCCAAAAAAGCTATAAGTACAACTCAAAAAAGCACTTTCATTTACCCATTGTTGATTTGATAATTTGTTTATGTGAGAATTCTGCTTGGCTTGGAAAAGCTAGGGTTTCTGGAGCTTGGTCTTCATTTTTGGAGAGAGTTCTTCTAAGATTTGTCGAGTTTGGTCTTCTTCCAGGAGAGAGCTCGATCTGATATTGAATTAAATCCAGTGCTGAGGTATACTGGATATGTATGAACTTATTTTTATAGGCAAATGAATTCCTCTCAAAGAATTCAATTTGTTTTGCTGAGATTCTGAGAATTAATTGGGAATTGTGCTGTGACTTTTAATTCAGTTATTGGTTTTGAATTTGCTGGTGTTTCAACTGAAGAATTATTGGTGACTGAATTATATGAGAAAACAGTCATGTGACTGATTTCTGGGCCGTACATGACTAGACCAGTCCTGCGTTTGATTCCAGACTGTTTCTATTTTCCACGCAAGGCTGTAGGGTGTTGCAGCAGTCATGTGTGGGGTCAAGAAGGCTGTAATACTCCCTTTTTCTGCTCACGCGATTTGCTAGAAGACTGTTTTATGCTGCCTGGGGTCAACGTTCTTTGCTAGCTGGTCACGTTTTGATCCAGCCTGTTCACGTGACAGTACAGGGCTGGAGTCTTAGGCATTTGGAATTGCGGCATGGTCATTGGGAGCATTATAAATACATAGCTATTCGGAATTTGCCAGGTGCTGTTCATTTTATTGTTAATAAATTGTTAATGTCGTTTGAATTGAAAATGGAAATAATAAATGATTAAGAGAAAATCCATTGACTTGGTTGGATTATTGAATTTGTGGAAGTTGAATTTAAATTGCAAATTAAAAGTTTTTTGAACAAAGTGTTTGCAAATATTATAATATCCAATTAGTAGATTCAGAAGAGCCAGCCTGGGTTCTTTACACTCATCAATCCATAAATGACCGATTGAGAAACATATCAGATTCATTGTCATCGTAAATTTGATTTGTTATTCCAAGATGGTATCCATTTCTCGATATAGCAGATATAGTTGTGTGTGTATGTATTTGCAACATTTTTTATATAGAAATTATCATCTCTTCTTATCAAAGTTCCAAAACTCACCGCAAGTCCAACGAGTCAACGAGCCGACGAGACCCAAACGGGTCATGATGACTTGTTCCCATGACTCGACGAGTTATGGGTCATAACTCGCATGACTCGCGAGTCATGCAAGTTATGCCATAACTCATCGAGTCATGGCTCCATGACTCGCTGATGTTAAGCTATCAATATTTCTTCTTATCATTACCATCATACAATTTTTTTAAAAAATTTAGTTCTGGGGCGTGAGGATTTATACAAATATAACATTTAAGTATAAGTTTGATTTATTTAATCAGACTTATACTTTAAGTTATATTTATATAAATATTTTCATGATGTTTGAGATAGGTTCCAGCTTCATAGGAGTTAAGATGCAAATTCTAGAATTTGGGGGTTTTCGAAAAATTCCAGACTTGGCCAAATTTCAAGATTCAGCAAGCCTTTAGCAGGGTTACCTCCCACAATCTATCATGGCTTTCTAAGGTCAAACTGAAGCTGGCAAAAGGATTTTCAAATGGTTTTAACTTGTTTTATCACAAATCACTTGGTTTCGACCCCATCTCTATGACAAACTTAGCTTAGCTCTCGCCGAAATCCCAGACAGACATGACTTCCCAACAGGCCAAAATCACTCAACCCTCATTTGCTGGACCTAGGGACTTGAAAACAGCCACCAACAAAGATATAAATGTTAAATATTGGTCCTTTTGTGTTGGATATACAAGTTACATATAACTTATATCTAACATTTATATCCAACACAAAAGGACCAATACTTCAAAATAATACTTTTACATCTTTATGTCTTATATTGCTATACATCTTTTCATAACTAGCATTTTAAGTACCACATGCATAGTATATACTATATACACCCGCCTCGACCCCCGCCGTCGTCCCCCCACCGTTCCCCCGTCATCCCCAAATTGAGGCCCCTCTGTCCCCCCCGTCCCGAAAACTTGTCCCCCTGTCCCCCAGGGTGGTGTAACTATGGAAAAATGTGAGGTTAAGTTCATATTTTGCTTTTCATTGTTCCTCTATTGTTGATCAATTAGCAAAAAAAATGTAAAGATTTATATGCTTATTTCAATGTAGTTGTTTCCATTTAACATGACATAACATTTGAAATTCAACACACGCAAATATATACACTTCATTAACATTTCCTAATAGATTAAAAAAAAATATTTATTTTGAGACCTCATTTAGAGATGCTGCAAAATATTCTTCGTGATTTATCCTATGAATAACTCAGCACACTCTCCTATTTAAAGAAAAAATATTGATAGCTTATCATTACGATCTCTGAGCTATGATCATCATCCGGCACAGACATAGCCGATGTTGATCATTGTGGCACCTCATAAGCGGAGATTATGGCTACTCAGTCATCCAGGACCTACCTTACACGCCTTTGTAGGAGGCGGAGAGACTACTCCGAGGCTGAGGCTGAGGCTGAGCTAGAGCCTGAGCCATAGACTTGTTTTTGTTTATACATATGTTTGGGAACATTTGATATAATGGATTTCATGGATTTTATATACATTTGACAATATTTATAATTCTATATATCTATGTTTTCTATTTCCTTCAGCTTTAAGTGCTGGATCATGGATATATGTTTATGGATGTGATCAAATTAGCTTCCATTTGATGATGTTATAGTGTCTTTAAGCTTTATTCAATAATGGGTGCATGAAACAAGTTTTAACCTAAGTTACCATGGTTCGCCCCCCCCCCCCCTCCGAACTCCCCCCAATTCGAACTGGTCCGAAGTTCGGGTCCCGTTCGTTTGTGGGTTCGGGCAGGGTCCAAATTTTCAGACCCAGTTCGAACTTGGGTCCTAGAATTTCGAACCCGGGCGGACCAGGGGGCAAAAATTCGAACCCCGAACGAACTTCATCGAACTTCGGTATCCGGACGTCACTTAAGTGACCGATTTCGCAAAATTTAAATATTTTTTGGAGTCCAAAACCCTAAAAGTTCGTTTGAAAAGCCTAATTTGTGGTTCTTATTATCATTTGTTGTGTGCAAGCCTACTATTTGACTTCAGCAAGACCAAAAGAGCAAGTTCGTGATTGTGCAAGGAGTTGGAAGATTCTTCAAGATTGGTTTGTGAGCTTTCTTCAAGAGTTTGTGCCTCGTATGTACACCTTTGCAAGCTTACAATGAGTAGAGGTAAGTTATTGTTTCATTTGTTTTTTGTTTTAGTTTAAGTTTTTTAGTTTTTTCATTTCTCTTTCATTCTCCATAAGTTTTTTAGTTTTTTCATTTCTCTTTCATTCTTCCCATAGGAAAAGGAACTACAATGGCATCTACCTCATCCTCGGTAGGCAATACTGAACAAAGAATAGAACCCCACTCTGATTCTCCTTTGTGGAAACATGTTGACATTATAAGAGCCCTTCCTGGAGGTGGTGCATTCCGTTGAAAATGCAGGGGTTGTGATGTAGAAAGAAATAGCTCATATTTTCGTGTAGTAGGCCATTTGTCTGGATACTATAGTAGAGGAGTCAAGAAATGCCCTGGAAAAAGAGGTGCACCTATACCCAATGAAACTGTACTGAAGTATATTCAAGAGCATGAGGCAGCAGAAGAGAGAGAAGAACGTAGGCAAATTTCAGCTGATGGCATTTGCAATAGAGGTAAAAATTAAAAAAAAGCAAGGGTAACACAACCCCCCACAGATGTTGTGATAGAAGACCACCCATTTTTTACCCGTGACCTTGAAAAAGAACCCCTTGGCCTTCCACACAAAAGAAAGGGACTTCTAGAAACTGCATTTTAAAATCAAAGTCGGGAAATTGCGTACATTGATGTGGGAGCATGCTTGTTTGCAAATGGGCTGTCTTTTAATGTTGCTCGCTCTCCATATTGGAAACAAATGTTGAGAAGTGCCAATAAAGCTCCAACAGGGTATGATGGCCCGGGTTTTGAGAAAATACGAACCACCTTGTTGGATAATGAGGTCAAGTGGATTGATGATCAATTGAAGCCCATAAAGGATTCATGGATCGAGACAAAGGTAACAATTGTTTCAGATGGGTGGAAAGATGCTAGAAACCGTCCCTTGATCAATGTCCTAGCAGTGTCCCCTAAAGGGGCAATGTTTTTGAAAGCAGTGGATTGTGAGGGACAAGTAAAAGATGGGCAATTTATTGCTAATATTCTCATCTCTGCCATCGAACAAGTGGGTGCTAGTAATGTTGTCCAAGTCATAACAGACAACGCAAAGAATTGTAGAGCTGCTAGTTTGTTGGTTAAAGAGCGCTATTCTCATATCTTTTGGACACCTTGTGCAGTCTATTCACTCAATCTTATGCTACAAAAGATTGGGAAAACAATTGAGTGGATCAAACAAGTGTATGCAGAGGCTGAGGACATCCAGATGTTCATCACAAACCATCACATGACTCAAGGAATATTCAGAATGTTCTCACGTTTGGTGTTATTGAAGGTAAGTGATTTTTTTAAAAAAATTAGTATCTTACAATTTCTGATTTTTATTTTTTTTATTGTGTAATGTGTATTCTTTTATAAAGCATGTATCTAATAGTTGTATTTTTTTGCTCTAATTTATGTTACAGGTTGCTGAAACTCGTTTTGCATCAAATATAATCGTCTTGAGATGACTTGTGCAAGTGAAAGAGCCACTTTGCAGTACGGTAATCAGCAACAATTGGGCTATATGGAAGCAAAGCAACACTGAGAGGGCAGCTTCAATAAAGAGCAGGATATTGGATGACTTATGGTGGGAACGTGTGGAATATATCATTAAGTTCATCGAGCCCATTATGAGCATGCTTAGGTACGCTGACATGGATAGGCCTTGCCTTGGAGAGATCTATGATGGCATAGACTCAACACTTGAGAAGAACAAGCAAATTGTAAATGAAAAAGAGCAAGATCCCGAAGAGACCTTCTTCAAACAATTGCAAACAATTATTGTAGAATGGTGGAACAAAATGACCACACGTCTACATTTACTTGCCTATGCATTGACGCCCAAATATTATAGCAACCAATATCTTGATCTACCAGGAAGGCTACCACCCTATAGAGATTTAGAAGTGTCTGATGGATACAAGGCAGCATTTGAAAGACTCTTTCCTGATGATGATTTGAGAGATATGATTACGGATGAGTTCATAGAGTTTGTGAATGCAAGAGGTCTAAGTAATGATGCTCTTCGTCATCGGTTTAGGAAGGATGCTCATAGTTGGTGGTACCTCCATGGCCAAAGCTTCCAAATATTGCAGCCCCTTGCAATAAAAATCATATCACAAGTAAGTTTTATTTTTAATTTACTTGATCTTCATGACTAGCAAGTAATTTTTATAATTTTATTTTAATTGCTTACCTTGTCTTGTCTTCATAGGTTGCTAGTTCATCTGCATCGGAAAGAAATTGGAGCACGTATTCTTTCATCCACTCCGTGAAGCGCAATAGATTGCAATCAAAAAGAGAAGAGAACTTGGTATTCGTGCATTACAACTTGCGCCTTCTCTCACACAAGACTAAAGAATACAAAGACGGGGCCACGAAGAGGTGGGATGTAAATGCAGAGGTTGCGGACTTGGATGCTTCCACTTCTCGGCTTTCACTAGATGACTTTGCAGATTTTGATGCCAATACTATTGTTGCTGCTGCTGATCCCATTGGCCTTAACTCTGTTGCTGAGTCAACTAATGTTGAAGATGAAGATGAAGATGACGAGGAAGAGGAAGAGGAAGATGAATACTGATTTTTAATTCATTAGTTGAACAACTTGAAAGTTTGAACTTTGAAACAATGATATTATTGATATTTGAACAGTTGAACTTGATGTTATGATAATTTTAGTTTTAATGTTTTGAATCTTTGATGTTGAACTTGAAGTATATGATGGTATGATCATGATTCATGATGCTATGATTATAAGTTTATGGTGTTTTTGTTGTTTAAATGTTGTTTTTATGTTACTATATGACATTCTAATTTTAAATCATGCTTCTAGGCTTCAAAATATGCATATATATATTTTTTTTTAAATCTTTCATATTTTTTCGAACCCGAACCCAAACCCCTTTTCAAAATTTTCTCGAACTTCAAACCGGTTCTTCGAATCCGAACTCGAACCGGTAACTTAGGTTTTAACTCATTAAAAATCTCTAAATTTCAAGGGTTTTTTCATTTTGCCAAGTCATAGCTGAGTCACGAGTCAAGTCGGCCTTGCCGAATCCGAGCCGAGTCCGAGTTTTGGAACTATGCTTCTTATCAAATAGATACCATATCAGATTTTTAAATCATTTGATATTATCATCGATCTCCTTGGTTGATCTATCAAACCCTTGATATAATCTATTTATATTATAGAAGAATTGACCATCAAATTCAGATCAGATATTTAAACCAGATTGAAAACCAACTTAGTACTCAATATACAAAAAACCTGCAATATATCTGAGCACATCATATTCAATAGATACTTAACATTTATATCAAATTAAAAAATTGTGTACAAGTTATATAAATAAGAGTCTAGTGCAGTTTGAATCAGAATGGACTAGACAAAACCCCAAGCAATTACATATGGGGACATTACAAATTGCTTGTAGTACATGGGTAAATACTATTGGGTGGAAAATGTACATGAGGTACACTTCATCCTTCCAACCTGGCTAGCCTCAAATACACAACCTTGGATCTGACAGTCTAAAGCTACAGTAAGGCACAGACCACCACAACAGCCCAAGTTCATGATCTGCTGGGGATGACTTTTCCTGCTAATGCAGGTTTGTGTATGATGGAAGGAGGAAATGATTTTGTGGAATTCAGCCATCTGATGGAATGAAGATTTTGTTAGCTTCCACTTGATTGATAGTCCGTAATTGAGAAATACAATAGAGAGCAGAATAAGTAAGCTTCTTAGCTAAGGAATATTATATTGATGAAGGTAGACCTACTTTAGATATTCAAAGAAACCTTTAGAAAAAAGAGAGAAAAATTAAAGACTCTCTTGGGCTGTTAGCAGCCAGAGTGGAAGTAAATTCATCTTAGGTTTGTGACAAACTTGATTTGGCATCATTATATAGTATATACATTTTTTGATGCTATCTTAAACCACTATTTTAGTATTGTGATTTTATCAGGCATCTACCCACTTCAGCTATGATAGCCATAATAGAGTTGTGGAAAACTTGATTTGGCATTGTTAAATCAGTGCGCAAGAAAATATATTGTATAACTGTCACCGTTATATGTATCATAGTTACTTTTCACTGTTCTCATTTATAGATATTTCACTTACTGGTTAAATGCTCATTCGTGTACATTTTTATTTTTATAACTTTCAGTAACTAAGCTTACTTGCAACACTAGAACCAGAGAACATGAAAATACACTGATAATGCACCTCTGAAAAACTCTCATCTTCGTCACTTAGTAAGACAGCTTCAGAGCTTCCGTCGTGATTGAAGAAGTCAGCAAATGGTATCTGTCAAAGCTTCGTTTGAAACAAAATACATAAACAAAATCATAGAATGATAAACAGCTACCTGAACACAATGTGAACCTTTTTCATTATCAATACTATAAAATTAATGAAATACATAGTTTGAAGGTTTTAACATGAAGACATGATGCATACCAAAGCTAGGCCCTTTGAAGTAATTCCCCAAGCCCGTGAGCCAACTGTAAGACCAATATGTACAATGTTGTCAGACTAAAGTAATGTATCAGTCATATTTATTGTCCTCAATATTTGTACCACATTGGCTTGAGTCAAGATGAAATTGAAATAATCATAAAAACCAATTAAGATTTTGGATTATGCATGGACATCTTAAAAGAAGCAATGAACCATCAGCTATCTGTGCCCCACCCATTTCACTCCATATCTACAGAATTATCTTGGTAGTTAAATCCAATTAAATAAAGCTGTTTTAGAGCACATATTTCTGCAAACAATGTTGAGAACAAAGATAAATATTTGAATAAACATTCATTAGAAAGAAATAACTCATTAAGAGTGTTCAAAAATATCAAGTGACCATATAAAAATATAGGCTAGCTCATATTTAGAGACGAGCATGCCCAAAGGAACAAAGTTAATACATATCTGTACCAACGAAAAGCTCATTGTAGTGGACAGCTATGTTGCAAGAATGCAACACTCCATAACCAGAGTTCAAGCATATCAAGTAACAACATAAAGGCTAGCTCATATTAAAAATTGAAGACCATATCCATATCTATACCAAGGTAAAGTTCATGATAATGCACAGCTATTTTACAAGTAACGCAACCTATTTTTACACCCTGCAATGGGTTTCAAATTGCTAACAGCTATTTCTTGGCCTTATTACTATTCTTTTATGTTTTCTTTTTGTTTTTTTAATTTTTTTAATATATATATATATATATAGTGATGGAAAGTGTTGGAGTAAATTAATATTTACTCATATGCTTAAGTTTACTTAATCTTCATTAATAATTAGGTGCATATGTTAGTTACCAGTAGTTTCACGGTTATTCCTACCTACTAGTTTATTACTTGCCTTAATAAGCAAGGATCCGTAAATTAATTTTGTATCTCAATACATTTTCATCTTATGGTGAAATATTTGTCTTCTCTCCATGAAGGTTTATAGCTGTTTGCAGATCTTGGCAGGTTGATCACTCCTCTATGGTATCAGAGCCACCTCACAGTGTCTCCTTCCATAGCATATGAGAAGAGTTCATCAGATTCTTGAGGTCTGCTTCTGATTTGCAGCTGAGGCATTGGTGCCCCAAATTAATTGCAAATTCCATTGAGACAATATATTTATGTTTTCCATCAGTCTGGAATAGGATGATTTATTTCCAGTTTGGCCTGATCTCCTTCATCACGGGAACATCTGTGGCAGTCTTGGTTGGCTCAGCAGCTCCCTTCCTTGACCAGTGCATCACCCTGCAGACCTACAATTTGTCCGAGTTTTTGTTTTGATTGACTAGCTCATTACTTCGTGTGTGGCTGGATCAATCTACTTCCTGTAGTCGAGTTTTTTGCATTGAATTTTGTAGGTTGGGTTTCTTTGCCTATTGCCTCTTTCTTAGATTGAAGACCAGTGGTTGGCACGATCCATAAGTCGGCGTGCATATATTTATTGTGACCGTCCCTTCATATGGTACATTCATTCATTGTAGTGGTTTATTTTTAGCTGGCGTTTCCAATGATTAGCACCAGAGCCCATACCATTGATCAGATATTTCTATGATGGATCAGTTGTCCAAAGTTTGGCGATCAGCGTGATCAAATGATCTGTGTCTTTTACCACGCGATTTGCAGGATTGGCAAGGCAGACCACAATTCATGGCTGTGATACTCTTTGTCATCAGCAATATCTTTGTCCTCATTTGCAGCAATAAATTCTCCATCGCACAGTGATACTTCTATCTTTTTTTTGCAAACCATTCCAGATCTGCTATTTATTTGGAGGCTGTGATAATATCACAGTTGATATATTCTCTGAGAACAATATTTATTCATTGGTCTTGGAAGGCTTAAAGGCGTATTTGCATCGTGATCATTACAGCAGGGAGATTTGCGCAGAAGTTTCTAATTTGACCAGCCGCCACTTCTGAGCTGCAGGCATTTTTTTTGTATTTTGCTAAAGTTGAATGGCAAATATTTGTGAAGCGTTTTGATATACCAGCTATGGGCCCGTATTTGGAGCAATTTTGGGGATTTTAAATCCCAAATTTCCCATGTGACGGATAACTTTATCCTTTTATGTAACATTATTTGTGAGCAAAGGCCCACGTTAATGTACATGCGTCCCTTATTTGCTGACGTATTAGTGACTTGGTAAGGCATGTGGACCCTATTCAATTATTTACTTTTTGCTGACTTGGCACATGAAACTGCCAACAGCTTGCCCTTAAGGGTCCATAATTTTGCTGCAAATCAGATTCTTCTAACCTTATAGGCTATTATTCTTTGAAAGCAATATTTGGGATGGCAGGCACTATTTCTAATATTTTGAAGAATTTTATAGTCAAAATGAGTTTTTCTTTTGTCCTAGAGAGGAGGAACTATAGGCAATGGAGTGATTTTATCCCGACTCATCTTAACGAGCGTGATTTATTGTCCTATTTGTATAATAAGGTTCTTATTCCTGACACGCCTTTGGAGCATAGTATTTGGAAAGGTTATAGGGCTCAGGTCTTTAGAGTCATTTTTGAGAATGTTGATTGACACTGTGCAGTCACATATTCATTTTGAGTGCCCACATGCTCTTTGGACTCACATTCGGGATTTATATGGAGATCATGATACTCTGACATTCCCTAATGCTCCTCTTTCCGATTCCAATGTGTCTATTCATTCTTCAGAGCAGACAATCCATGTTTGTGATCCTTTGGAGGTTGCAGTTGATTCATAGGTTCCTAATTCTTTGTCAAAGGTAGTTGATCTGCCTTCACTTGAAACTTCCATCATTCCTAATTAACAGGTTTATCATTGTCTTCTCGATGGAGATTCCTATTTGCCAAACATTGGTTCATTGTTTGTGGAATCTCACAGTTCATATTTGGGACACACATTTGAGGTTTTAACTTTCCTATTTGATGATAATTGTGATACAACAGTTGTCACTTCATCATTGTCTTTGGAGCTTGTTCAAGATCAGTTTCCAATGGTTCCTTGATTGCCACAGTAAGTACCTGATTGGCTCATTGTGTCATCTTCCAAAGATTTGGCGATACATGAGCAGATCTCAGAGACACCATCTTCCTACATTAGGATTCCACTTCCTAGCAATTCGCATCCAGAATGGGAAGCATTCCTGCATTTCTACTTAGTCTATCTTCATCCCAAGGGGACAAATGTTGTTTGTAGGCATTGGACTATTTTTTGCCTTCATGCAGTCACAATTTTTGCAGGACATTATTCTTTAGGGGGGGCTATGTAGTCTCCTTTCTTCGTTCCTTTGGGGGGATATTTGATTGTATGATGTATGTAGTCCTTTGTGACAACCCTGCTGGTTCAACCCTATGAATTTCTGATTTTCTGAAGAAAACCTTCCAGAAAGATGAGCTGTTCATTTTTATTGAAATCTGGGAATGCACATTTATCAATGAATGCAACAGCTGAAAGTGATCGATCTGCTTTATTCACTGCTTTATCCACCCCATATTAAATGCTAACACCTTGTATATGCTAGGCATCCACCTTTGATGAAAGAAGACCTCAAAAAGTTAGGCGATTTGCTCTTTGGTTCACATGTCCTTATCACAGCCACATGAGCCACTTATCTCAGCAGAACGGCCTCTTCTAGATGGTACACCCAAAATTTAAAGGCTGTGTAATGTTATTAAATGCTGCAAATAAGAAATTTGTGATGAATTCACAAAATCAGCCCTCCAATTCTTGTCAATTCTCTCAAGTCTTTGCACAACTAGAGCCTCTAAATGAAACTCTCTTGTAAGCAATCTTCAATGGGTATTGAGAAATCTCCAATGCCCTAGTACAGCTGAAACCCTTGTCTCAATTGCACGCAAATCAAGAACATCAAACAAAGTCAAGTACTCATCTCATATGAGGTCAATTTTGTCCTTTTGTGCTGCTTTTTATACTTCTCAAGTATGAGGTCGATCCCTAATTGGCCATTTAAATCATTCTATATTTACTTTTGATGTTTTAAGTTGACTTTATATTATTCTCCTTGGTTTGGGCACCCACTTTATTAAGTCCTTTAATGCTCATTAATTATGTCTCTTGGCCACTGTTTACCCGCTAGGGTGAACTTAGTATTGCACAGACATAGTACAGGAAATATAATAAACACAGAATATATCATAGAATAATAAATACTTTCATTAATCATTCCAGACTGGCAAGTACATTTACATCGTGATGATCATACAATAATACCTCCCGTGTCCATCCTCCAAGAGGAAATATAAACTACCCGAAGGGCCACAACCGAAACGTCGTGACGTAACTGTCTAACCTCTCGGTCACTAACGACTGAGAGTAACATAATACTTTACTAACATAATAACCCGTACATACAATTATCTCGACAACATCATCCCCCCTAAAAAAACAAGTCGTCTCCGACGACTTACAACAAAAGGGAGATGAAATACACCACATAGAAGAAGAAAATCACTAAGACGGCGCTGAGGGGCGTCCCTGAAAAGATGAAGTGCCGCCCTCCCCATCAATGCTACTTCCAGTAGGTCTTTTCCATCACATCACATTCCTCTCGTGCCTACACCAAACTTATCTCCAAAACATGCTTTTCAGCTGTAGCCTCTGCTAACTCTTGTTCAAACAATACTGTCTTCCGAGCCAATCTAACCTCGATAGCCACCCGTGTTGCCTTTTCCGCTTCCAACTCCTAGGTACGCTGAGCAAAGTGTCGCTCTACTACCTCCAACCGGGTGGTCAGCTCCTCCCGAGCTCTCTATGCATCCACCAAGACAGCCTCATGTCCAACCAACACCTACTCCGAGTGCCTCAAAGCGTAGTACCCCTCTTGAAAGACTTGCTCCAGTGCTCTCTTCACCTTCGGCATGCAGACACTCCATGCCTGTAGCATCTTCGGGTCTCATCAACTGGTCACTTTCCAAAGGCTGATAACTGAACTCAATAATTCCCTCATGCCATCCCGATGCCCCAACTCACAATTGTGGTGTTCCTCAAAAGGACGATGGGGGTCTAGGGGGCAACGCCCCCAGCGGGGTCGAGGGGCAGCCAAGACCAAATTAGCACCCTCAAACGCAAACAAAAGTCTATGGAACACACTATTTTTGTGATTTTCTTCCGATCCCACACTCTTTTCTACCAGCTTATATTTTCCTCACTACTTCCTTATGTCCTTCCCTTCGGTACCATATGTTCTTCACTGTGAGCTATTTGTATTTGTCGTCATTTTTGTTTTTTTTTTTAAGAACCTTCTCCTTGCTGTTCCCAGTCCTTGCCGTCAATTTTCCCTGCCGTATGAACTCTCCTTTGTTGTTTTGTTTTTTTTTCTCTTCCTGTGACTGTACAGAAGCTGTTCTTCCTCTTAACCCCAACTTGTGGTCGTACGAACAATAAAAATGGTCTTCAACATGCGCGTTTTTCTTTTCCCTCTTCCCTACCGTGCGGACGAACGCACTTAAGTAACTTGCATTTTCCTTTTCCTCTCCTACCATACAGATTGTCTATTTCTGTGGCCGTACAATCCATACGGATATTCCTTTTGTTCTTCTGCCTTTGTCACCGTCACCTAGGCCTCAATTTCCATGCACGCGTTGGGATAGGCCTCAAATCAGGCGTCCACGGCGCCAAATGTTTGCCCGCTGGGGTAAACTTAGTATTGCACAGACATAGTATAGGAAATATAATAAACACAGAATATATCATAGAATAATAAATACTTTCATTAATCATTCCAGACTGGCAAGTACATTTACATCGTGATAATCATACACTAATATCTCCCGTGTCCATCCTCCGAGAGGAAATATAAACTACTCGAAGGGCCACGACTGAAACGTCGTGACGTAACTGTCTAACCTCTCGGTCACTAACGACTGAGAGTAACATAATACTTTACTAACATAATAACCCGTACATACAATTATCCCGACAATAGCCCCATTCACTTTAATAACTTTATAATTGACTTTTACAATGAATTATTAATAAAGTACTCTTTATTAACAACTAAATAGTATTAACTTGTGCCAATAAACTCATTTCACTAGGCCAACTGAAAAACAAGACGACCACTGCATATACCATGTGTCCAGGTGCCCTTCCAAAAATAGTAACTTTGCATATATGACTTACTATAAATAGTAAGTCCCTAAATATCTGATCAACCCAATGGTATAAGTGATTGACACTACAATCATAACTCGTTCAGGTGCCCTACTATAATTAGTGATATTGACTTCCCTAAAATAGTCACTTACTATAAATAGTAAGTGTGCCAAACGGAACCAAACGGAGAGCAATCCTAAACACTTCTATAATCCAAATGGGAAAAAGCCTCCTGCCCTAACAACTAGGACCCTCTAACCATCAGCCTTAGCCTACAAGGGCCAATGATAGGCTAAACCAATCATAAACCATGGAGAGATAAATGTGTCTACCATAGCAATACATCATTGTCCATCCACTGATCCCCTAATCCCAAAAGCAGATCCAATTGGTATAGTGGAAGATAATGCCAACAGGGATAGTTTGGCATCAGGTCTGAACTCTAGAGAGGCTTTCCAAGCCTCGTAATCATCAAAAACAGCTAGCTAGTTTGAAATCTCAGACTCAACATAATCATAATAAACCCACATGGAATGGTTAGCTTTTCCCTACGGCCTCAATAGGCAATCATGGTCACAATCATAGGGTTCTTTGCACCAATAACAAAGTTGTTAATTCCTTAGTTCCTCACGAGTTGCATCATCAAGTTTTGCTACTGATTTTTTCTTTTGATCTACAACTAGTGGATGATCCTCCTCAAAAGGCAAGGTGCTAGACTTAGGCTGAAATTGCTTCTTAGGAGTTGCAAACTCAATACTCCTTGTCTTTTTAAAGGCTCCATGCAAGAAAGGCAAATCAAAAGCCTTAAGTCAACCTCTCAAAGGCTCCTGAAGACCCTCAATAAACAACATAACTAGTCGCCTCTCTATCAGATTAGGTACCATCACAGCAAGCCACTGAAACTAACTAATGTAATAATCCAAATTGCCCATCTATCTAAGCAAAGCAAGATCTCTGAAGTATACCTCTAATTCCTTTTTGTTGAAGCACTCAATCAATCTAAATGAGAATTCCTAATAGGAGGTAATGAGGTTATGATGCATGGTAACCGTCTCATGATACCACCAATCATGACCTACACCATCCAAATACAATGTTGCAAAGTCAATTGCATCCACTCCTACCATAGGTCAAAGAGTCAAGAAAGTGTCTCATTTACTAATCCAAGCTCTAGCTGTGACCTTCCCGCTTCCATCAAATGTAGGAAGTGTGAGCTTGCTAGTGACATGTTTAAGTGTTAATCCTAATCGGTTACTGAGAGGGGGGTGAATTAGTAACTTCAATTTCTTGTATTCTTTTCCTCTAATTAATATTCTTTTTAATACTGAAAACAAAAGAATGCTTTGACAAACATAAACAAAAATCAAATGCACAGGTCAACACAAGATTTATATGTGGAAACCCTCGGTTAGAAGGAAAAAACAACGGTGGGAAAGAACCCATGAAACTCCAATACTGCATTAATAAAGATGCCCTATTAAAGGCTTACAAAGCACTGGTTAGAGTGATACCCAGTTAAGGGGTTTAAAAGATCAGTTAAGATCTTGACCCTGTGAGGAGTCGCCTTATCAGAAGACTTAAAACATCAGCAAAGATGTTACCTGATGAAGGGATTTATACAATAGAACCTGTTAGGGTTCACCCTAATTAAGGGATTTAAATGTGCTTCACATAAAAAAGCAATGATCTTATTTTGACATTGTATCTATCGATTCAGATCATACATGTTCACTCTTTCCTCTGCTTGGCTGTTGATTCTCTCTCTTTCACTCTTTGTGATTGTATCCCTTCTCAGAAGACTTTGATCTTTTGTTTTGCTCGCTCTTTGCTCTTAATTTTCAACAACACATCTTCTAGTGCATGACGACCTGAATTTATAAGAAATTATCTTATTAAAATTACACCAAACGGTGCCGCCAAGCTGTAACTCTCCAAAAATCTTGCATGCAGAACTCTTGATCAAAAAGCTTGCAAACAGATCTTTAGTTTACCTCGAAATACTCGCAGAAAATAAAGCTAACTCCAATTCATCTGAAAAAGGCTCCTCATAATCCGGATCGGATTATAAAGCACTAACCGGTAAGTTTGCAATGGAGTGCAAACCAGTGTGCAACTTGTTGGTCATCTGCATCCTGTGGTGTCTACCAAGACCGGTTGGACAAGACTGGACTAGTATAATCGTGACCGGTAAAGGTACACTATTTACTTAGTAATTCTACCGGTTCACCACTGTTGTTCTATCATGAGTATCGATGTGTTTGATGTTTGCCAATGATGACAACTAAGCTTTATGCCAACAATCTTCCCCTTTGGCATTGGTGGCAAAACACATCAACACATACACTCCCTGTAGAGTATCATACTTCCCTTGTAGACCTACTCTACCTGTATCCTGTAGACTTGTTGCACCTGTGTCTTGTTGTACCGGTCTGAACTTTCCCTATCATCTGATTAGTGTCACCTAATAACTTCTCATTTCTCTACTTGATCTCCAGAAAGTAATCTTCTCCTTTTTGCCTTCAAGGGACAAATGGTGTCCATTCCTTATAATTGGAGCTTGTTTAAGATATCCTTATAGATCTTCCTGGCAGAGACTAGGAAGGGTTTCCAAGTAGCTATGACTTGATCTAAGGTATACTTCATAGCTTTTAGAGAGGCAATTAAATTCTCCATATCCTCAATTGTCTTATAGTCAGGTTCACTAAGAATTCTATCAACATCATTTTCTGTTTTCTGCATCAGATCAAAGGTAGGCGCAATGAAGAGCTGAAATCCAATGAGGTCTTGGGTTCTTTTAGTGTTTTCTTTTGATGCCTTTCTCAATGTGAGAGCTAAACTTGTTAGCTCACGACTATACTCAGTCGTAGAAGAGGTCTTTGCATCGAACTTTGATGTTATCTCCTTAAGCTCTTTTGTTATCTCCTTAAAATCTTCAAATTTTGAAGTTCTTGTAATTAACCTCCTAGCATCTTGTACATGTTGCTTTAACTCACTGGTGTTGGTAGCCACAGTGGCTTTAAGTTCTTCAACCTTGCCATGAAGAATAGTCATTCTTTTCTTTTCATAATCATCAATGGCAACTGTTTCTAGATCTGCAATATCTTCACCAATCGCTTGTGCCAATATCTCCAGTTGATCAATTATGGGTTCCTCTTTATCCATGTCAACATGAGGTGCAAAGTTATACAAGATATTTTTCACACTTGTGAGAACCATGTCATGTTTTCTCTTTGTGAGCTGCTTCAACTGTCTAGTTGACATTTTTCTTATGTCAACCACAATGTCACCTGTTGGAGACGTGGTAACTTTCCCTCTTTTAGATTCAGGGTCAGTTGCAAAAGATAGCTGTATCTTTGATGAAGAAGTGCTTGGTATATCTACCAGTTCCTTCTATCTTATGTCCTTGGCAGGCTCTTCTTCAACAAGCTTCTTCTCTTCCTCCATTTCCACTTGTTGAGGCTTTTCTTGATGTTGTACCTCTTCTGGATGTTCCTCTTCTTCTGGTGGTTTCTCTTCTTGCTGTTTCTCTGCCACCTGTTGATCACTCATGATCGTCTCAATTTACTCAATTTTCTTTTCGTCAATCACCTTAGCCAATGACTCCCCTATTTCTTGTTCTGCTGGTCTCAATGGTGTATCTTGTACAACTGTTGGAAACTCTTCACCGATGTTAACTTGTTCACTTGTTGTGAACTATTCACCGTTATTATTCTTCTCACCAGTTGTACCCTGATCACCTGTTGTGACTTGTTCACCAGTTGTGAACTGTTCCAGTGGTACCAACTCCTTTTCCTATTCATCTTGAAAGATGTCCTGAGGACCTGTTGACTTAGGTGTTTCAATAGAAACCTTTTCTGATGTTATCTGCTCATGTTCCTTTTGTAGAGTGTTGAAGTCATAATTTTTCCACAGTTGGACTGTGTCTTCATACACATCTTTATCATGACCATTAATTATTTTGGCCACCCTGTCTCTTATATCCATATTAAGTGATTCTGCTTCCAACAAAATCATGTCTGCATCTTCATCAAGATCTGGTTTAACTTTTTCCAACACTTTCCTTAAGATTTTATTGTTCTGCGCTAAATCGGCTCTCCATTTGGTCATTAGCCTTTTGTTCAGTTCAGCAAGGAAGAGGGGCATGTAGTCCTTAGGACCCCGGTTGAAATCTAGAAAGCTCTCTAATAGAGCAATACAATTTTATCTTTATCATCAATGCCTAGAGCACTGAACCACTTAGCAGCAATGCTCACTTTTCCAAACTCAAGAATTTCATCAACTATATCATCAACAATTAGGGTTTGAGCCTTACCTTTATCTGGAGATGCAAGTATAGTTGGTGGAGTTAGATCACCAGCAGTGTCTTCGGTGATGTCTACGATGATCGGTTCAGTTGCAGGCTTGGCTTGGACTAGTGTCTCGACTCCCAAAATGCCCTTCCCTCTATCGGTGTCCTTTTCTAGTTGCACCGAGGTCTTTTGACATTCGGCTTCGGCTTGATGTTGTTGCTTAAGAACGGTTGTCCAGATGACAACCCCTTCATCATGAACTACATCAACTTCTCCTATCAGGACTTGACCAATCCTCTTCCTAATGTTAAAGCTTTGTTTGTACAGATCAGCTTGATTGGTTGCCTCTGGCATGCTAAAATGGTTTTGCACTTCCAGCAGTGCCCTTATCCTTAGCTCTCTCTCTCTTGATATGGAAGATTTCCATCTTCTTTTAATGATCTCATGTAGCTCTGCAAGTATTGTGCTATGAATCTCAGTAGGAGTTAATTTAAACTTGTGAAGATAGTATACTACGCCCTCTTCCAGTTTTCTCCTATCTTCATCATTTGCCAGCTCATATCTTCTTCCAACAAACCCCATTCTACCTGTTTTCTTTACTCCTTCAACCATTTCATCTATGGTTAGTTTCCTTCCTTTTGGTACATCCTCCTTTACCATTTTCCCGGTCTACCTCTTTTTGAGAAATCTGGCGGTTTCTTTTGTCTCTGTTTCCTTCGAGTCCTCACCTTGTGAAGGTTCAGTTGTCACTGGTTGTGTCTTCTTCGTTTGAACTTTTGGTTCTTGCACAGTTGGCTTCCTTTTCCTTGGAGTAGGAGACTGTTTGACATATACCTTCTTTGGTGCCTTAGAAGGTGCACTTTTCTTCAAACTTGCTCTAATCTCCTGGTGAGTGCCAAACCAGTTGGCAAAAAGATCCAAGTTACTTTCATGAAGTGCCTCAGCGTAAGCTTTGGAAGTCTTGGTTGCAATCTTGTAACCAAGTTCCGATGCATACTCAGTTCTAGGCTCAACAACCTGGATGATGCAGTGTCCGGTGCTTACCAGGAAGCAAATTTCATCCTTGTACTCTACAATAGTAGAAGGAATTCTTTCCCTTTGATGCATTCTTAGCTGATAAGCCTCAAAGTAATCAGTTATTACTTTGTTAAACTGGTTCCCCAAACTATTAACTATCTCACCAATTTGAACCATTACCGGTTTGTCTGCTAACCAAGTAAGCTTACCTATTCCTAGAAATAAATTTTGATAGTAGAAAAAGAGACATACCAACAGTGTCCCATACTTCATAAACTTCTTCACCATACCTAGCGTTTTCAGGTTCTCAAAAGTCTAGCTCCTCAGCATAGCACAAATGTCATATTGAGCATAATCGTGCATGATCCTATGCGCTACATGTATCGCACTACCTGGTATGCTGTTGAGGTTGCTCGACTGGTAAACTTTGTAACCAATGACAGCAGCAGCAAACTGGACACCGTCGTCTGCAATATCGGTCACAGTCATCATACGACTGTCGGATTTCGACTTGGTGATCCAAGTGGCTTCGGCATTTGCAATTGTCCTCAGAGTAAGAGCTTCCTCTGTGGCGTTGAATCTGGTTACTCTATGCAAATCTTCCTTGGTTGTCAGAGTAACGACGCCTTTAGCTAGCCACATTCCTGGATCGTGAACTTTGCTAAGTACTAACCGAATCCAATCAGGTCGAAACATAGCCAGGTATTTGACCCCGTTCATCAATCTCGTTGCTTCCAGTTTCGCATATTTCGCCTGAAGCTTTCCATCTTCATAGAGCGTAAGGTATTCGCTCTAGATGAACGTTTCACCCAATTCCTCTTGTTTGTTGTGGATGAAAGCGATTACATCCTCTATCAACAACACTCTGTCGGGAATGGATGATAGGGCACCAGCCATATCATTCGCTCTATTCTGCACCGCCATTATATCATACACAAGTCTGTCGAGTTGATTGACGTCGATGAGGCTCACAACAGAAGATGATGATGCCATTCTCTTGACCGGAAACACAGAAAGTTCTTGACAAAATTCATGGAATTCGCAAAGCACAGATCGCAAATCACCGTAAGAAAGATTACTCAAGCTTTTAAATCAATAATCACAAAACACAATGAAAAGTGAAATGAGTAATCGGCTTTCCCTTTTATACACTTAGGTTGTAACGGTAATTAGCAAACGATAACTTTTGTTAACGGTTACTGTATTAATTACCCTTACCTAACCTTACCTTTATCAAGTGGTTCACCGACTCTTTACCTATTTACGACACTAACCTCAGTTAAGACACCGACCGTGATACGTCAGCTTCTCCATTTGACCAATTCAGGTGTTAGACCAGTGAATCATTCCCAGATCCTATCCTTGACTGAGACCATATCTCACCAATTACTCCGGGGACAGTAGCATTGCTACTTGTTCCCCTTTAAGCCCTGTGGCTTAATTTTCTAAAGAGATATCACCATCAATGGATGATGACTTTGTCTTTGATTTCTCTCCTTCAAAGCTCTTTGTCCCCTTTTTGGACCAAGTCTTCTTTACTTCCCTATTGATCTCTTCAGTGGTGTTTCCCTTTTGATTGGGAGCCACATTTCTGTTGACCTATTTAGCTGGGCATTTTCCTTTGTTCATTGACGAGTTCCTGCAGTCTTTAGCCAGATGCCCAATCTTGTTACAGTTGTAACAAGACATACAAGTTCCTCTCCATGGATTGACCCTTCTTTCTTTGTCCATGGGTGAGTGACATTCAGTGTTCCTATGCCCTGATGGTCCACAAGTAACACAATTAGATGTGCCCCAGATAACATTCCTATTATGGAATACCGGTCTTGGTGCAGATTTGAATGCCATGGTTTTAGACCTGCATTCTTCAGCCTTGTGTCTGAATTTATTGCATGCATAGCAATAACCTTTAAAGCTTCCCCTGCTTCTACTGGACACACTGTTAGAACGTGACCTACATTCAAAGGTCCTGTGACCATACTTATAATAGTTGCTGCAGTAACTGTTAGTGGTGACGGTTAATCATACGTTGGAATGATTAATGAAAACATCTATTGTTCTCTGATATATTATGTGTTTATTACATTTCCTGTACTATGTCTATGTAATTTATTAAGTTTACCCCAGCAGGCAAACATCTGGCAAAATAATCACTTTATAAATGGCGTGAAAACTGACACAGACAATATTGCTCTATTGGGATTAAGATTTTAGGCCCATTTGATCCCTTCTAGAAGTGATATGTTGCAATGTTTACACTGTATCAAGAGATGCAACTAAGGATAAAGTACATAACCATTTCCCATTAGTGAGAGGAAAACTCAGTTATTCCTGGAAACAGTTCCTCTAATAAAAGGACAAATCAAACACATCCAACAAATATAATATCAATTTTTCAGCTATGAATACAATAGTTGAAGGTCCAAAAGATAATGCTATAAACCTATAACAATTTCAACTAAATAAGACTTCAGATAAGAGACCAATTATTTTGGTTCTGGCTCATACCTAAAGCATATGCATGCATAAAGCTTCCAAATGTCGCATCTCCAAAGATGTGGGGGCACTGATGCAAAGCCTGAAGTAAAAGAATCAAATCCACCTTTAGAATGTTCAGAAGTAAAGATCCTTTCTATCTAGTCCATGTTCTAAGAAAAAGACAAATTTGTCAAACCAAACAAAAAAAGCAGCGTAAAGGTCATTTTAATTCAACTCGGCACTAGAAGCAACAGAAGAATAACTTTTAAATAGGGAAAAGACAATGGACCAGTGAGAATAGAAAATGATATTTACCAAATTACGATTCAATTTTAGAAACAAAATAACTCTGTGAATCTGCGCCAAGCTCCATGATACAAATAAAATTTGATATGTATGTCTGCTGAAACTGAAGATATGTATTATCTCCTCTTTCCTAGCAATCAATTAATAATAAGTTGCTAGCCCTAATTTTATTCCCGAAGGCTAGAGCACAAAATTATTCAATAAGGGAATAGAGTAAATCTTAAATATGACAGAAAAAGCTAAACTATTTATTCAATCATATTTAATTATTAAGAGGGGCCATTTTAAGTCATGACTTTATCTCTCCTAGGCCATACTCCATGGTGGTGAGTTATTTAATGCTAGGCAAATATTAATAAATGCCTAAGTTGCTCTTTCAAGAATCCCATGAAGAAATCGATAGCCTTTTGAAGGCTATATAAGAAAGTTTGATGGCAATACTTCATGATTATTGTTCCTATTATTAATATGCAAACTGATTCCAAGGCAAATCTTCTTAGGACGCAACCCCTGTGAAGAAATTCTTATGGACGAAAACCCAAAAGACTTTAGTAGGTTATTTCCAGCATTAAGGGCCTCAAATTATAACTATTGCTGTATGATTGGTGGCGAATTTCATGCATTTGAAGACATGGAATTCATCTGAAGCAATTCAAGGGTCTCTAGTTGGTGATCTGCAATAAACCAGGACACCTTTCATTGTCTAGGACTCTAGAGCATACACCAGCACCCAGTATACACATTGTGGCACTTAGCAATGAATATCGCGGCTTGAATGAGGGTTTAGACACCAAACAGCAATAAGTCTGAGGTCTGCAATAAGTCTGAGACAATCATTTCTATCAGCGATCAGGTCAGTGATATTGGTATGTTCAATCCTGGAGTTGATTATTTGCAAATTCAGATCGTGTAACTAAATTACTGAATTCCACAGAAAATATATTATTATCGCTCACCATTGCATCTTATATTTCATCTGTTTTGGGTGTTGTAAATCAAACAATTATTGCATAAGTTTCGTGAAAGCGGAGAAAAAGATTATTCATGATATCACTCCACACAACAATGGTTCAATGACTCAATAAGCTCAAAAAAAGGATGCACAATGAACCTGCAATCACAAGTACAATGGTCATCAGAGACCACCTGTATATACATATCACAAGTACAATAAACCCAAAAAAGATACAATGTCCACAAGGTTATACCTTAAAAATAAAATTTAAATAATAGTAGGACCCCTTGGGAGTGTAAGCCCACAATTAAATCAACTAAGGTGCAATGTCGCCTTCTTGCACATAAGCAAATATATGGCCATTAGCTTATTTCACATATTTTCCCGTAAGCTAATTGGCATCAAAGAAGGGAAAAGCAAATTAAAAAATTAAGTTGTGCAAAAAAGGAGGTGTTATGCCCAAGGGGAAAAAGTTAACATTTTTGAAGACTTTAAAATGTGCTAAAAATATTAGTGTGAATATGAATCCAAAAAGGAGAAATTAATATTTTATTCACCAAGAAAAGTTATAGAGGGGTAAGTCATGAAGAGAAACAAGTTACCAATTTCATATTTACTATTTGCTCTATCAAGATTTGAGCTTTCTAATTTATTGAGGATGAAACCCCTCTAGAAATTCCAATTTCAGAACCAAAACCCTCCTAGCCGGTTGAAGTGATTCCACCCTAAAATCACCGGTGTTGAAACTGGAATTTTACAGTTTGGTGCTGAAGATGGATTCCTTTAATGTATTTTGAATTGTTTCAGGTTTTGATACTGCTGTTTAATCTTGTCAATGGTTGTTTTTAAGTGTTTGAAGGGAAATTTTGAGTTTCGAAGCAAGTCATATCATTCTTGCTGGTCGTACTGCCTTGCAAGCCATCCCTTATGCGGGTCGCACCTATTGATGGTATATGATTTGGAGTATATTTAATAATGGTTCCCTACTCGTGGATTTCAATGAACAATATCTTGTAGGCCATAATAGTGGTGGACAAAAATCAAGGTCCTTTTTGAGCCATACACTCTAGTTGAGAGGGTCGTTGATGGGCACGCACTTACATTGAGGGGTTTTCACAATGAACACACATTTCACATAGATATCCTTACAGGAGAAAACCACAACAAAATATTGCTTATATAAAACTGTTTTACTAACTTCATAGACACCAATCCCCACAATTAATTTGTAGGCACAAACCTATTGGAGGCACCAACCCCAGCCACTGAATTTGTAGGCACCAAACATCGAACTCAAAGTGTTTCTCCTTCATGGATCTGCTCCTTCAATCAATGATAAAAATTTGGTTTCCTTCACTAATCATATTTTTGTATTTGAAAGATCAATTTCAGTTTTCTCTCATTAACCTGATTGTGTTTATATGATAAAACTTTTATCTCGTCACTTCTCTATTGAATAGTAAATCTTCCTTTTATTCTTCACACGTCTCATTGCCCCTCTTCTCTTCAAATAACTGCTGAGTATGATTTATCTTCAACTGTCCACACTTCTTTTCACTATCTACAATCATTATTTATACCTTATGCCTCTTATGAAGAGAAACATCCTTTGGAAGAGTGATGTCCTTCCATGATTCTTCCTTATAATCAACTGATGTCCCTTGAAACTGATCGCAACCTTTCACAATGTAATTGCTACCTTTTAGTAGTAACAGCTGACTCTTATAATAGAGATAGCTGTCATTAAGTGATCATAATCACTGTTGTTGTCTTTTAATTTCCAACGCTGCCTTTTGGTTATATAGTCACTTCTTTAGTCTTGATGATAATTCACTACCTTCCTAAATGATAATTGCTACCATATATTTTACACTCATAATCATTTAAGACCATTTGCTCACCTTATATATACTACTTGGCTGATTAACGATGCTCACGCCATTTGTAAATAATCATGAAGTCGGTCAACAGTATGTAAATATGTATTTTGTTCTTGTTATTTATACCAAAGGAAGTCGGCAAGCATTAGATATAGGAGTTTAAATTGATCTTGCAAGAACATAATCTGTCATCCTAGAATATAAAAATCGAATTTGATCATGCAAGAGTATGAACTCTAAGACGAGTGTTAATATCGACCTTTGATGTAATGGATTCCCTCAAAGTTTATAGATCCAAGCCCTCTCTTGGGACTTTTGCCCTCAAGGATCAGAGGGTCGCTGATCCCCACCCTATCTTGGGAACTATCCTTTTTGGATTTGGACCGTCATTCCTTGAATTGCTTCAACCTTCCTTCTTGATTAATAAGGCAAGATGAGGATCTTAGCCTTACTTTTAAAATGTATATATTTGAATATAGATTCATCACTTATTCAATCAGATTTTCAAGTTTCAGCATTATCTGTATATAACAATCTGATCCCTTTTGTTGACTAAAATGACCCTTTAATTTGTATTTACCCTACAGGATGGCAGGATCATAGGTCTGATACCATTTGTAATGTCCCCTGTTGAGACCTTTCCTAATTTATCTTAAATTTTTCCATTAAGGTTCGGATTGTAATGTCCATGATAGGATTAGTCATTTATCTTATTAGATTTAGTTATCTTTAACACTCATATCCAATCTTATTACTATTTTAACTTCATGAAGGGAAGCATAGATGTTATCCAAGGTGCCTAGAGACCAACCATAATGGGCTCCCTCAAAGTTTACAGATCCAAGCCCAAACTATTGGGACGCTGACCCCCACCTTATTTTGGGACAAATAGCCATTACCTGGATTTACACAAGCCCCTCCTTGGTAACATTACAACTTCTTTCCTTGAGTCAAATAGCATATAGGATTAAATAAGGTCTCAATATATAATTATAAATACTTCCCTGTATATTTAGTCATAGTTTCAGACTTCAACATTTACATGATACAGTATTGAATGAATTCAATAGTTTGATCATATGATGGCATACATACATATCTAATTCAGATATGCTAATCTTTAATAGCGTGTATAAATATATATATATATATATAATGTAAATAACTCTGATATCATCATACTATATAGAGTTGAGATATAATATTTTCCAATACCTTCCATAGCTATGTTATAGCTTTATTTTATGATCTCACTTAGCATAGTTGCTGATTTATTTAGAGTATATCTCTTTCTTGTGAAGAGTGTCACTTATATTTTATAATCCATATTCTTTTATAATTTGTAATTCGGTATTAATTCATAGATTAGATGCAGCATATTAGTATGCTGTCATACGATACTTTGTCAGTCATATAATATAATATGTATTGTCTTTTGATGAGTGCAAATGATATGTATTCAATACCAAATATAAATAATTATTTCCTTATTGATCCTTCTATGTGATCATTATGAAATATATATTAATAATCTTCTATTCTTATCTTCTCTCCTCTTCAATTGTTGCTTCATTGAACTCAAAGGCATTTCCTTCAATTTGACCTTCAAGACTGTCATGATCATTATGACCAGTCTTCTTCATCGGTTCTGAAGATTCATCAACTTTTACATTGATGCTTTCAATTATTTTGCTTGTTCTCTTGTTCAGACACCGGTAGGCTTTGCTTTTGGTAGAGTAACCAATAAATGTTCCTTCATTGCTCTTGAGATCAAACTTCCCAGAGTACATATCTCTTTTGATGTAACATTTACTACCAAAGATTTTGACATAACCTACACTAGGAGTATATTTGAACCATAGTTCATAAGGAGTCTTATAGTTCCCTTTTTGACTTGAACTCGATTCAGAGTGTAGACAGCAGTGCTAATGGCTTCTCTCCAGAAGTGATGAGGAAGATCCTTCTAAATCGAAAGGGTTCTAGCACAGTCAATCAGAGTCTTGTTTCTTCTCTCTGCTACTCCATTTTGCTGAGGATGACAGTCCCAACCAGTGCTGAGAGGGGACGGGTGAATCAGCACCTCTAAAACTTTACTCCTACAAATCTGATGAAGTTGACTTACAGCTGAAAGGAAAACAAATTCATGCATAATATAACAAAAAGCAACCAATCACACAATGACACCAGATTTATCACGTGGAAACCCGATTAGGGTGAAAACCACGGTGTGAGGAGACCTCACAAAATTTGTACTCTTCTGGAGTACGCTCTGTTAGGAGCCTTCCCGGTTAGAGGATAATAACGCATTTGCTAGATGCGACCCGGTTAAGGGTTTTGTTACAATAAGGCCTGTTCGGACCTGCCTGGTTAGAGGACTTTCAACACCTTAAAGGATGTCACCCGGTTAAGGGATTTGATACAAGGGACCTATTAAAGTCCACCCAAATTCTGCGATTTAACTATTGTAGTTTGCTAGTAAAGAATAAAGTGAATGACCTTTAACAGTTGACTACACAGTCTGATAAGATCTCTATTCATGCTAAACTGAGAAGTAACACCGGTCGGTGCAGGTGTCTTCTCCTCTACTTCTGTGCTTCTTAGCACAGTTCTTCTTTTTCACTTCTTCTTTCTATTTTACCCTGGCTTCAGTAGCTTATAGGTTCACTCTTTTTCTCAGCAGAATGAAGGCAATTTTTATTTGCCTTAGGCGGGAGAATATATAGGGTCCAAACCCTTATTGTGCTCATCATGCATGACCTAATTTAAGATCCTTATCGGATTCATCATGTAGTGAAGTGTCAGTTATCTAAAGGAAAACATTTGATGCATGCCCTTGCTTTATCTGCCTAATGAAGAAAATAGTGGTTGCGTGTCAGGCAACTTTCCTTCACAGGAGATAACACTTTGATTTAAAGCCACTGATGCCGGTTATAAATCCTTCAACCGCACCTCAAAAAGCAACTGATTCCGACTTTAAATCCTTCAACTGCGCCTCAAACCGATCACCAAGATAACTCAAAGTCACCCAAATTTACTGCAATAAATCCTGGTCAAGAAGAGTTGGTTGGAACAGACAGTTGACTATGAGTTCCTCGGTTCATACCGGAGTCTTATAATATATCGGTTGAGTTCTTTATGTTGTAAACAAGTAAGAATCTTTGACCTATTACGGCTTACCGGTTGCTCCGTCCTCGGCTGGTTACCGGTTGCAACACAGTGCTTAAGCTGATGCTAGAATCCTCTTTTCCTTTGTAATGACCCTTACTATAAAGGCCACTAAAACCCCCAAAACTGAACTGTGACAATTTGTCAAACACTTGGCAAGCAACTGAATTGTTTGTTTGAGATGTAGTGTTTCAAGGTTATAGTGGTTGAGCAACAAATCCACAATGTTCAAATGATATAACAATGTCAAAGTGTAATGAAATGCAATCAATACAAGTGCTGACTTCTATGACAATTTTCAGAATATCAATGATTTGGCATCAAAACAATACAATGAGCTATGGCCAAACAAGATAATGCAATGACCAACATATCTATTGGATTATGAACCTTCAAATCCGATTACAATATGCAGAGTGTGACAGTGACTGAATTCTGAGAATATAAAGGACTGTTTCAGATTGTAATACAATAATATTCAGATTACAATGCAATGGAGTCAATGCCAAATGGATTAAGAGATCCCCAAGGTCTGATTACAAGTTCCAAATTGATAATGACTGATACAATAGACTGATTCAAATGACTGAATATCTATGACTGTATGGACACTAAAACAAGACACAATGATCTCTTACAAGACCTTGCAATGCACCTTCACTCACTATGGCAATCCAATGAATAACAATGACTGTTTTTATGACATATACTGGACTGTTACAGCAGTGATAGAAAATGCAACTCCTATTATAATTTTGACATCAAATATCAAACTTCAAATTATGCAAAGGAACCTGGATAGTGCTGCAACTTTATTGTATCAAATGCTGATGAAGAAGACCTAACGCTGCACACCCAAACTGGTCCAAAATCTGTACTGTACCCTGCTGCTGTACTCGGCCGTACAGTACGGACATGTACGGCTGCAGTATTAATTTATATGCAAAGTTGTGACTGCTGAAAATGATGCAAACAGAATCGCCTAGGGTTGTATTATCACTTCCCAAATGCATAAAATTAATCTCCAAGTAGATTAGGAGATATGAACAAAAATCTAATTCCAGGCCTTGGTATTGCAAGTCTGGAAATGTGCCAATTTGTCTTCAATCTTTTGCCAAATTAATTCACCAATGCAAGAGGTGAATTCAAACCCTTATTCCAACCAGTTACAAACCCTCAATATCAATTTTTCAGGTCTGCTTTTTCGGACTGCTTTTTCGGGACTGCTTTTTTCGGACTGCTTTTTTCGGATTTGCTTTTTCGGACTGCTTTTTCGGATTTGCTTTTTCGGACTGCTTTTTCGGACCTGCTAAAAACAACTCCTGAAATGCTGTTTCAATCACAAACAAACCCTTACATCAAATTCTCAATGAAGTACCAATGAGATGGCTGAGTACCAACTCCAAATTTGCAACCCTTCAGTAGATATTTCACTACCTCAGTTATGCCAATCCAAGGGAGTGATTCGTTCCCAAAGATCGAATAGAATTTGCAAACCAAAGACTACAAATTGCTTCACAATGAAGTAGAAGAGAATCCAAATCCAAGCATGTAGAAATGATAGCCCAAGCCCCCTATTTATTCTTTTTCTTGAGAAGTTACTAGAACTTCTAGAAACATCTAATTATAATGTACTTTATAATAAAATAACATTATAATAATAACGTACATTTCTCAACACAAAAATATAACAATGTAGGCCAAGATGTCTCATAACCGAATGTAGGCCCAACTAGACTGAATGTAGGCTCGAACTGGATGTAGGCTCGCTTCTGGACGTAGGCTCCACTACAACTGCATGTAGGCCCACACTGGATGTAGGCTCTACCGAATGTAGGCTCTGTCAGCAATATGCAATCAAATGATCAACATAGTGACCCTCTCTCCAAACCATTTGCCTACGAGAGTCGATGATAGGCAAATCCGTCATGCCAAACGATGTCAGCCAAAATGAGGACATGACAGTCCGCCCTTCCTGAAATTGCTTGTCCCCAAGCAATGGCTAAACAAATAATCAATCAATCCACCTGGATCCCAAATGTAGTCATGATCTAAACTGCTGTCAATCAACGCAAGCTCCTGCAATATTCTTTGAAATATAATCAAGAGGAATCCATAATCAAATTGGCAAATACAACTCAACCAAACTCCAACATCACAACTGCCAGAGTCAGGAACCCACGAGAAACAAACTCTCGAAACATCAGAACCCAAGTAGAGAGGACAACTCAAACTGCCAACATAGTAAATATCACCAACACATCCCATTGGCCTATGTAGAACGCACAATCCAACTCTGCGACAATGGTGAACACTCCCCAATAAATTTGCACCAAGCACGGAGAATCCACACACTGTACAACTCCTGAAGTGAAAACAACTCTGCAAATCACCGACCACTGTCTCATAACCATAACTACCATGTACTGCTGATGGCGAATAGTCATCACATGATAGATAGCAAGAACGAGAACCCAAACCAAAACTGACGGCCCTCAACTGCTCAACACATAGATCAAATGCAAACTGATAAACATATCCTGCAGTATAATGCTGATAAAAAAATCAACCTCAGTCAATAGCTCACCATGCACAGGTAATACAACCCACTGCAGCCTATCACCAACTAAGTCAAGAGATGACATAGCCAAAGGAGTAGAATCAATAACAACAACCGCTGAAGTATTACTCCCACACTCCTGCTCTAGGTCATGTACTATCAAGCTGTCAACCGCAGAACTAATCACCATGTAATGCTCATCACAACTCTCATCCCGTAGCGTCAAACCATCCCATAACCGATGACAAGCACTAGGGACCAAAGTATATCTACGTAACATCATCTCATCAACATGGTCATCAAAGGTAAACTGATGAGCATACCTCACAGTGTAATGCCGATAGAATGCGCCAATCTCAGTCAGTGGCTCAGACTGTAATCCAAATGAAACTAACTGCAATTGATCACTAACCAAGCCGGAACTAACTACTACCTCCGAAGACATCGCCAAGGGAGTAGTATCACTAGCAGGAACCATGCCAACTGCCGGCTCACCAACATCACACATGATCTCTGGTACAACATCACTAGTCTCCATGCCATTAGTGGTAGAGATCACCACCATGTCAGGCATACCACAACAATCTGTTGCAGCACCCAACTCAACTGAGCCTGACTCTAGTGGAAACGAACACGATATGCCAATGCTAGCATCAAGGATGGACGCATCCCCATCTCCACTGTCTCTGACAATCTCGACCATGGACATCCTCGAATCACCAAACACCACGGTCTGTGACTATATAGTATCTGGTAAAGACCGAAGTCGCTCTAACTCCATGGTCACCTCAGCCAAATGAAACTGTGACTCCTCAAACGCCAACTGTGTACTCTCAAGAAACTCAGAAGTCACCTCGAGCTGCTAAGTAAGTTCACTCACCTCATCTTCCTTGACCAATAATGCATCATATGTTGTACTACCCCACTCCATAAGATAATCTCTGTCGGCTACCAACTACATATATTTCTGTCTCAGAATCTGGATTGCCTCCCATAAAGAGTGGATCTCTGTCAAGGAAAGATAATTGCCTCCCTGCTCATCACTAGTAGGAGAACCCCATCTATAAACTGCTAACAACTGACGAGCAGCATCGAAATGCTCGCAAGCGGCAGAAATGTCACGCTCACTAACTCTCAGCTGACTAGACACATAATGGTGCTGGTTGGTCGAACTCCTAGACTCTACCCCTGGTACACTGTCCAAAGGAGTAGACTCAAAATCACTGATCTCTGGAGTACTACCATCCATACTCTGTGAATCAACTCTAAAGCTCATATCAACATACGGAGTATCAAAAACTGTAGCATCGCTGTCCAACTCTGTCGTACTGAAAGAATCCGTCGAGGAAACCAAGTCCTCAAAACTAACCACTGCATCCTCCTCGATGTCATCAATGTTAATACGATCCTGGGACTCATGTAAACACTAACACCTCAGATGTGCCTGAATCATCACAAACCCACTGCACCCTGAGTGGTCGACTAGAAATGCACACAACTCCCAATACCGGTGTATAAAAACTAATACTAGCATCTGGCAAGCTGCTATGAATGAGAACAACACCGTGTAATCTGCTGATCAAATCCATGATAGCACTCAAGCAATCACTGCTACCAATAAGTGATAAGGATCTCCAGTCAACATAATCCCAAAGGCCAATATGACAATCCCGAGTCCACATCCGTAAACTAGAATCAGCTGGTAACTCAAGCAAACTCCTCACCTGAGTAATATGACTAATACCAACTAACTCCACGCACCTGTCTACTGTACTCACTACAATCTCTGAATCCGGAGTGTGAATGCTAGACATACTCATATCATCATCAACATGTGACCTGACTGTAAAAGAAAGCTGAGTCCCTGCCATATGCGCTAACTCCTGAACTGAACTCACCTCAAGACAAACCTCGTCCACATGTCTCTCTGCTGCACCACTCTAATCAACTGTACTATCCTCAAATGTGACAGTATCCTCAAACTACTGTAACATCATCAGGATCAATTGTACCGTAACCACTATCAGAGTCAATCACACAATCCGGTGTGCTTGTGATATCTCCCTGTATCAAATCAGCATGTCTCTCCGAGTCCTGTAATGCCAATGGAGTACTCAACAAAGAGGCTCGGGTATCCTCTAGCTCACGAGAAAGCCTGACAGCTTCCTCCTCCTTCCTCCTCAAGGCGTCTGAATAGTCTCCGGCAAGGGTAAGAAGATGGTCACGGTCTGAGAGAAGATGTAAATAACTCATCTTCATCGTTCTCATTCCTTCCCTAATCGCCTGTAAGTCAATACAAGAGGTCTGCGCCTATACTCCCTTATGTCTACTCTGTGACTGAATCATCCGGATATGATCCTCCATCATCTCCCACATCCTGTCATGATGAGATAATGAAGTCACAATCCCATCCTCGCTTACCCTAAGCTGACTGGACAAAACATGTGAAGTGCTATGTGCCTCAACCTCATGTGACGAAGCATCTAATTGTGCCTGGTATTCTCTCTCAGCAAAGTCATGAATGCTCAATGTCTGCTCATCTCTACCAGATATCTCACCATTATGCACAACAACATCCTCATAATCATCATCTGAACCCACTATGCTATAGTCACTGCCTGTCGTAACCAAACCAATCTGAGCACCTGTGACATCGTCCTCAAGCAACCTGTATACAACTGTCTCAACTTGAGTACCAAGTTGACAGTTACTATCAATCCACATAGTGTCCTTCACCACTTCCTCCTGTGGCTGAACTGAAACATCTGTCGGAATGCTAACTTGTTTCTCAAAATCCTCATGAAGGTTTCTGGTAACTGTGTCTGCCGATCTCATGTTATCTCTCCTGCGAGAAGATCTGCCAAATAAAAATTTAGTCAACTTATCCACCTTGGCTGGGTCGGATAGCATATCATTCATCCAACGATTTCTTTTTATCACAGACTCATTCAACTCATCAATTTCTTTCTTGATCTCAACCCGACTGTCTGAATGATTACTTTTTTTGCTGCTTTGTGGTTCCTCTTTCAGAAAGGTAGGCATTGCAGGACGGTTAACTGACCATGAAGTGTACCTCTTCCTTTCCATTCTGCAATCAATCGAGTGCTGGTCACTCATACAATTCTGTTTTTCTCCAACAGGATGGCAGGAAACCGCTCTGATACCACTGTAATGACCCTTACTATAAAGGCCACTAAAACCCCCAAAACTGAACTGTGACAATTTGTCAAACACTTGGCAAGCAACTAAATTGTTTGTTTGAGATGTAGTGTTTCAAGGTTATAGCGGTTGAGCAACAAATCCACAATTTTCAAATGATATAACAATGCCAAAGTGTAATGAAATGCAATCAATACAAGTACTGACTTCTATGACAATTTTCAGAATAGCAATGATTTGGCATCAAAACAATACAATGAGCTATGGCCAAACAAGATAATGCAATGACCAACATATCTATTGGATTATGAACCTTCAAATCCGATTACAATATGCAGAGTGTGACAGTGACTGAATTCTGAGAATATAAAGGACTGTTTCAGATTGTAATACAATAATATTCAGATTACAATGCAATGGAGTCAATGCCAAATGGATTAAGAGATCCCCAAGGTCTGATTACAAGTTCCAAATTGATAATGACTGATACAATAGACTGATTCAAATGACTGAATATCTATGACTGTATGGACACTAAAACAAGACACAATGATCTCTTACAAGACCTTGCAATGCACCTTCACTCACTATGGCAATCCAATGAATAACAATGACTGTTTTTATGACATATATTGGACTGTTACAGCAGTGAGAAAATGCAACTCCTATTATAATTTTGACATCAAATATCAAACTTCAAATTATGCAAAGGAACCTGGATAGTGCTGCAACTTTATTGTATCAAATGCTGATGAAGAAGACCTGACGCTGCACCCCCAAACTGGTCCAAAATTTGTACTGTACCCTGCTGCTGTACTGGGTCGTACAGTACGGACATGTACGGCTGCAGTATTAATTTATATGCAAAGTTGTGACTGCTGAAAATGATGCAAACAGAATCGCCTAGGGTTGTATTATCACTTCCCAAATGCATAAAATTAATCTCCAAGTAGATTAGGAGATATGAACAAAAATCTAATTCCAGGCCCTGGTATTGCAAGTCTGGAAATGTGCCAATTTGTCTTCAATCCTTTGCCAAATTAATTCACCAATGCAAGAGGTGAATTCAAACCCTTATTCCAACCAGTTACAAACCCTCAATATCAATTTTTCAGGTCTGCTTTTTCGTACTGCTTTTTTCGGACTGCTTTTTCGAATTTGCTTTTTTGGACTGCTTTTTCGGATTTGCTTTTTCGGACTACTTTTTCGAACCTGCTAAAAACGCCTCCTGAAATGCTGTTTCAATCACAAACAAACCCTTACATCAAATTCTCAATGAAGTACCAATGAGATGGCTGAGTACCAACTTCAAATTTGCAACCCTTCAGTAGATATTTCACTACCTCAGTTATGCCAATCCAAGGGAGTGATTCGTTCCCAAAGATCAAATAGAATTTGCAGACCAAAGACTACAAATTGCTTCACAATGAAGAAGTAGAAGAGAATCCAAATCCAAGCATGTAGAAATGATAGCCCAAGCCCCTATTTATTCTTTTTCTTGAGAAGTTACTAGAACTTCTAGAAACATCTAATTATAATGTACTTTATAATAAAATAACATTATAATAATAAAGTACATTTCTCAACTCAAAAATATAACAATGTAGGCCAAGATGTCTCATAACCGAATGTAGGCCCAACTAGACTGAATGTAGGCTCGAACTGGATGTAGGCTCGCTTCTGGACGTAGGCTCCACTACAACTGCATGTAGGCCCAAACTGGATGTAAGCTCTACCGAATGTAGGCTCTGTCAGCAATATGCAATCAAATGATCAACATAATGACCCTCTCTCCAAACCATTTGCCTGTGAGAGTCGATGATAAGCAAATCCGTCATGCCAAACGATGTCAGCCAAAATGGGGATATGACATCCTTTACTGTGTACATAGCCCAGTGGCTAAGGAGTTGTATAGTGACCGGTGGTATATGCATGTAGTCACAACGTTCTTGTATATTGATATCATCAGCCAAACCATCCTTTCATATAGATCTATTTGATTCTGTGGACTTTATAGAGATGACAAGTCTCTATGCTCAAAACATGCCAATCAATGACAACACCATTACCGGTGACAGGCTTACCGGTTATCATCACTTAATGCCAACAATCTCCCCCTTTGGCATTGATGGCAAAACTATGATGGGCAATCACCTTACTGTGCTTATATCTCTCTACAACTGCAACTGCTACAGTCCTCCGGTTATTGCCACATTCTCCCTGTTTTTGACAATAATGCCAAAGGCTAGTCAGAGAAACTACCTTTGTCTAATCTGCTCCCCCTATAAGCAACATTCCTTCTTCATCAGTCTAGAAAAGATGAGGTGTAACCCTCTGTTGAAGCACAATGAACTGATGACCACCTTTTCAAGTTTACTGAAGATTATGATGGGGTATTACCCCTAGTTTACTTCAGAGATACTCGGAAGTACTCTTTGGTAAAGACTTAGTGAAGATATCAACAATTTGTTCCTTGGTGGGAACATACTCTAATCTCACCTCCTTGTCCTGTACAAGCTCTCTCAAGTAATGATACTTTATAGTAATGTGTTTTGTCTTGGAGTGCATGATAGGGTTCTTGGATATGTTAATTGCACCGGTGCTATCACAATAGATAGCAATTGGTTCAGGTACCCGTTCTTTAATTCCTTCTAATAGTTGTTTTATTCAGATCACTTGTGTGCAATTGATTGTTGCAGCAACATATTCGGCTTATGCAGTAGATTGGGATATGCAGTTCTATTTCTTGCTTGTCCATAAAACAATTTTTCCACCGAGAAAGAATGCACCACCACTTGTGCTCTTTCTATCATCAATGTTTCCTGCCCAATCTGCATCAGTGTAAACTTTTATTTCGAATCCTCCCTTGTGAGGAAACCATAAACCATAATCCTCAGTTCCTCTTAGATATCTGAAAATTCTCTTTACTGCTATTAGATGTGTCTCTTTTGGATTTGCAGAGAATCTTGCCACTATGCCAACTGCATGAGCAATGTCCGGTCTACTATGAACGGCATACTGCAGTTTACCTATCATGGACCGATACATTGTTTCATGTACTTCTTTGGCATCATCCTCCTTTGATAACTTGAGGTTAGTTGGGGTTCCAACCGGTTTGGAATCATCAAGTCCAAAGGTCTTAAGAATTTCTTTGATATATTTGGACTGAGAAATAAAAATTCCTATCATAGACATCTCAAATTTTTTCTTCATCTCTTCAGCAAAGACTTTGCTCACTATCATCACCTCCAAAGATGATATCATCCACGAAGATCTCAGCAATTATATTTCCATCTTCTCTAGTCTTGAGATACATATTGTTGTTGTCCCCGGTTCTTGTGAATCCTATGGTCAGAAGGTATGAGTGCAACCTCTCATACCAAGACCTTGGAGCTTGCTTAAGCCCATAAAGAGCTTTCTTCAATTTACACACCATTCCATCTTTATGTGCAGATGTGAAGCGTTCCGGTTGTTCAATGTAAACTTCTTCCTCTAGTATTCCATTTAGGAATGCGGACTTAACATCCATCTGATAAACTTTGAATCCCTTGTGAGCAGCATAGGCGAGTAGAATTCTTACTCCTTCCAGTCTTGCTACTGGTGCAAAGGTTTCTCCATAGTCCAGTCCAGCTTCCTGTGCATATCTTTTGCAGACCAATCTTGCCTTATTTCTTATTACTTTTCCATCCTCATCAACTTGTTCTTGAAGACCCACTTGGATCCTATGACATTTTTGTCCTTAGGTCTTGGCACAAGTTCTCATGTTTCGTTTTTTTCAATCTGCTCAATTTCTTCCTCCATGGCCTTGACCCAATTGTCATTTTCTAGAGCTTCTTTGGTGGATTTGGTCTCTGCACAAGAAAGTAAGCAAATATTCTCTCTAACCTTTTTCCTGGTTAATATATTTGCATGTTTTTCACCAATTATATTGTCAGGGGAATGATATGTGACATACTTTGAAAGAACTGGTCTCTGTTCCCGGTCTGGTTCTTTCGGTTGAGCATTGTCTTCATCATGGTCCTAGGCATCCACTTGTTCATCATCCTGCACTGGCCTATTGGGTTCAGGAACAATCTCCTGCTCTAGATGTCTGTCCATGTGTACTCCTTCATCTTCTGTCATGGCTTTGCTGAACTCAAAGGCATTTCCTTCATTTAAGCACTCAAGACTGTCATGATCCTCATGACCGGTGTTCTTATCTGGTTCTGAAGATTCATCAACTTTCACATTGATGGTTTCAACTATCTTGACTGTTCTTTTGTTCAGATGCCGATAGGCCTTACTTTTGGTAGAGTAACCCAAAAATGTTCCTTCGTCACTTTTAGGATCAAGCTTTCAAGAGTACATATCTCTTTTGATATAACATTTGCTATTGAAGATTTTGAAGTAGCTTACACTGGGAGAATGCTTAAACCATAATTCGTAAGGAGTCTTATCGGTTCCCTTCTTGACTTGGATCCGGTTGAGTGTGTAGACAGTGGTACTAACTGCTTCCCTCCAGAAGTGGTGAGGCAGATGCTTCTGGATCAGCAGGGTTCTAGCACAATCGATCAGCGTCCTATTTCTTCTTTATGCAACTCCATTTTCCTGGGAGTCCTTGGTGCAGATAGCTACCTTTTTATTCCGTGCTACTCACAGTAGTGAGTGAACTCTTGAGACGTATATTCACCTCCTCTATCTGATCTCAAACACTTCAAGCTTTTGCCGGTTTCTTTTTCCACTCGAGTTTTGATGATTTTGAACATGTGGAAAGCTTCTGATTTTTCCTTAAGAAAGAGCGTCCACATCATCCCGGAGAAGTCGTCTACAAAGAGCATAAAGTACCAATCTCCATAGTAGCTCTTTGTTCTCATTGGTCCACACAGGTCAGTGTGCACCAGGTCTAGAACATTCTCAACAGAGAAGGACTTGCTATTAAAAGATGTTCCGGTCAGCTTTCTTAACTGACAATCTTTACAAATACCTTTGATGGGCTTGGTAATCTTAGGAAGTCCTCTTACCATTTTCTTTTTACTTACTTTGACAATACTGTCAAAGTTTATGTGGCAAAGCCTCTTGTGCCATAGCCAACTGTTGTCCTCTTTGGTCATAAAACAGATTTTGCTTGATTCTCCTTTGACCGAGGCTATGCGACAGGCTCCTTCCATTGAATCAACATAGAAAAGATTACCTTTGCTCTATCTACCGGTTGCGACATGAGTTCCGGATTGATTCTTTACTATATAGGAACCTTGTCCGAATTCCAGCAGGAATCCTTTGTTGTTCAATTGTGCAACACTCATAAAGTTGTACTTGAGTCCTTCAACCCAGTACACATCTTCACAAACAGCATTCTTGCAGAGAGCAATAGAAACTTTACCTTTGATGGAGCAGGGGGCATTGTTTCCAAAGGTAACAGATCCGCTGTCATTGAGCTCCAGGTTGATGAACTTGTCCTTTTCACCAGTCATGTGGTGAGTGCAACCACTATCAATGATCCAATTGTCATGCTAATGAAATCAGGATATGAGTGCAACTTCATTCACAGCTGAGCTCTCCTCTTTTATTTCAACAAATGCAATTTCTGGATCCTCTGAGTCTTCAGACTCATTCTCTGTAACTCCTTCCTCTACAAGATAGCATTCCTTATTTGCTTTGCTCTTGAACCGGTCTTACCGGTTCCCTTCTTGACTTGGATCCAGTTGAGTGTGTAGACAGCGGTACTGACTGCTTCGCTCCAGAAGTGGTGAGGTAGATCCTTCTGGATCAGCAGGGTTCTAGAGCAATCGATCAGCGTCTTGTTTCTTCTTTCTGCAACTCCATTTTGCTGCGTGTCCTTGGTGCAGATAGCTGCGTTTTTATTTCATGCTCCTCACAGTAGTGAGTGAACTCTTGAGAGGTATATTCACCTCCTCTGTCTGATCTCAAACACTTCAAGCTTTTGTCGGTTTCTTTTTCCACGCGAGCTTTGTAGATTTTGAACATGTGGAAAGCTTCTGATTTTTCCTTAAGAAAGAGCGTCCACATCATCTTGGAGAAGTCGTCAACAAAGAGCATAAAGTACAGGTCTCCATGGTAGCTCTTTGTTCTCATTGGTCTACACAGGTCAGTGTGCACCAGGTCTAGAAAATTTTCAGCAAAGAAGGACTTGCTGTTAAAAGATGTTCCGGTCAACTTTCCTAATTGACAATCTTTACAGATACCTTTGATAGGCTTGGTAATCTCAAGAAGTCCTTTTACCGTTTTCTTTTTACTTTGACAATACTGTCAAAGTTTATGTGGCAGAGCCTCTTGTGCCATAACCAGTTGTTGTCCTCTTTGGTCATAAGAAAGATTTTGTTTGATTCTCCTTTAACCAAGGCTATGACACAGGCTCCTTCCATTGAGTCAAGATAGAAAAGATTACCTTTTCTCTATCTACCAGTTGCGACATGAGATCCAGATTGATTCTTTACTATACAGGAACCTTGTCCGAATTCCAACAGGAATCCTTTGTTGTTCAGTTGTGCAACACTCATCAAGTTGTACTTGAGTCCTTCAACCCAGTACACATCTTCACAGACAACATTGTTGCAGAGAGCAATAGAACCTTTACCTTTGATGGAGCAGGGGGCATTGTTTCCAAAGGTGACAGATCCGCTATCGTTGAGCTCCAAGTTGATGAACTTGTCCTTGTCACCGGTCATGTGGTGAGTGCAACCATTATCAATGATCCAGTCGTCATGTTGATGAGATCGGGATATAAGTGCAACTTCATTCACAGCTGGGCTCTCCTCCTTTATTGCAACAAATGCAATTTCTGGATCCTCTGAGTCTTCAAACTCATTGTCTGTAACTCCTTCCTCCGCAAGATAGCATTCTTTCTTTGCTTTGCTCTTGAACCGGTCTCTTTTATCTTTCGATTCATTGTTTGAACACCTTGCAGCAACATGTCCTATCTTATTGCAAGAGAAGCATTTCAAGGGGAGTTTTCCCTTGCACTTCCCTTTTCCTCTGGGGAATTTCCTGGCAATGGTGCTTCGAACTCATCTTGCTCAATCTGCTCTGAGAGTAGATTCTCAACAAGGTTGTCAGTCTTTCTGGTAGATCAATTACCGGTTTCTCTTCCCTTTTTGGTGGAAGAGATGTTGACAGAAGACTTAAACGCTACTTTCTGAATAGATAAGCTATTATCAAAATTACTTAATTCGAACACAACCAACTTACCGATTAAGGAGTCAAGGGTGACTTGATCTTTGGTACATAGCACAGTGGCTAAGGAGTTGTATAGTGACCGGTGGTATATGCATGTAGTCACAACGTTCTTGTATATTGATATCATCGGCCAAACCATCCTTCTTTCATATAGATCTGTTTGATTCTGTGGACTTTATACAGATGACAAGTCTCTATGCTCTTTTTGCCAATCAATGACAACACCAGTACCAGTGACAGGCTTACCGGTTATCATCACTTAATGCCAACAAAGGAGTCCTTGGTGCAGATAGTTGTCTCTTTATTCCGTGTTCCTCACAATAGTGAGTGAACTCTTGAGAGGTATATTCACCTCCTCTGTCTAAACTCAGACATTTCAAACTTTTACCGGTCTCCTTTTCTACTCTAGCCTTGTAGATTTTAAACATGTGGAAGGCCTCTGATTTCTCTCTAAGAAAGAGTGTCCACATCATTCTTGAGAAGTCATCTACAAAGAGCATGAAGTACCAATCTCCATAATAGCTCTTTGTCTTCATCGATCCACACAAATCTATGTGCACAAGATCTAGAACATTTTAAGCAGAGAATGATTTATTGTTGAAACTTGTTCCTTTCAGTTTTCCTAACTGACAATCTTTACAAACACCTCTAATGGGCTTTGTAATCTCAAGGAGTCTTCTAACCGATTTCTTTTTGCTCAACCTGACAATACTGTCCAAGTTTATTTGGCAGAGTCTCTTGTGCCATAACCAGCTATTGTCTTTGGAAATAAGACAGATTTTGCTTGATTCTCCTTTGACTGAAACTATGAGACAAGCTCCTTCCATTGAGTCTAGGTAGAACAGATTACCTTTGCTCTATCTACCCGTTGCAACATGGGTTCCAAACGGATTCTTCACCATACAGGAACCTTGTCCAAATTCCAAAAGGAATCCTTTGTTATTCATCTGTGCAACACTCATTAGATTGTACTTGAGTCCTTCAACCCAGTACACATCTTCATAGACAGCACTGTTGCAGAGTGCAATAGAACCTTTTCCTTTAATGGCACAGGGAGCATTATTTCCAAAGGTTACTGCTCTGCTATCGTTGAGCTCCAAGTTGATAAACTTGTTCTTATCATCGGTCATGTGGTGAGTGCAGCCGTTGTCAATGATCCAGTCATCATGCTGATCAGATTTTGATATAAGTGTTATTTCACTTATCGTTGGGCTCTCCTCTTTTATTATAATAAATGCAATTTCTGGATCCTCAGAGTCTTCAGATTCAATGTCTGTGACTCTTTCCTCTGCAAGATAGCATTCCTTCTTTGCTTTGCTCTTGAACCGGTCTCTCTTATCTTTATTATCATTATCAAAACATCTTGCAACAATATGTCCTATCTTGTTGCAAGAGAAACATTTCAGAGGAAGCTTTCCTTTGTACTTCCCTTTCCCTCTGGGGAATCTCCTAGCGGCGAGTGCTTCGAACTCATCTTGCTCCATCTCTTCTAAGAGCATATTCTCAACAAGATTACCAATCTTACCGGTAGAGCAGTTACCGGTTTCTCTTCCCTTTTTGGTGGAAGAGATATTGACAGAAGACTTAAATCTTGCTTCCTGAATGGGTAAGCTATTATGAAAATTACTTAATTCAAAAGCAGCCAACTTACCGAATAGGGAGTCTAGGGTGACTTGATCTTTGGTCACCGATCTGAGCTTTTGAATAGCAGAGATCTTAATGGCATACTAAGTCTAAGAGTTTTTAGTATTTTGCTAACCACCTCCTCTTCACTGAGTTTTCCTCCAGCGCTTTTGATAGAGTTGATCACCTCTTTGATCCAGTTGTTGTATTTCTCAATGTCTTCTCCTTCATTCATCCTCATGTCATCATACTTTCCTCTGAGGCTTTCAACCTTGGCTCTTTGAACATTTGGGTCTCCTCCATATACCACTTGCAACTTGGCCCACATCTTGAAAGCAAATTCTAGATGTTCTATCTCAACATAGACATGATCAGGTAGTGTATTGGCTATCATATCCATAGCAGCCGTGTGCTCAGACTTGATCTTCTGTTCATCAGGTGTTAAGATGCCGAAGGGTTCAATGTAATCAGTGGTTACATGATTCCAATTTTGATCTCCGGTGGTCTTCATATACAGCTTCATTCTGCTGCACCACAAAGTAAAGTTTTCTTTTGAAAACTTTGGTCCTTCCTTTCTCAACATCTTGACATTTTCCTTATGCAGTTAAGCAGTAAAGAAAATAGGACAAGGCTCTGATACCAATTGACAGTCCCAACCAATGCTGAGAGGGGAGGGGAGAATCAACACCTCTAAAACTTTTCCCTTTAAATCTGGTGAAGTATACTTATAACTGTAAGCCAAATAGATTCAAGCATATAATAACAACAAGCAAACAATCACAGTGACACTAGATTGATCACGTGGAAACCCGATTAGGGTGAAGACCACGGTGTGAGGAGACCTCACAAATTATGTACTCTTCTGGAGTACGCCTTGTTAGGAGTCTTCCCGGTTAAAGGATTGCAACGCACTGTTAGATGCGACCCAGTTAATGGATTAGTTACAATAAGGCCGGTTAGTGTCTACCTGGTTAGAGGATTTAGAACACTTTGAAAGATGTTACCCGATTAAGGGATTTGATACAAGGGACCTGTTAGAGTCCACACAAATACTGAGATTTGACTATTGTAATTGCTAGAAAACAATAGAAAGATTGACCTTTTACAAATGATTTTGCATAGCCTGATAAGATCTCTATTTGTGCTCAACTGAGAAGCATCACCGGTCGCCGCAAGTGTGTTCTCGTCTATTGTTGTGCTTCTACACATTCTTCTTTCTCTTCTCAATTTTCCCTACCTTCTTTTAAGCTTTCAGGTTCACTCTTTTCTTTGGCAGAATGAAGGCAACTCATATTCTCAACAGGCAGAAAAATATATAGAGTTCTTGCCCTAATTGCACCTCTCATGCATGACCTAACTTTAGATCCCTTTCGGATACATCACTCGGTGGAGTATCAGTTCAATGAGGAAACATCCGATGCATGCCTTTGCTTTATCATCTTTATGAAGAAAACAATAGATGCGTATCCAGCATTTTTCCTTCATAAGAGATAAGTTTTCGTTTTAAAGCCACAAATTCCGACTTTAAAACCTTCAGACGCGTCTCAAACCGATCGCCATGTTAACTCAAAGTCTTCCGGATTTAACGCAGGAAATACCGATCAAAGAGTTGGTTGAAACAAATAGTTGACTATGACTTCCTCGGTTCATACCAAAGTCTTTACTAGATCGGTTGAGATCCTCATGTTGTGAACAGGTAAGAGTCTTTGACCTATCACTATCCCTTCCTTTGCTTACCGGTGGCACATTCCTCAATTGTGTTGTTGACACTGATTTGTACCTTTACTTCCTCTGTACTTGTCTACACCAGTTGTATCCAGGTCCTCGGTTGACGGTTGAATATTTCTTTCCTTGACTATATACATTACCCGGTTGCTGATGCTTTGTGTAGTGACCGGTTGCTCTCGATTACAGTCTTTTCTTTCTTGCATGTTGTCACCGGTTGCCAAACCAGCCTCTTTTCATACAGATTTCCTTAGATCTTTAGACTTTAGAGAGATGACAAATCTCTATCCTTTTTTGCCAATCAATGACAATACTTGTACCGGTAGCAGGCTTATTGGTTAGTCGGTTACCATCTCTTAATGCCAACAAGTTCATCTTCTATCCGATATTAATTAGTTTTTGATTGTTTGGGGTCAGTTTGGAATAATTTCATTAAGTATTTCAGTTTATATGTGTTCATAGGCATACTGGGAATGTTGGTAATCAATTTCCGAGTGTTTATATTGCTGTTCTAACATTTTTACCATTGATTTTTAGTGTGCAGAAATCAGAGAGATCAGAAATATCACTACTGGATTGTTTGTGGTGCATAAGAAAGTCTAAATCAAAGTAGCCTTGCATGTTGCAGCACATATCTTCAATCTGCAGTTGATGAGTAGAATGATATTCATGATTTGATGGTGATTTTGGGTTAATTTATGTGCTTGCAGGTTGACCAAATAAATATGTTATTGTGTTGCAGCAATTGTATTTACTAATAGGAACAATGGTGCAGTAAAGTTTGGCAATATATCATCGGTACAATTTTGCGGAAAAGGTACTTTAAGTATTAATGATACTTTAATGATACATGATGTTTGGTATGTTGAAGGATTGAACTATAATTTGTTAAGTGTCAGTCAAATGTGTGATAATGGATACATTGTAACTTTTAATGTTCAAGGGTGTGAAATTAATCCAGGCAGGTTGATCACTGAAGGGAAGAGAACATACAGCAATGTCTACGAATTGGGAGAGGTAAAATGTAAATGTTATTTATTTGGGCAAGTTGATGAAAGTTGGATTCAGAATAGGTAGAAGCCTGGAGTTTTAGCTTTTCCTTCTCTCTGAATCAGTTCACAAGCAAGGATCTGCCTAGGGGGAGTTTTAAATTGTTGTTTGATCCTTTTAGTGGTGTTTTTGAAGGGTTTTAAGGAAATTTTTGACGTTGGAAGTAGGTTGTATCATTCTAGTTGACCATTACTCTGTTGGTTGCACCTTATGCTAGCCGCACCTGTTGATGGCATAAGATCTGTAGTACATTTAATAATATTTCTCTGTTGTTTCATTTCTATTGATGATATCGTGCAAGGCATATGAGTTCGTGGACAAAAATCAATGTCCTTTTTGAGTAGTACAATCTTTTTGAGGGGGCCATACCATATGGGAGAGAGCATGTGAGTTTGGAGTTGACCAACCCTATTTATGTGCTCATAATGCTTTGTATTGAGGCGCCTAAAGGTTATTTATTGCTGCAATATCGAAGCAAGGTGGATTTTGGGGAATATTGTAAGCTGCAAATGACAATGCCCCTACTGTACTAGCAATCTTAAGCGATGTATCAGACATGTATTTAGTTTGAGTTCGTCTTCTATATGATAATAATCGATTTCTGATTGTTTGGGGCGAGTTTGGAGTTTTTACATGAATTGTCTCAGTTTATATGTGTTGATAGGCATACTAGGCATGCTGGTAATGAATTTTGAGGGTTTACCTTGCTGTTTTGACATGTCTACCAGTGATTTTCAGTATGCAACAGTCACGGAGATTAAAAAAAAACTGTAATGGGTTGTTTGTGGTGTGAGAGGAAGTCTATATCAGAGTAATCTCACATGTTCCAGTGCATGTCTTCAATCTACAGTTGGTGAGCAGCATGATATTCATGATTTGCTAGTGATTTTGGTCTAATTAGGTACTTACAACTGTGTTACAGATCTGATCTGAGCAGTTGTAGTTATTGTAGTGCATTTCTGTCACTAGGTTGCACAGAGATGGGGGTACTTGGGTACTTTGGGGACAGGTACAGATACGTTGCTTTTCAAAATAGGAGACGGGGGTACTTTGGGTACGTCAATTTTTTTTATATACAATTTAATATTTTATAGAAAACCTGAAAATATAATGGCATTGAGTTTTCAAAACAAGAATAGTGATAAAATACTGTCAAACATTAACTTTGAAGATTAAGTACACAAATTAAAATGTCATACAACTATTGTATCAAACTTTCAAACTAATTAAAGATTACATATTGAAATAAGCTTAATAAACAGCAAGCTGATACATGAACAATAAACTGAAACAAAAATCAGAAATCTTATCAAGATCATTAGCTACGATGCTCTCCACTGAGTACCAGGTACTTGGGTACGTGGGTACATGTTCCGGTACCTGGTACACATCCCAGAGGTATGGTACGAGTACCCATGTAACTTAGGCATTTCATATGGATTTTATAAACCTCGGATGGTTACGCCAGCAATGGGTTATTCTAGTATTCATTTCATATTGTAATTAGAATGGTTTACTGCCAACCCTTATAGCATATCATTCAGCCAGTTTTACCATTGAACAAGCTAGCATTATCAACCATTTTGCTCTAGGTCAAGCTTTAAACATTATGTCAGTGGCTTGCATTGCATTCATGCAGTCTACTGAAGAATTGTTGATAAGGTTGGCTCTATCCGCAACATGTCATTCTATGCAATCTGCCAAAGACGTTGATTAGGTTGGATCTGTCACCTACGTATTGTGGTCAGCTTTGCACCATATCATGTTGTGATTGTGTTCATTTAGATTATCTAGGTGGTTGGAGTGTGATGTCCCTGTTTTCCAAGTAATCACCCAGCAGAGTCCACTAACTTATTTTATTCCTATAAGTTAAGATGGGAAAAAGAAAAAGAATAATGTAGTAATTAAATATTCCATCGTCGTCAGTCACATTTTGGGCATTTATATTTGATTAATTGGTATATTTATTAGAGTGACTTTTATTCAATGTATTGGTAAAATATAAAATAGTCACTTTGGAAAAGCAAAATTTATTAAAAATCAAAAGGTGGTGATGAATAAAAATATGGTGGAAGGGAATTTATGGTATCTTTTGGAAATAATTTATTGGGAGAATTTGGAGAGCTTGTATTACCAGTTTATGAATCCTAAGGGTGGAAAGCCTTGGGATTTCTTGATGTATTGGACAAAAAACCAATCTCACTTCTTGGTGGATTTACTTCTGAATTCACAATTGGACTTTATTGTATGAAATTTGTGAAGCTTTATTAAAAGACAAATTTCAGGATTATTTTTAATGAGAAAGATTTGGAAACATAGCGACATAGGGACCTGAATGAATAAAGAAAATATAATCAGCTTTGAGTGAGAATAAGACAAACAATAAAGCAACTTATTGAGAGGCTTTTATTTGCATGGTTGAGTGAAATATTTCCATTGTTGATTGATTTCATACTTTGGGCGTTGGAGTTATTTTATAAGCTAGGCAAAGCTTTATACCTTTCACGGCGAATATTTGCATGCTGATGTTGATATTATGGCTTATTGGGCATGATTCCTGAGATAGCCAAGTGGGAGATATCACTGGGACATTTTTATGCATAGCATTGGAGTCAATAGACATGGGACTCTTTCTTAGCATGTGATTTGAAAGTCTAAGGGCTGGCGATTACAATATAATAATATATACCTTGGTGTGGAAATACATAGCAGATATTCAATGAAGTGTTTGGTATGATGGTCAGTGTCAAGCGTTGGTTTGCTAATATAGCTACGTGGGGCCTCTTCTGCCCAAAGGTGAGCAATATTTGTTGGTGTCCTTTCCTGTTGTAGGTGGAAACTACTTGTTTCGTTTTCAATTATTTCTTCTGGCCACCACTTTCTGTTATTGTTGCAGAAAAAAGTGGTTAAGGAGTCAATACAAGGGAAACCTTCCAAAAAGGCCACTATCTTCATCTATCTCAAGACCAGTTTCTTTTGTTGATCATGAGAAGATTTTCTTTGGCAGATGATCTGTTGAAGGTCGTGGATTCAATCAACCTTTCTACCTGGACATGAGCATGAAACTATTTTCTCTTATATTGAACCTTGCTTGATTTCTGGATATGAACAGATTGCCAAGTACTTCTGTGCATTCTCTGTGAACTGTATGTGTTAAGATTACATCTGTCATTTAAGATCAGATTTATTTGATTTATCACTGAGCTTTATGTACAAAGGCTGTGTTGGCATAAAGAAATGGTAACCGTTAAGCCTGCTACCGGTACAACTATTGTCATTGATTGGCAAAAGAGGATAGAGATTTGTCATCTCTTAAAAACCTAAAGATCCAAGGAGCTATGTATGAAAAGAGGCTGGTTTGACAACCGGTGGAAACATACAAGAAAGAATATAATCAAATGCAACCGGTAACTACACAAAGCATCAGCAACCGGGTAATGTATACAGTCAAGGAAAGGAAGATTCAACTGTCAACCGAGGACCAGGATACAACCAGTGTAGACATGCACAGAGAAAGTAGAAGTACAAACTGATGTCAATAACACAACCGAGGAATGTGCAACCGATAAAGAAGAGGAAGGGACAGTGACAGGTTAAAGACTCTTATCTATTCACAACATGAGCATCTCAACCGATCTAATACTGACTCCGGTATGAACCGAGGAAGTCATAGTCAACTCTCTGTTTCAACCAACTCTTTGACCGGGATTTCTTGCACTAAATCCGGAAGACTTTGAGTTAACATGGCGATCGCTTTGAGGCGCGTCTGGAGGTTTTAAAGCCGAAATTTGTGGCTTTAAAACAAAGCGTTATCTCTTGTGAAGGAAAGATGCTTGGCACGCATATATTGTTTTCTTCATAAAGCAGATAAAGCAAGAGCATGCATCGGATGTCCCCTCCGTGGACAGATACTTCACTGAGTGATGTATCCGAAAGAGATCTGAAGTCAGGACATGCATGAGAAGTGCAATTAGGGCAAGAACTCTATATATTCTTCTGCCTGTTGAGAATATGAGTTGCCTTCATTCCGCCGAAGAAAAGAGTGAACATAAGAGCATCAAAGAAGCTAGGAAAAATTGAGAAGAGAAGAAGAAAGAAAGAAGAGTGTGCAGAGAAGCACAACAGTAGAGGAAAACACACTTGCGGCGACCGGTGATGCTTCTCAGTTGAGCACAAACAGAGATCTTATCAAGCTGTGCAAAGCCATTTGTAAAAGGTCACTCTTTCTAATGTTTTCTAGCAATTACAATAGATTAATCCCAGTATTTGAATGGACTCTAACAAGTCCCTTGCATCAAATCCCTTAACCGAGCAACATCTTTCAAAGGTGTTCTAAGTCCTATGACCACGCAGGCAACCGGCCTTATTGTAACTAATCCCTTAACCGGGTCGCATCTAACAGTACTTTGCAATCCTTTAACCGAGAAGACTCCTAATAGGGCGTACTCCAGAAGAGTACAAAATTTGTGAGGTCTCCTCACACCGTGGTTTTCACCCTAATTGGGTTTCCACGTGATCAATCTAGTGTCACTATGTGATTGTTTGCTTGCTGTTATTATATGCTTGAATCTGTTTAGCTTACAATTATAAGTATACTTCACCAGATTTAAAGAGAAAAGTTTTAGAGGTGTTGATTCACCCCTCCCCTCTCAGCACCGATTGGGACTGTCAATTGGTATTAGAGCCAAGTCTTATTTTCTTTACTGCTTAACTGCATAAACAAAAAGTCAAGATGATGACAAAGGAAGGACCAAAGTTTTCTTTGTGGTGCAGCAGAATGAAGCTATATATGAAGACCATCAGAGATCATGTAACCACTAATTACATTGAACCCTCCGGCATCCTAAGACCTGATGAACAGAAGATCAAGTCTGAGCACAAGGCTGCTATGGATATGATAGCCAACAAACTACCTGATCATGTCTATGCTGAGATAGAACATCTAGAATTTGCTTTCAAGATGTGGGCCAAGTTGCAAGTGGTATATGGAGGAGACCCAAATGTTCAAAGAGCCAAGGTTGAAAGCCTCAGAGGAAAGTATGATGACATGAGGATGAATGAAGGAGAAGACATTGAGCAATACAGCAACCGGATCAAAGAGGTGATCAACTCCATCAAAAGCGCTGGAGGAAAGCTCAGTGAAGAGGAGGTGGTTAGCAATATACTAAGAACTCTTAGAGCTCAATATGCCATTAACATCTATGCTATTCAAGAGCTTAGATCGGTGACCAAAGATCAAGTCACCCTAGACTCCCTAATTGATAAGTTGGCTGCTTTTGAATTAAGTAATTTTGATAATAGCTTACCCATTCAGTAAGCAGCATTTAAGTCTTCTGTCAATATCTCTTCCACCAAAAAGGGAAGAGAAACCGCTAACTGCTCTACCGATAAGATTTGTAATCTTGTCGAAAATCTGCTCTCAGAAGAGATGGAGCAAGATGAGTTTGAAGCACTCGTCGCTACGAGATTTCCCAAAGGGAAAGGGAAGTAAAAAGGAAAGCTTCCTCTGAAATACTTCTCTTGCAACAAGATAGGACATATGACTGCAAGATGTCCTGATAATGATAATAAAGATAAGAGAGACCGGTTCAAGAGCAAAGCAAAGAAGGAATGCTATCTTGCAGAGGAAGGAGTCACAAACATTGAATCTGAAGACTCTGAGAATCCAGAAATTGCATTTTTTGCAATAAAAGAGGAGAGTCCAGCAGTAAGTGAAATAGCACTTATATCAAAATCTCATCAGCATGATTATTGGATCATTGTCAGCGGCTGCACTCACCACATGACCGATGATAAGAACAAGTTTATCAACTTGGAGCTCAACGACAGCGGATCAGTAACCTTTGGAAATAATGCTCCCTGTGCCATTAAAGGAAAAGATTCTGTTGCACTCTGCAACAGTGCTGTCTGTGAAGATGTGTACTGGGTTGAAGGACTCAAGTATAATTTAATGTGTTGCAAAACTGAATAACAAAGGATTCCTGTTGGAATTCGGACAAGGTTCCTGTATAGTCAAAAATCAATCTGGAATCCATGTTGCAACCGGTAGACAGAGCAAAGGTAATCTGTTCTACCTAGACTCAATGGAAGGAGCTTGTCTCATAACTTCAGTCAAAGGAGAATCAAGCAAAATCTGTCTTATTTCCAAATAAAACAATAGCTGGTAATGGCACAAGAGACTCTGCCACAAAAACTTCGACAGTATTGTCAAGGTGAGTAAAAAGAAATCGGTTAGAGGACTAACTGAGATTAGAAAATCCATCAATGGTGTTAGCAAAGATTGTCAGTTAGGAAAACCTAAAGGAACAAGTTTCAACAGTAAATCATTCTCTGCTGAAAATGTTCTAGATCTTGTGGACACAGATTTGTGTGGACCAATGAAGACAAAGAGCTATTATGGAGACCGGTACTTCATGCTGTTTGTAGATGACTTCTCAAGAATGATGTGGACACTCTTTCTTAGAGAGAAATCAGAGGCCTTCCACATGTTCAAAATCTGTAAGGCTAGAGTGGAAAAGGAAACCGGTAAAATCTTGAAGTGTCTAAGATCAAACAGAGGAGGTAAATACAGCTCTCAAGAGTTCACTCACTATTGTGAGGAACATGGAATAAATAGACAGCTATCTCCACCAAGGACTCCTCAGCAAAATGGAGTAGCAGAAAGAAGAAACACGACTCTGATCGACTGTGCTAGAACCCTGCTGATTCAAAAGGATCTTCCTCATCGCTTCTGGAGAGAAGCCATCAACACTATTGTCTACACACTAAACCGAGTTCAAGTCAAAAAGGGAACCCGTAAGACTCCTTATGAATTATGGTTCAAACATACTCCTAGTGTAGGTTACTTCAAAATCTTTGGTAGTAAATGTTACATCAAAAGACATATGTACTCTGGGAAGTTTGATCCCAAGAGCGATCAAGGAACATTTTTGGGTTACTCTACTAAAAGTAAGGTCTACCGGTGTCTGAAAAAGAGAACAGGCAAAATAATTGAAAGCGTTAATGTAAAAGTTGATGAATCTTCAGAACCGATTAAGAAGACCGGTCATAATGATCATGACAGTCTTGAAGGAAATGTCTGAGTTCAATGAAGCAGAACCTGAAGATGAACGAGAACACAATATATATAGACATCTGGTGCAGGAGACTGTATCTGAAGCACAGGATGGTGAACAAGAAGATGTTCAGAACCATGATGAAGAAATTGCTCAACCGGAAGAGCCTAACCGGGAACAGCGGTCGGTTCTCCCAAGGTATGTCACATATCACTCTACTAAAAATATTATTGGTGACAAACAAGCTAATGTCTTGACCAAGAAAAAGACCAAAGAGAATATCTATTTATTTTCCTGTATAGAGCCCAAATCCACCAGGGAAGCTCTAGAAGATGAAAATTGGTTCAAGGCCATGGAGGAAGAAATTGAGCAAAAGAATGATACATGGGAGCTTGTGCCAAGACCACAGGACAAGAATGTCATAGGGACCAAGTGGGTCTACAGGAACAAGTTGAGTGAGGAAGGGAAAGTAATAAGAAGTAAGGCAAGACTGGTCTGCAAAGGGTATGCCCAAGAAGCTGGATTGGACTATGGAGAAACTTTTGCACCTGTGGCCAGATTGGAAGGAGTGAGAGTTCTTCTCGCCTATGCTGCTCACAAAAGGTTCAAAGTATATCAGATGGATATCAAGTCTGCATTCCTGAATGGAATACCGGAAGAGGAAGTCTACATTGAAAAACCGGAAGGCTTCACATCTGCACAAGATGATGGTATGGTCTGTAAACTGAAAAAGGCTCTTTACGGGCTTAAGAAAGCTCCAATGGCTTGGTTTCAGAGGTTACATTCATATCTTCTGACAATGGTATTCACAAGAACCGGGGACAACAGCAACATGTATCTCAAGATCGGAAAAGATGGAAATCTAATTGCTGAGATCTTTGTAGATGACATCATCTTTGGAGGAGATGATAGGATGAGCAAAGCTTTTACTGAAGAGATGAAGAAAGAATTTGAGATGTCTATGATAGGAGCCATTAAATTCTTTATTGGACTACAGGTCCATCAACTAAAAAAAGGCATTTTAATCTCTCAGTCTAAGTATATAAAAGAAATTCATAAGACTTTTGGACTTGAAGAAACTAAACCGGTTGGAACTCCAATGATAACTAAACTCAAGTTATCAAAGGAGGATGATGCAAAAGAAGTAAATGAAACAATGTATCGGTCCATGATAGGAAAATTACAGTATGTTGTTCACAGTAGATCGGACATTGCACATGCGGTTGGCATAGTGGCAAGATTCTCTGCAAATCCCAAAGAGACACATCTGATAGCAGTAAAGAGAATCTTCAGATATCTAAAGGGTATTGAGGAATATGGCTTGTGGTTCCCACACAAGGGAGGATTCCAAGTAAAAGTTTACACTGACGCAGACTGGGCTAGCAACATTGATGATAGAAAGAGCACAAGTGGAGGTGCATTCTTTCTCCGTGGGAGAATTGTCTCTTGGACAAGTAAGAAACAAAACTGCATTTCACAATCTACTACTGAAGTTGAACATGTTGATGCTGCAATCAATTGCACACAGGTAGTCTGGATCAAACAGCTTCTAGAAGGAATCAAAGAACAGATACCTGAACCGATAGCTGTCTATTGTGATAGCACCAGTGCAATTAACATATCCAAGAACCCTGTCATGCACTCCAAGACAAAGCATATTGCAATCAAGTATCATTACTTGAGAGAATTGGTACAAGAAAAGGAGGTGAGATTGGAGTATGTTCCCACAAAAGAACAAATTGTTGATATCTTCACAAAGTCATTACCAAAGAGTATTTTTGAGTATCTCAGAGGTAAACTAGGGGTAATACCCCTTCATGATCTTCAGTAAACCTGCAAAGGAGATCATCAGTTCATTATGCTTCAACAGAGGGTTACACCTCATCTTTTCTGGACTGATGAAAAGGGTTGTTGCTCGTAGGGGGAACAAATTAGATAAAGGTAGTCTTTCAGACTAGCCTTTGGCATTATTGTCAAAAAGGGGGAGAGTTTGGCAATAACCAGTAGATAAACCGGTAGTGGCAATAGCAGTGACATAGAGATGCAAGCACAGAAAACCGATGATATGAGAATGATATGATTGCCCATCAAGGTTTTGCCATCAATGACAAAAGAGGAGATTGTTGGCATAAAGAAATGGTAACCGGTAAGCCTGCTACCGGTACAACTATTGTCATTGATTGGCAAAAGAGAATAGAGATTTGTCATCTCTTAAAAACCTAAAGATCCAAGGAGATCTGTATGAAAAGAGGCTAGTTTTGCAACCGGTGGCAACATACAAGAAAGACTGTAATCAAATGCAACCGGTCACTACACAAAGCATCAGCAACCGGGTAATGTATACAGTCAAAGAAAGGAGGATTCAACCGTCAACCGAGGACCATGATACAACCGGTGTAAACATGCACAGAGAAAGTAAAAGTACAAACCGGTGTCAATAACACAACTGAGCAATGTGCGACCAGTAAAGCAAAGGAAGGGACAGTGACAGGTCAAAGACTCTTACCTGTTCACAACATGGGGATCTCAACCAATCTAGTAATGACTTCGGTATGAACCGAGGAAGTCATAGTCAACTATCTATTTCAACCAACTCTTTGACCGGGATTTCTTGCACTAAATCTGGAAGACTTTGAGTTAACATGGTGATCGGTTTGAGGCGCGCCTGGAGGTTTTAAAGCAGAAATCTATGGCTTTAAAACAAAGCGTTATCTCTTGTGAAGGAAAGATGCTTGGCACGCATCTATTGTTTTCTTCATAAAGCAAATAAAGCAAGAGCATGCATCGAATGTCCCCTCCATGGACAGATACTTCACTGAGTGATGTATCTGAAAGAGATCTGAAGTCAGGTCATGCATGAGAGGAGTAATTAGGGCAAGAACTCTATATATTTTTCTGCTTGTTGAGAATATGAGTTGGCTTCATTCTGCCAAAGAAAAGAGTGAACTTGAGAGCTTAAAAGAAGCTAGGGAAAATTGAGAAGAGAAGAAGAGAGAAAGAAGAGTGTGCAGAGAAGCACAACAATAGAGGAGAACACACCTGCAACGATTGGTGATGCTTCTCAGTTGAGCACAAACAGAGATCTTATTAGGCTATGCAAAGTCATTTGTAAAAGGTCAATCTTTCTATTGTTTTCTAACAATTGCAATAGTTAAATCTCAGTATTTGGGTGGACTCTAACAGGTCACTTGTATCAAATCCCTTAACCGGTTGACATCTTTCAAAGGTGTTCTAAGTCCTCTGACCAGGCAGGCACTAACCGGTCTTATTGTAACAAATCCTTTAACCGGGTCGCATCTAACAATGCGTTGTAATCCTTTAACTGGGAAGGCTCCTAACATGGCGTACTTCAGAAGAGAACAAAATTTGTGAAGTCTCCTCACACCGTGGTTTTCACCCTAATCAGGTTTCCACGTGATAAATCTAGTGTCCCTGTGTGATTGTTTGCTTGCTGTTATTATATGCTTGAATCTGTTTGGCTTATAGTTATAAGTATACTTCATCAGATTTAAAGAGAAGTTTTAGAGGTGCTGATTCACCCCTCCCCTCTCAGCACCGGTTGGGACTATCAGGGTGTATTGAGTTTCAAAGAGATTAAGGCCCAACTATTTTTCCTATCAGTATTTATATGTTCATTTCTAATGCACCAAGCTATACTTCATGAAATTGGAAACCTTTCCAAAGAAAATAAGCAAACAGCAAATAAACCCTATAACAATCACAGGATTACATTATCAGTGAGGCAAGAGTACAATAACATTGGCAAGAGATTAGTAACAGCTAGGTACAAATTGAAGGGGTTCTTACATGGAGGAAACATTTGCTCACATATGGCCAAGAAGGCCTTCAATTGTGAATCCTAAAATCATATCCTGAAATCAAGGATATTATATTAGTATGTAATAGTTCTCTTCTAAATCTTAATGCAAGCATGAACAGGCGAAAGTATAATGAGCTTCAAAAGTTCTCTTAAATCTGCAGGTATACATGAAAAAGAACTTTCGTGTCACAAGCTATGAGTATGTGTACATTAAATATGTGATTGAATAAATTACAAATTATTTAGCAAACTGGTTAATCTAGAGGACTACAGAGATTGGGTGTCCAAAGGACAAGTAAACTCATAAATTAGCAAAGCAAAGAAAGAACACAAGATAAAAGCATATACAAAGATATGTTCTCTTTTAAAAAGGAGAAAAAACATTAGCAGATTAATGCATTTTATGGGTGAAATTTGCAAATAGTTATAGTTATTAATTCATCTCAGCAAAGAAGACAGATAGCATTTCAAAACAAAAAAAATTATCACATTCATTTAGAGAGCAACAGGCATTCATGGAAATTTATATCTTTCGAATATGATTCCATAAATGCACTGAATTCAGAAATGGTCTAATACTCTATGTAGTATAAAAGATAATCCAAAAGTGAGAAATGAATCAACTCTATAACGAACTTGTTGAACTGCACCAAATTCCTTTTTAATGCTTCCTTTACGGTGCATTGTCTCACGATGGACAGCACTTCGTCGAATCATCTCTAATTCCTGCTCAGTCCAAAATACCTGCAAGGACATGAAAATTAGCATAGTTAAGATTTATTTTTTCCCTCATTGGCTTCAAAAGTTAAACCGAAAAATTGAGTTGTTACATCAATCAATATATCTACAAGAAGTATAAGACAAAAATTGTGCTCATTAAGTTTAGAGACAAATAAATTTTCATTCAGGAACTCCCGTACATCAGATAATAAATACTATACATACAATACATAGTAACAAGGTGCAACAAAATAGCTATACAGTTCAGCACTAGATGATAATGGAATTGGTGGGAATAAACTGAAAACACCTGAGGCTGTGTGAATGAAATCTCCTAGAGCTTGGGTTTAGCTCAAATTGATTAAGCTGAAATGAAAAATCAAGGGTTGCATGAGGAGCTTCATTAGAGATGATGATGAACAACCTCTATCACTACCTTCAGCCCACATGGAATTGGATATAAATTAAGACAGATGCAAAGGCTATCTTAAGAGGAATATGACTGGCAAGTGAAAAAAGACGAGGAAGGCTTTAGGCAAAGGGGGAACCAATGCTAAGTACTGAAGTGATCAACACAGAAATTTCAAAAGAGGAAAGGCTGCCCATTTGCTACAGCAGAAGGAAGTACAGATTGAAATTTCCAAATTAGAGCAATCTGTACTTACTTCCTCTTATGAAATTTCTGTTTTCTCAAATTGGTACAGAAGAAGAAGGAAGTATAGATTGTTCTAAAAATTGAATTGTATAGAAGGTATTCTCCCACAAAACCAAATTGGCACAGATAGAGGATTCTCTACAATCATTCATGTTCCCTCCTCATAAACAAACATAGCAGCACACAGGTTTTGCACCAAAATCTTCACATATGCAGCGCACATCTAGGGATTCAATTCACATCCATTAAGGAGAATAATTTTACATATATGACCCCTTCTTCAGCATTGGATTACAGGTATTCTCCAAACACCTCTTGGTGCCTGCAGGTTTCTCTGATATTTTAGATTCTATTTGTTTCTAATTCAAGGAAGCGTACAGTTCTTCACACCAAACTGTAATATTTTGAGCTCTATTCATACATAGTTTAACTTGTATATGTTATTTATATTTACATTAGTTTAACTTGTATATGTTATTTATATTTACATTAGCTACTCTCTGTTCATATATTCTGCAGCATTTCTTTTTCGTTAGTACAACCTTGCTCCATTACTAGATCAATATTATTGCTTGCAGATTAGTTCTACAATTTGCTTAGGCTGAATTTTTATTTGTTCCTAGACGTTTTTCTTTTATAACACTATCAATCTGACAATCAATGTGTTGTCCGTCAGCCATTTTTGGGTGCAAGATTATTGGAATCAGAAACAACGCCATCAGAAACAAGTTTATACCATCTTCAATTAGTATCACAGCAGCCTCTATGTGAATTAGTTCACAGCAATCCCTGGGAAGAAATGGAGAGTATATTTAAAGGTCTCAAGCCTTTCAAGAGAACAGACATTTACTCAAAGAGATCCAGCTTTTGCGAGGAATCTGGAATTGTAAAATAAGATCTGTACAGATGGAAAAACTCTCAGCCTCGTCCAAAGAAAATAATAATGTTCTAACTGATGCGTGCTTGCCTCGGTAACCACATTATTTAAGAATTGTATGGATTTGGGGAGAAGCTAGTTATGAAGTTTCAGCAAGAACTGGCTGATAAAGATTATTGTCAGCCACACTAGATAAGATAGATAAGATAAATTATTAATGTCCAACAAGAGACCACCAAAAGGGTCTAAGGGACTGGGAACATACAGAGCAAAACAGCCAACAACAGCAGCACCAAACAATATCTGGGGAAAGAACAACAACAAGAAATCAGAAAACAGAAGAGCCAGGAAGAGCGCCTAGAGGCTCTTTCCAGGCAAGAAGTAATCAAGCACAGAAGGATACAATCGGAGACTAGAAGGAGTCCCAGACCATCTCTGAATAACTCTGGAGGTGGAGTGCCGCTGCTGAGTGTGATCTTTACGATCTCTATGAGATCTCACAAACCTGGTGTGTCCAGAAGAAGGAGGACCGAGAGGGTGCTTCGTGCCACAGCCAGGAGACACCAAAGTGAAAAAGGATGTGATAAGATGATCAGATCTCTGGCTAGACAGGAACAGAAACTGGAGGGTGGAATCCCGAAGCCGTGTGGTCTCCTGAAGGTAAAGAGCAAGGCATCGCTGATCAGTGTATCTAAAGGAGGCAAGGGAACTATACTCTCTGAACAAGCAGTAAAATCTCCCTCTGTTCTCGTAGTAAATGGGACACCAGAAAATGAAATGTGCCTCAGACTCAGTCTCCAACAAGGTGCAAAGGCGGCAAATCCGGTCAGCCCTATCAATGTGGTGATTTGTTTGGATACGGAGCCAATGAAAGCCGACTCTGAAAGACCCCAAAGAAATACGAAGAGCATGACTCCATCGGTGGGCCAGGTATGAAGGACGCACAATGACCCCATCCAGAATCTCCATATAGTGCTCGGCATAGAAAGCCATCCTGGGACGAAGCCCTCCAGGAGGGTTGCACCAAGTCGTGATGATATACTGTCTGTAGATGTCTGACGTGGCCATTCAACTCCTGTTGAGAGGGGAGGTGGGTGGGAGCATCCAAGGAGAACTGAAACGGGGGTAGATGATCAATCGAGATCCCCATGGAACCCAACAAGGCAGCGGCCTGAGCGTACCAACAACGAGCTCTACTAGAGGGATCAGCACTAGCAAGGGCCAAAGAAGAGCAGTAAGCAAGATAAGGGTATCTTTGCCGACCGACGGCAAAATCAGCAAATCCCCAGAGACGGTGAAGGAACCAGACCAGATCAAAAATGGTTGCAAGTCTAAAAGGATGAGCACCAAACTCAACAAGGATAACGCTGTGAGGAGTAGAACGATGACATCTGATGAAGCACCGAAGGAGGATCTGAACTCTCTCAACAAAGGTCCAATCTGACTCAAGAAGAGAGGGCCCCCACACAACAGAACCGTATAGCATAGTCGGCCTGACTAAAGAGTCAAGGAGGGCCAACTTGGACCTGATGTCCTGAAAGTGATGTCTGAAGCACTGTCTCTCAAGCAGAGCCAAGGAGCCCAACCCCTTGTTGACATGGGGTTGCATAGCAGGTCTCAAGCTGAAACGAGGACCAGAGAACTTAACCCCCAAGGTAAGTGTAGGAGGAAGAGATCTCGATCTCCGAGCCCTAAAAAATAGAAGAGAAGATGACAAGTCTTCAAACAATTGAAGACCATCACCCGGGTCTTGCCCAAGTTCACAACCGACTGCCGAAGATCACAGAAGGAAGCCAAACCATCAAGGAGTCTCTGTAAACCCTCAGGGGAGGAGGCCAGGAGGACCACATCGTCAACAAATAAAAGAATGGAGATCAACACTTGATGCAAATAGCAACCGTCGTCAGGAAGCGAGAGATCCTGGAGGAAAGCCTCGAGCTCGTCAATGTAAATGCCAAAAAGCGTAGGAGAGAGAGGGCAGCCCTGCTTCACCCTGATGGTACTCTAGATCGGCTCGGAGAAACCCTGTGGAGTCCTAAATTTGCCCACCACACACTCATAAAGCCTCATAATAGCAGTTGGGATAATCTCGGAGATCCCAATGTCTCTGAGTCTCTGGAAAAGGGCCACTCAAGGAACTGAGTCGAAAGCCTTGCGAAAATCCACAAAGTAGTAGTAAACCTTCGTCGAGCAGAAGCGGGCTTCCTCGATAATGGTTCGTAGTGTCAAAATGTGATCCATGGTCTGAAAATCTGCCTGCCCCTTCATACGGCACTGGCGATGGTCAAGCTCTCTGGATAAAATAGTGTTCAATACTGTAGCATAGAGTTTGGCAAAAGTGTGCCCAACCATGATGGTTCAGTAGTTCCCAAGGTCCGAGACCACACCAATCTTATGGATCGAGTAAATGATGTGTCAAGACCAAGAGTGCGGAAACCCAATGCAAACCACTCTACTGAAGAGCACAGAGAGAAAAGAACCCAGAACACCAATACCAAGTTTGAAGAGTTCCGCTTGGAACCCTTCCTCGTCTGTTGTCCTGCTAGTGCTCATCAACCTAACCGCCTCGCAAGTGTTGGAGAATGTGAAGAGATGGCAAGAGGGCAATGGAGTGAGGTGGAAAGAGGGCTGGTCAGGAATGTCATAGAGAATGGAAGTGTGGGAAATCAGCGAGCGGAGATCCAAGGTGGAAGGAGGATGGCAGGGGGAACAAAGTGCGCCAGAAGAAGCGCTGGAGAGAAGCACAGAGAGATCGGCACTGCATCGAGTCAAAGGCACGTTTCTTGTGGCGGAGGAAACGGCGGTAAGAGAGCCTCAGTTGGGTGAAGGAGTGGGAGTGAGCAGAGAAGGCAAAGCGAACAGAACGGTGGAAGGTCTTACAGTCCTTATCAAACCACTGGTTCATAGAACAAGTGTTCCTGTGCTTGGGACTATGAGATAAAGGTGTGGTATGGTGGGGAATAGAGAGGAGTGCGGACTCCCAAAGAGTGGTTGCAAGAATGTCGAACATGGAGGAGGCATCACCGGTCTCGAAAAAGGAGGCAAGCGAGAGGAGTCGTCTGAGGTGAAAAACAAAGAGATCCTAGTCACTCTTTGAGAAACAGAAGGAGGTGCGGGTGAGGGTCGGCATGGGAAGTGGAGGAGTGGATAAGGGAGGAGGGGAGACTCCGATGGAAAGACTAAGGAGAGCGTGATCAGCGAGAGGGAGGCAAGAGATAGTGAAATGGTGGATGAGGGAGGCACAAGATAGAGCATAGTCCACGACACTCGAACCGCCGCAGTGAGGCGAACAGGTAAAGGATCCAGAATCAGGAAAGCAAGGGAGCCCATTTAGGATCACAAGGTCTGAGGACTCACAGAGCTGGAGAAGATGGGGACCATATCTCATGAGGGGGCCCCTGCAATCATCAGATGAATGCTGCAAACCCAGAGTAAGTAGGTCAGTCTCAGAAGTACAATCAGAGTCAGAACCACGATCATGAAGGGGAGTCTCAAGGTCTCTGGTCCGCGCGTTGAAGTCTCCAAGAATAATGATGTCACCCATGGCCAAAAACTTGATAATGTGCTCAAGAAGGTCCTCGTAAGGATCACCGCACTAAGTGTTGTGGACAGCATAGGACGAGGAAGCCGGTGGAAAGTAGCACACAGCAATATAGATATCTCTGTGATGTGACCTGGTATGACCAATACGAATCCACATGAATCTGGCAGAACTGTCAGCATGAACAATAGAAGTAGAACTAAAGAGATGGTCACTGACAAGACAAGCGACCCCATCAGAGCCCCGGACCCCATCAGAAGATCTGACCTCATCCCGAAAGACAGGAAGCCACTGATACCTAGGAAGGCCAAGTAGAGGACGGACAGGACTCTCGTGAGTCTCCGTAACAGCCAGAACGTCTGTGGAACCAACAGCATCCTGAAAGAGACCCAGTAAGGACCATAAAGTACCATTACTGTTCCAACAATTGACAAGCAAAGAACAATTGTGACGTTCTATCTTGCCCAACTGCCACATGGAGCGTCATTTGGCTTTAAAAGCCGGCCTAGGTTCCCATCCTGGAGGAGACTCGCGGATAACAGCTCTGAGGTTCCTGATAACATCCCACTTCCCATTCCGCCTAGCCTCTACCACCAATCCCCTAGAATGTTTCAGTTCTGTGACCTGAGATTTAGTGAGATCCTTGTCCAAGTAAATCTTAGTGGGAAGAGGAAAAAGCTTCCTCCTCATCCTAAGAACACAGAGTCGGTCTTCCCAAGATAGGAATCGGAGGAAAAGAGTGTCATCGTGGCCAACCCATGCTCTGTCTATGGTGATAACGGAGATGTCGAGCTGATCACTGAGGAAGGAGTACCCTGCTGCAACAGGGTCAACAGAAGATGAGAGTGAAAGGATGCAAACACGTAAGTTGAGTTCACGGGCCTGTCTAACTCGCTCGTCCGCCAGCTTATCCTAAACGAGTTTCTCAACGCCAAAAAAGGGAACGGGATTGGTGTTGTTGCAAATAGAAGCCCAAGATTTCAGTTGTTATTCAGTTTCTGTGATCAAAGAGGCATGTTTGTTATCCAATTGTACCTGCTTATCCTTGATAACGCTAATATCCAAAATTTGTTCGTTGTTAGAGTCTACTTGTTTCTTAATGACCATTGTTTCAAATGTGAGAGTCGCTGAGAATTCATTAATGAGCTGCGAGTTGGATTCAACGTGTTGTTTCAAACTGGACAACACCTCAGTAAGGGACTGGACAGTGTCACGGAGGCATTGATTCTCGGCTTCCAGCTTGCTCATTTTATCGAAGAGAAGTTGGTAAGTGATAGTTGTCTGAGATGAGGCCTCCATTAAAACAACTCAGTACACAAAGCCAGTAAGCCCCAATCACCTCCAAAAGCACTCGTACATGTCAACAGCAGCCCATACACCAATTCCACACACCGCAAGCAATCTGTGATGTGTCGAACAGCCCAAAAACACAGTGTAGCAGCTCGCAAACGAAAACCATACACCAGTTCCACACACTGCAAACAAAGTGATGAAAATATGTGATGTGTCCACCAATTCCACACACCGCAAGCAAAGTGATGAAAGTTTGTGATGTGTCAAACAGCCTAGAAACACAATGTAACAACCTGCAAACGAAAACAAAGGAACAACTCTAGCCCGCAGAAAAAGAAGGGAACATGCAGCCAACAAACGAAGCAAGGAAATCTTCACAGGTTCATGACGCACTATCTAAGAGTAGGATAATGTTCAAGAGATGACACAAGGTCCTGAAAGTAATCATAAATGACTCACTACTGCATGCTTGAAGCTGGTAGTGCTGGGCCGCTGGCTATACAGAGAAGAAAGTACTTATCAACAATGTTAAGTTGTTAACCACTGACTTGTCGTATGCAACAGCAACAATGTATACAAAATGATTATCCTTGTCAAGACATCATATTTGGTGATATGTGTGATATCTTTATCGAAAAATAGCCAAAATTAAGATGTGTGACTCTTCATATTCCGTGTGTTGGTTGGACAATATGGTTAACCTTCCATACTTATGTCTATATGTAGTTGTACCATATTGTATGTGAGAGAAGGAATGCACCAAAGAACACCTAGAATGTCTTCTCCTCTACAAGAACGAGCCGTGTCCTTCGAACTAGTGCATTCGAAGGGCAAGATGATGAATGGTGAATTCTGCTGACAACTTAGTCATTCACTTAATTCATTTGGATATTTGAATTGCATAACAAAGAAATTATTTTCAAGCTCTTGATGAAAAAGTGATACAATGCCAAGGATTGGGAAAAGTGAGCCAAAGCATTAGAAGTCATCTAAAGGAGGAAATGAGATCCAAGCTTGTTACTTTCGGATACATTTGTGCAACTAAAAAAGGTGGATGAATTTTTCAGATACATGCAACCTGTTCTAGTATAGACATAACAAGACAAGTACAACATAAGCAACCTGACAACAAAAAATCTAGGTTGTGCATCTCAATTCATCATCTTCAATTATTTTCAAGCTCTTGATGAAAAAGTGATACAATGGCCAAGGATTGGGAAAAGTGAGCCAAAGCATTAGAAGTCATCTAAAGGAGGAAATGAGATCCAGGCTTGTTACTTTCGGATACATTTATGCAACTAAAAAAGATGGATGAATTTTTCACATACATGCAACCTGTTCTAGCATAGACATAACAAGACAAGTACAACATAACCAACCTGACAACAAAAAATCTAGGTTGTGCATCTCAATTCATCATCTTCAAATATCATTGCAGATGTGGTCATGGATCTAGATAGTGTTGGAATCTTAATCCTTGTCAACTCAGTAGCCGATGTGTAGCACCCAGGCCTGGAGGCGGAGGCGGATGCAAACGAATGTGGGTATTGAGCCGGGTGCCCTGTGGATGCCATCTGAAAGCGCATCCTGGGCCCCCAGATGCGCTCTCAGCGCATCACAACGCAAGGGCCCAAGATGCGCTTCCGGATGACATCCACAAGGCATCCAGGTGCATCCTCAGGCATTCGCAGGCCCAGGCTTGTTTTTTGGCGAAAAAGCAACTTAAAAACACATTAAAACATGTGTTTTTTACAATTTATTTATCTCTTTTTTTCTCCTAAACCCTAAAACAGCCCTAAAAGAGGCCATTCAATCATTTTGCATCTCATTTTGTATGCAACTTGGCTCTCTTCTCATTTGGTCTCCATTTTGGATTTTGAAGCTAAGGTGATCATTTTCAAAGAGGATCGTTCGTGGGGTCAGAGATAGCTTCCACAGAGGAGTTTTCAGCATCTAAGGTAAGCATTTGATCCCATTCTTGAGTCCTTTAATGGATTCTTTTGAGGTTTTGATGAATTTTCTCAAGTTTGGGAAAACAAATTTCTAGTTTTTTCATTTTTTTTAAAAAGGAATAATGAAACAAGTTTAGCTATTTGTTTTAGTATTTTTGTATCATTGTTTTGCACTTGTATGCTTAATGTTCATAGTTTTTTTCTAAATTAAATTTATTTATTTTCTTATTATAGCAAGAAAATCGATTGTATTGTGCAAGAATGGCCACCACCAGTAGTCAAAGTTCAGTGGGAAGGCAAAGAGTCGATAATTTTAATATTGATATAGGATCTCCTTTATGGAGTGTTGAGTTTAAGATCGCTGCAAATGTGATAGCACTGCCCTAATAGTATGTTTTGGTATGTGTTTTCCAAATGCAACAATCTCTCTTATTTATATTGGGAATGAGGCTATGAGAGACATGTCCCTTCATGGGACATGTCTATTCATTTTATAATGTTTCATTAATTAATCATATATTAGAATAATATATATATATACAAATACAATATATTATTATTAATCAATATCTAAGTATTATATGTATTCTAAGTGATCATACGATTGAAGCTACAAACATTAACACTCCCTCTTAGCTAGGGAGGATGATCAAACAAAATATGTTGTGGTCTCCCTTGTCAACACATATGACCCTAACTATGGTCATACAAAACATCAGCACTCCCTCTTAGCTAGAGAAGATAAAATCCATCAAGGTAATAAATCATTAATTTTGAAAGAGAGGAGATATCAACCCACTATGATATCAGGAGATATGGTATATGCAAGAATATCAAGTCACATGATGCTCACCATAGCTCATAAATATCCATGGTATGTCTAATGACAATACGTCTCATGATGTCTATCATATGGATACTAAGTTTACGTAGAGACATGTCATTATGTGATATGTTTCATAGGGTCCAATCAATATATAATACTAAGTTCAGAAGGATCCTAATATGATTCATATGGATACTAAGAAATCATATATTACATAATTCGTGATATGAAGTATCACCTAACATGTGATACCAAGCCTAACATGTGATATCAAGTTTTACATATCATCTAACATGTGATATGAGGAATCACCTAACATGTGATACCCAGTTTTCAATATCACCTAACATGTGATACCCGGTTTTCAATATCACCTAACATGTGATATGAGGAATCACCTAGCATGTGATACCTGATTTTTCATACCACCTTGATATGAGGAATCACTTTTGATCGTGATACCTAATTTTCATACCACCTTGATATGAGGAATCACTTTTGATTGTGCTACCTGATTTTCATACCACCTTGATATGAGGAATCACTTTTGATCGTGATACCTGATTTTCATATCACCTCAGATCGTGATACAAGGATATAGTAAATAGGAACATTACATTCCATTTACATATAACCCTATTATGGTTTGTGCACAAACATATAACTGTCTACCATAACGAATCTCCATGTTACAAGATCGTCACCTTGTAACATCAAATACAAGTGTTCATTGTCGAAAAGTCGTCACCTTTCTCCAATGTTCACAGGAGGGCCCATAAGTCCTGGAGTCACACACGTGAAATCCACCTTGACTCATGTCAAAGGTGGATCCATCATGACTCATCCCAAAGGGTGGAAAACAAGGGCTTTCACCTTAGACTTCTCTCTCAAGGAGTAGAATGCAATAACATACAAGATAATAGATGAAACTCCTTTTCATCTAAGGCTTCATTCTCCAACATGCCAAGTTTATCTCAAAGGTATACAACCTTACCTTTAGCCAGAACCTTGGTGAGAATATCAGCCATATGTTCTGTAGGGATAATGTACCTTGAATAGCATACTTATGCACTATATCTCTTATATAGTTTGCATTACATTAGGTGAACCCAAGTTCTGTAGGAGATAGCATAAAAGCATTTTAGCCAGCACACATGAGACTCAATCTCATGATCATAGACTTCTGGTTGCTTCCTTTAAGGTCTTGTAACAACCTCCTCACCTCCTCGTCCAAGGTTGTTTTAGATGAACTATTATACTCCCTCTAAATCTAATATCAACCTTCTACGAGCAAGTTGTGTCTTTGTTCTTTAGTTTGCATTACACTTTTTTTCTTGAATTCCCAACCATCTATCATGATCTAGATATCTGCATAAGAGCCTTCTAGTTCGCATACATGGAATTTCATCATTTGAATCACAATTCTTTTTCCCTTTTATAGTTTCCTGGTCACTAGGGAAACCATCTCGATATGGTTTACTCCCTCTGAATCAATATGACCAAGATCCTTGGAAATTAAATAAGGCATATCCTCTAGATGTTGTCCTGACTCTCTCTGAACCTTTGAGTACTAACATCAACATTTAACCTTCTCATCCAAGGTTTCCTCTGATAGATAAAATGTCAAACTCCCTCTTGAATCTAATAGCAATTTTTCCTGCAAGAGCATCCTCAAAGAAATATCAAGGCAAATAACTCTTATTGTTCATACATATAAGCGAGAGATTGCAATAAGAAAATGATTGTAATACTCAAATATAATGAATACTTATCTGCACATCTTTATCAAGATATAATAATCAAAAAATACTTATTTCTCTCCTTATTTGCTTCACCTATAACCCGTGCCATTTCTTACCATTGATGATTGATCTTTTTCATTATGTGAGGTTGATATCTCCATTTCAATTATGTGAGTCACTAGTTATTCTAGACTGTGAACAACTTGATATACAATATCGACGCCCATGCTGGACTTGACTTGTCTTTAACAATTTAATGCTTCCACACTTTATTCTTTAATATAATGACTATCGAGTATCAAAACAAAGGTGCATAATCCGCATATGCTTGTCGTCTTTAAACAAAAGATACATGCTCTCTGTTAAATGAAACTCTGAGTTGTTCGACTTCCATTATACAATCGCATTGACAATAGATCTAGACTGAGATGATAGGGTTGGACTGGAGAAGAAATCACATTCAACCACTAAGCACATTGTCTAATTCGTGTCATACATTCATCGAAAACATTACTTTGGTGGAGGCCCAAATGTACAAGAACACTGATTTCAGATTGCTCATTTGATTCTAGAATCATATTCCTTCTTCCTGAATGAAGTTGGAACATATACTAACATGAATCCTTTAGCAACCGGATTACATAGGGAATTATTATTGCTCGAAGTGGATCTTTGTTATCTTCAAAGACTTCCAATATATATACTCTACTACATATATCACTAAAATAATAATCGTTTCCAAACTTAGATGGTTTGCAAGTGACGATCTCTAATCCATCCTATCAATCTGTCAAGTAGACATGTCTCTATGTCATATTATGTCTTGGAGTTGTGTTCAATACAATATCCTTATTCCATTCATCATTAGAAGTATGTGATGCTCCTGTAACATTGCAGCCTTAATAAATTTATATGCTTTTGAGACAGCATACTAACAATATCACCAGATCAATGATGGTCTGAGTATTCATAATAAACTCCCACATCTCCTTGTATTTTCATTAATACTCCTATAATTTTTCTGACCCTGGTGGAGCTCTTAAAAATCAACCCATTGGGTTAACAATATGCTATAGCGACTTTTGTCAATACTAGAAATCTCTCCAATTCACGGCTTGTCCATTGTTCTCCATGGTAATCGCTGGGAAGCACATTCACTTGTGCTCCCAAGACAACAAGTGCTCAATGAAGATATCCTATTATTGATTGGAGCCTATCGACTTGGCTCAAAGATCAGAAAGACCGCACAAGCATATAAAACAAGTAAGAACCCTCCGAGTAATACCCAACCGGCCAGCAGTTTCGCAATAATATAATAGTCGACCCTTATGGTTTTATATTTGTATATTGATCTTAGTCATTGTTATCAGAAGTTAAACAATCACATTACTTTATTGTTGTTCCCATCATTAAAGAAGGGTCTCTATGCGATTATTGTCAATTCTCTCTGGTAGCCAATGTTCCTTAATAATTATTATGGTGCACTTTTATGAAAGAGTTAACTATGGTATCACATACTCTACCAATTACTATCTAATTTGTGACTCTTTTAGTCATGGTTCAGTCAACTCTTGATCTTCCGATGTCTTATTCAAGATGACCTTTGCCGGCTGTGAACTCTTCATGGTTTTCGGGTGGCTGCAATCTAAGTCCACATGCGGTAGTTTGTATCATTATTAATTCTTCAAGCAATATCTTCATATGGGTCTTCTTAAGTGCCAACCACTGATTATAATCTTATTGCTGCTAGTTAATAAGCACCATGTTTCCAATGTAATTTCCATTTTCCAATAATATGGTTGCTGACTAATGATTAACTTCAAATATGATATACACTCAATATTACCATATACCGCTGAACAGAGGAAATATTACATTATCACCCAAATAGATGTATGTATATCATTCGATTGATCAACTTCAATCAGTAATATTTAATCTTTCTTGACTTTTCCGTTAATTATCCTCTTATCATACTCATCTAACACCGTGATAGGTGTTTGCAGCAATCATAAATGTCGCAGATTCCCAGGTGACTGTAATACCAATGAATCAACCAATATATAGAATCAACTTTGTTTCTCTATTAATCTCCCTAAGTGTGTGTCTGCAATAGTATCTCAAATGAAACTGCACCAAGCAATGCCTCAACCATATGCAGGAGAACGCTATAGAGGAATGTGTATGCGCACAGGAATGGGAAATGCGGTTATGTAAATCTGCAAATCAAATCTCAAGAAACCCACGTTCTTGGATTCCTCACCGAATTCTTCCACCGGCAATCCTTCGATGGTTATTAAAGGCTCAGAATGAATTCACACCAAACCCACGCACAAGTATTATTGCAGAGTTTATTCTTCCAGAACATTGGATGTAGTTAATCCCACGATTTATTGATCTACATATGTTATTTCATTATTATTGTTGTCTCTGATTTTCTTACATTTGCAGTCTAGCTCTAATACCATGTTGAGTTTAAGATCGCTGCAAATGTAATAGCACTGCCCTAATAGTATGTTTTGGTATGTGTTTTCCAAATGCAACAATCTCTCTTATTTATATTGGGAATGAGGCTATGAGAGACATGTCCCTTCATGGGACATGTCTATTCATTTTATAGTGTTTCATTAATTAATCATATATTAGAATAATATATATATATATATATATAGATATGTATATATATATATATACATATCTATATATATATAGATATACAAATACAATATATTATTATTAATCAATATCTAAGTATTATATGTATTCTAAGTGATCATACGACTGAAGCTACAAACATTAACATGGAGACATACCACAAGAGTATCACAGGTTTCAGGAGGTGGCTCATATCTTTAGAAGTGTAATTATTGTCAAAGTAACAAAAGCAAACCGTTCAATAGCTCATATTCCCAGGTCAAACTTTATTTTATGGGCCCTAGTGGAAAAGGTATTGCAATGTGCAAAGGCACGAGCGGGAAGGGGATGTCTAATGCACAAATAGCTTCATTTGTAAAGGAACAAGAAGATGCTGATAATTTGGTTAAAGATCAAAAAAATGTTTTTATCAACCTCCATCTGGAAAGAACAAAATGCAATTACCCACTGAACCAATTGTATCCTCCAAACATCCATTCTTGCAAGTACTTGTACCGGGAAAGGGAGAGGAAAAAGTAGAAATTACCGCCCCCAAAAGAGGCCCATTGGACAATGCATTTAAAATGGAGGCAAGAAAGTTTGTTGATGAAACCATTGCACGTTGTCTCTATGCCAATGGTCTTCCTTTCAACTTGGTAAGTGTTGATGCGAGTTTTGTACCACTACATAACATATAGCAATTGAAATACTTGATACGGCGTACCAAACACTCAACCCTCTTTTGAAAAGTATATAAGAATACTCCAAGGTTCCTTACACCTGTGGATACTAACTCAGTTATATAAATGTGATTTGCTGGTAATCACTTCGGCGGGCTTACGTTGTTCACTTGAGGATGTCAAATTCTCGCTATGTTGAGATCTAGCTTTGCAATGTATACTCAATGACTTTCTCCAATTTACCACTTTCAACTTTATTTCTCCAACTTCTCACTACTAAACCACTTCTTGCTTTACTACTACTCCTATAGAATGGAAAGATTGGCAAATGGACGGGGATCAACCTAATGAAAGCTTGTCAGTGGCTCTACCTCCATAGATGCAATGATTCAAAGGGAATGAGACTAGATTACCACACAAGGCTCCTTAACAAGCCGCTAAGATGCTAGTGGCCTAGTATATAGATCCCTATCAAACATTTACCAATATCACCCTACAACTAGCCATCTACTTCTATTCTTACTTTAACAACTTTGAAATGAAATCCTATTTTAATTTGAGTGATGAGAAGAAACATGCAATACACCAAATTGATCATGTATATCCACCATGCAAGCCACAACAATGAATAGAGAACAATCTTGATAGTATTTTGGCAACAATTCTCCAACATAACTCTCTTTACAAATGAGAACAAATGGCCTTATATAGAGGCTCAAAATTACGAGTGGCCAAGATTAAGAGGCAAAATCAAGGGCCAAGAATAAACCTTACAAACCCTAATTAGGGTTACCATTTTTCAACCAATTACATGAGGGCACCAACTTTGTGGGCCAATGAGAAAATTACAATAATCTGTCAACCAATGAGAACATAGGACATTTGGCATGATTTGATTGCATGCACATGAAATTGCCACCTCATCAACCTTATCTTATAAATTTATTTAGTCCTTGAGATGAAGTGAGGTCTTAGATGCTTCAACTTGTCCTTAGAAACTTTCTCACCACCACTTGAACTTGCTTGTACTTGATGTCCTGACCTTGAAAGATTAAGGTCTCCATGCACTTGGGGTAATCTTGCCTTGGCCTCGGTGTCTTGCCTGGATGTGAACCTCTTTGCAATTTGAGAGCCTTGCTCTTGGCCACTGCCTTGAAATTAAACTTGACCCCATCAACCTATCTTCTCGCTTTCCACCTTCATTATTCTTGCCTTCTTTAACCTTCATTGCCTTCATAGTCTTCTTATCTCAAGTGTAACCAAACTAGCTTGCACCAAGGGCCAAGCCCTGGCTAGCTGCACCAAATCCACTGCTGGGGTATACTGAACTCCTCCTTATACAATTCCACCCTTACTGATTCTTCCTGCCATAGAGGATTGGCCTCTTTCAACCTATCCCTCAATTGTATCATGTCAATGGTACCGATGTTAGTGTCTCGGACTCGCTTTAGTCTCGAGAAGAAAGTGGTCTTGGGCATCATAACTTCCTCGTCAGCTATTTTGGTATTAGTCCCTTTGGATTTTTGTTTGTACTAGCATCCACTATGGAGTGATTCATAGCAAGCAAGAAGAGGGGAAAAATCCAATCACGACGATCGAGTAACCAGCTTAAAGAGCCAACTCTCTCTCAACGGAGCTTGTCTCCGACACCCAAACGAACAACACCAAAGAAAAGATAACAATTAAAGAGAATAAGTTAAACTGATCTTCTTTGCCATAGAGGACTGGCCTCTCTCAACCTATCTCTCAATTGTATCATGTCAATGGTACTGATGTTAGTGTCTCGGACTCGCTTCAATTTCGAGAAGAAGATGGTTTTGGGCATCATATCTTCCTTGTCTCCTATTTTGGTATTAATTCCCTTTGGGAAAGAATCCAATCAAAACAATCGAGAAATCCGCTTAACGAGCCAGCCTTCTCCCCCAAAATGAAACTTATCTCCGACACCCAAACAATCAACGCCAATGAAAAGATAGCAATCGAAGAGATAAATTAAGTTAAATTGATCCTCCTCTACACCAACAAATTCTCCTCCAAAGAAGAAGAAGACAACACCAAAAATGCACTCCTTGCAAAATTTTGCTCTTTTGCTGCTCCAAGAGCTCCTCCTTGGCTGCCAAGAGACAAGCGAGAAATGAATGATAAAATGAGGAGACAAGCCCTCCCTTTATACTAATTTTTTGCCTCTTCAAATAGGGCTGACCTGCATTGGAGAGAAAATAAAATTAATTAAATTGCCAAACATATAACCCAAATTAAATGCATTAAATCACATAGCCTTGGGTATTTAATTTTAATTTAAAATTGGGCCAGCCCATTGCAAAAACAAAAATCTGTGCAATAGCATGTTAATTTTCTTTTTTTAAATGAAATTGGGCCACTCCAAAAAAATAATCCATATGGGGCCCCTAAACATTGAAATTAACCAAGACATGGCCCCAAAAAAATTAAATTAATTTAAGGAAAGGGCAGATTTAAATTAAGAAAGCCACTTGCATTGAATTGTGCAAAATTATGGATTTAAATTAGCCAAATCCGAAATTATCAAAGGCCCAAAAATTGAAATTTTGAAAAAAGGTCATTTAGGCCTTTAATATAGCTTTAAACCTTCCCCATTGTGGACCCAATAACTTGTCTTCAATTTCACACCTCTTAGGCCTTAAAATACATTGAATTTAACACACAAAGGAGCTCAAATTAAATTTCTAAATTACAAACACTCAGCCCAAAAATATGATTTTAAAATGCATTTAATCTCAACAACCTCACCAAAATTAATTAAAATTTGCAAGCCAATCACAATTCAAACAATTTCAAATTTTCATTTATTCATTTCTCATTTAAAATTTCGAAAATCCCACTTGGCAATTAAATTTTTTTTATTATTTACAATCCAAAAAATATCATTTAGCAATTTAATTTCCATTTGGCCATTAATTTTTTATATTTTGCAATTTATTATCTCTATTTGGCAATTAAACTCAAATTTGGCAATTTAATATCAAATTTTTATTTAATTTCCACTTTTCTCCACCAACAATTTACAAGATTTTCCAAAAAAAATCCAATTTCACAATTAAATTTTGAAAATCTCAAGTTATTCAATTTCATCAATTTTCAAAATTTAATCAAGTCCAAAATTTGCAATTTTATCCCGCCAGATATTAAAATAAAATTTTCTCATCAAATTTCATTTGGCTTGGAGACAAAATCGACTATTTAAGAAAATCAATGTTTCGCACAAGGTGAAAACAAGCAATACCCCCCCAGGCACTTTAAAAACATCCAAGGTGTAAAATTCTCATTCCAAAACCTCTAGATCACCCAAAATTCGCTAAGGCACCCAAACTCTCGGATCTAGGAAAAATTGCCAAGGCTTGATCAAAAAAATTGGGGGTCCCCAAATATTTTGGGGCGATGGTGTGAAAACCTCACAACAGTAAGCTCACCATATTGGAAGGAAATGGTGGAAGCCATCAATAAAGCCCCAGCTGATTACATAAGTCTCGGGTATGAAAAGGTGCATACCACTCTATTGCAAAGAGAGAGGACTTCTATAGAGAGAGCTCTTTAACCAATTAAAAATTCTTGGAAAACTTCAGGTATAACTATTGTGTCTGATGGATGGAAAGATACAAGAAATCGACCATTGATTAATGTGATTGCAATGTCCCCCAAAGGGTCAGTGTTTTTGAGGGTTGTTGATTGTGAAGGGCAGGTGAAGGATTCACAGTTCATTTGTAGAATTCTCATTGAGGCCATAGAGATGGTGGGTAGTGAGAATGTGGTCCAGGTGGTTACAGACAATGCCAAAAATTGTAGGGGTACAAGTGCTTTGATTGAGGGTCCGTATGACCATATTTTTTGGACACCATGCACTGTACACTCCCTTAACTTGATCATGCAACAAATTGGCACTCAAATAGATTGGGTGAAGCAAATTTACCAAGAGGGGGAGGAGATACAAATGTTTGTGATGAACCACCACATGTCACAATCCATATTTAGATCATTCTCCAAATTGGAGTTGTTGAAGGTAAATTCAAATTGTAATTACTAAATTAGTAAATTTTATTTATTTATTTAATTTGAATAAATTTTATGTTCATGTTCAATTATCAAATTGTATATAACTTTGTATTTGCTTAATATTTATTGACATATTGTTAACTTGCTTAGGTTGCTAAGACCCGTTTTGCATCTTATACAATAGTTATGAGACGACTTGTCAAGGTGCAAATGGCATTAAGCCAAATGGTTATTTCTAACAAGTGGGATATATGGAAGGCTTCGAATTCAGAAAGAGAACAAAAGGTCAAGGCTTTGGTCTTGGATGACAGTTGGTGGGCTCGTGTGCAATTTGTATTGGATTTCACCAAGCCTATCATGACTATGCTCCGGTTTGCCGATACAGATACACCTTGCTTGGGGGATGTATATGATGGTATGGACACCATGGTTGAGAAGGTAAAAGTTTCCATACAAAAACATGAGAATGACCCCACAGAATGTGAAGCCTTATGCAATAAGGTGAAAGCAATCATTCATCATCGTTGGGAGAAGATGACTACCCCATTGCACCTCCTCGCATATGCCTTATCTCCAAGGTACTATAGTGAGCAAGTACTTGGTATGCTAGGAAGAGTTGCACCATATGCGGATGAAGAAGTTGCTAATGGGTGCTACAAAGCTTTTACAAGACTCTTCCCAAATAATGAAATGCACGACACAGTGAGGCAAGAATTTGGCTTATTTGTTTCGGGTTTAAAAATGTCTCCATTTGCAATAAAGGACCAATATAAAATGGGAGCTATCACATGGGGTACATGTATGGTCAACCATACAAGCATCTACAAGGTCTTGCAATCAAGATCCTCTCACAAGTTTTGTTTTTTGTTTTTTGTTTACCACTTGTATTCTACAATTTAGTGTTTAACATTCTTTAAATTGTTTTTCATTTGTATGTTTAATTTTGTGAACACTATCCAGGTTGCAAGTTCTTCTGTTGCTGAGTATAATTGGAGTACATACTCCTATATCCATTCAGTGAAGCACAACCGGTTGGGCTCAAAGAAAGCTGAGGACTTGGTTTACATTCATACAAACTTGTGTCTTTTGTCACGTAACGAGAATGAATACAAGGAAGGGTCAACCAAGCTTTGGGATATAGCCCCTGAGTATGCAAACTTGGATGCAACACTTCATGATCTTACTACAATCACAGATGATGGTGATGATACCATGACACATGGTGCATCTAGCACAAGTGAAATCGTTCTTGGTTCAAATGATCTTGAACTTGCAGCAGTTGGAGATGATGAGAATGTGGATTTTCTTAAGAATCCTTATGATTCTGAATCTGATTAGTGAATCTTGAGTCTTGACTCTTGATTGATAAACATTGAATGATGAACTAAGTTTTGATTTTGTAGTTCAAATTGCATTGGAATCTTGAACATGAGTAATTAGTTATTGAACTTCTTTCAATTTGAATATTTGTGTCTACGAAGTTTTAAGTTGAAGTTGTTGAGCTATCAAATATGAAATATATTGAATCTTGATCAATGGCGAAGTATCATTATTCTGATTCATACTATCAAATGATTTATTTTTGTATATTTCAGATTTCTTGCACTTCTTTGCATATATCATATATTTTAAATATATATATATATATATATATACACACGCATCCAAACGCATCCACATCCCCTAAAAGAAAATTTCATTCATCAACGCATCCGCACCCGAATCAGTAACTTAGATTGTCAATTATTTGATAAATGCAGTCAAAACTGGCCTACAATTTGGATCATTGGAAATTGGAATTCTTGTTTACAAATTTTCCCAGTTGATATAAATGAACTATAGATCGATTACATCAACTAGATATAAAAAGATCATCTTTGGGTTATATGAGTTGTAGATGGATTCTATACAATTAACCCCCTCCTCCCCCAAGAAGACATATCAACACAGCTTAGCATCACAGCCTGAACATAAATATCATGCTCTCATGTTCATGGACTCCACTGACATCCCCAAAGAAGCAGGATTAGGATTTTACACATGCAACCACCTCATCCACATTGGAGTACAAGGACTTCTACACTGAATTATATTTTGTCCCTGCACATCCAATGCAGCATACTACAACAAGCTTTAATTAGTTGAATATTTCTGCTGTAAAAACCAATCTAGATCTTGCTCCTGCATACCAACCTAGAGCTTCCTTGCTACTCCAGAACAATCGTTCTCTAATGGTTCAGAATTCAGATACAATACAAGAAAAATGTGAGAACAGTCCATGAGGCACACATAGGAATCTGTATGCACGTATGCACGCTTATCTACTATTGAACAAGGAAATCCCATGAGCTCTAAATTACATTGTGTAAAGTTAATATGTTAGACATAACTAACATATAACTGTTCTCACATTATAAACTTGTAAATCCTATGTCTAATAATTGTTACATGATAATAAATATAACTGAGAAAGCGTGTCTTAAAAAAATGCAGGTGGCGGAAACAAGTGCACAACCAAAACAAGCTTATAAGTTTTCCTTTGTTTACTCCCTACGAGGAGTATGCTTTAACATTCAGAGTAAACAGAAATATAAAGTATGAACCTATTCGACATAATAAATTAGATACAACACATAAGTATGGAAGAAAGATGTAACTTTATAATCCAATGCAATGTTTGTACAATCATAATGTTCCTATTCCCGATACAAGCCCGAAATATCAAGCCTTCAACAGTTGGTTAAGACTGCCAACACAAAAGCTATATTCATTACATTGCCATTTAACTAACAAAACATAATTTATTCTAGTCAGCCAAAATGCTGCCAACATCAGCCCCCCAAAAAGCAGGCATCTTCTAGAAGATGGAACAAAAATGGGCTGATGCACTATAACATCTACTGAGAATTAGGGTGGGAGGACATCCCTAGAGTAGTTGAGGACGTCGGCTTGGGTACGCCGGGGAGCTACTGACAAAGGAGCCGCAAGTCCCATTTCGCTATCTTCTACTTCTCACGTGCAACCCTTACCAATTTTACAGCCTCCATTAAATCTTTATTTGCACTCTCGAGCTCTCTAGTCATAGCTCCCAACTGTCCCTCCACTTCTACAAGTTGTACCTCCTCTCCTTCCCTAACCACCCTCTCCTGAGCCAATTGTTCATCCAACGTGTTAGTAAGCCTCATTGTTCTATCAACTTCTCCTGAGTGGTTGCGGCCTGCTCTATTGCCTTCACTCGCCCCTCCTCGTCTTCGCTTACAAAGTGGGTAACCCTCTAGAGTCGAAAGAATGTGTCTCGAAATACACACTTCATGTTGTGTAGGGTGTCCATCATGCCACACTGCCTCTCCTATTTGTATGGCCTACACCAAGCCTCGACCATCTTCGATATCTCTGTGACCGGCTATCCATGAGTTGTAAAGTGCTCGGCAAACTCTTGCTCACAGCCTGTCATCATGAAAGCAAGGAGCTTCACTGCCTCTACTGAAACAAGTCTAATATCCACTTGCCTAGTGAGGTAAGCTACCCCTCATGCCACTATAGCTACTCCCTCCAACTCGGCCAAGTACCTTTGAATGGATCTCAGGGCATCCAGTGGGTTGGGCTTTGAGACCCGGATGTAATCATGGTGTGCCTCTCCCTTGCTCAAATCCTCTATCACCATCACCTGATGTAGAGAGGGGTCTCCCTCATGAGCACTCTCTTCCTCAATCTCGATCATGTCCTCCATTGTAGCTGGTATCTCAGCAAGTCCAACCAGCTCCTACTCTCTAAAGAGCTCATTACCTACAAGCGTGTTGTGTGTATGTTTCGTAGAAGTGTTGAGCCATCAATAATGTGGGTGAGTGTGGTGGAATCTCACCAATACCCATCTCAAACCAATCCAAAAAGCTATCCAATCTTGTCTTAGCATCATCTCCAACCTCCCCTCCTCCAATACTCTCTGGCACAGATGTAGCACTCCTTCGTGCGGTGTCTCCTCTATCTACATCCCTCGTGGCACTGTGGAGTACAAGTGTAACATTCCCCCAAGTGGTGTCTCCCTTGTCCTTAACTCCTTCAGTGAGTGGGTTTGTCTTGTCAGGTGGGACTATCTTGGTTGTAGGTGTCGTACCTTTGAGTGCAGTACATCTCGTTGTAGGTGTGTCAACTACCAACAAAGACAAGGCAGTGGCCTCCTAAATTCACCATGGTGTAGATATGCATAGTGCGGCTGGCGTCACCGTGTGTGCTGAATGGAATTGTGTTCTGCATAGTGCGACCAAGTGTGTTGCAGGAGACAACTAAGTTGGTGTGAATACAACCTTCATCGGTACTGTAGATCTCTTTGCCTCACGTTCAGCAAGTGTTGGTATGGTCCTCTCTGCCACCATCACCTCTGTAGTCGTCTCTCACTCCTCCCCTTAACCTTCTACTGGTGCCTCTTCCACTTCTTCACCACCCTCATGTCGTACCATCCAAAATTATTCCTCCTCTCCATTTTCACTCTTAGAGGATGATAGCTCCACCGTCTCGTCATCACGGCTGTCCTCTTCCATGCTTGTTGTATTCTCTTTCCTTTGCTTCTTTTGGAGTGGTTCCCCTCTGGTTGTAAGGGTGTCTACGTGGACCCAGCAAAACATGGCAGGCTTGTTTGGTTCCACTCAGCTTGCAGGAACAAATCTTCCCCACTAGTCCGACAAAACCTATGTTTGCACCCCTTCAAGAAAAAGTGCTATTGCAAGGTGGGACATGTAGAAGGTCTTGTGCTTGAGAGTTAGAAAGTCTCAGATGTGTTTTGATAACATGTGTGCCCAGTTGTAAACCGTCTCAAGCATGATACCATTCATGATTTAAGCATCCACATGGCTATGTCTAAGGCCCTTCTTGCTCCTGTGAATCTACTCTTCACGAGGTCAACAATGCACTTCCACTCTAGTGTGGCAATGAAGGATTTTTTCAGCCCACAACTATTGTTGCTACTCCAGAGGATAATCCATTCCTCTGGCGAGAGGTCAGCCCTGCAGAACAATTTAAGTAATTTGTCCTTTTGGTCGAAGGCCTAGCCACTTGCGCATCGTTCAATGGAATGCCAAAGACCTTCATGAACTCCTTTAGCTAAAATGATATTATCATTGTGTGCCCAAAATACTGAACAATGGACTAATGTGAGTGCCAACATACCCTGCCACCATTGTTCGCAATACTGGCCCGAAATCCTGTATGATGAATATGGGTGTTAAAATTCCCTTGTCCACTTCAGCATTTATTAGTGACGCCTTCAAGGGATGTTCATCTGGAGTACTCTCCCACCAAGTGCAACATTCACTTCCTGTGACACTTTCAAATGTTAGGGACTCAACTATTACCCTCTTCGTCGTTTTGAACTTTGGCTCTTATTTTCTTCTTCTTGTTGGTACTTGTTGCCATGGCTTGATGTGACATTTTTGTTTTGTCTTTTTTGTTTGCACCTTTTATAGAATAATTGCCTTTACTAGGGTCCCCATAACTAACTTTGACAATTTTGTCCCATAAGACACTTATGTTGTCTCCTGTACCTTCTACTTCAGTCGTACAACCCATTGTTAGCTTTGTGTGGGTGCATGTACAACATGCCCTCTCTACTGAATTCATACGGCCTGTATCGTACAATTGAACCCCACAAGTGTACGGCCAGCCTTCACCTCAAGCACAATCGATCTCTTTTTTGATATCGTACAGTTCTCTTAGGTGTGCTCCATATTGTCCTCATGTCCTGCACAAAATTTATGTATTGTTTGCCACCTTTATACAGTTCACAGTTTGTGCATACAATTTTGTCTATGATCCATATAGCCAATACGGTAGTGTTCGTTTTCCTTTGACACCCCTTGTACGATATTAAAACCATAAGGACTCCCTTGTAATTGTCGTATAGTGAATGCTCTTCCAACCCTCTATTCCTACAGTAATTTTGGAATCTTTGGCGGTTGGTAAATGTAAGAACCCTTCAAAGCTCTAATTGCTGAACTGACTATGCTTGTTTTGGTTTTTTATTGCTTTTCAATTTTTTTGTATTTTTGAGATGGTTTGACATAAAAAGCAATACATATGTTGAAATAAAAGTTCTGAAAATTAACACTAACAATACTTTGGGCATAGAAGACAATCTTTATTACTTTTCCTTCAATACATAGCACTAGAATGTTTTACATTAAAAAGCATACCCATTTTCATTGTAGAAATTACTTTGAAACCCTTGTTGGCCGAAAAAGAAAGCATACAACAGCTCGTATCTCCTTCTATCAACAACCAATCTCCAAGTTGGTGATATCAATTATTGTGGTTCAACTAGGCCTCCCTTATAGGAATTCTTACTGATTTTTTTGGTGCCTCCAAAAAAATCAAACCAAATATGAAAGAGAGGGTAGGGCAAATGAATAACCAGCAAAAAGCAATGTTTCAAACAATCATGAACAGCCAATAAATCTTCAATTCAATGCTCTCAATCTGCTATGAGAATATGCCTCCAATCTATCAATAATATCTATGAGTAATCCCTCCAATCTGCCGAATGATGACTCTTGAATGAAGACAACCCAATTAGCAATATCAAGCAAATATTTCACACCCTCCGACTGCTGCTGCAAAGAAGATGCAATGCTCTTCAATGCCGATAAGCTTGAAAGACTACAGAAACCCTTGGTTTCTCACAAACTCCAATGTTCAAGAGAAGAAATTTGAATCAAAGCATAAACATAATATATCTCCATGAGAATGAGCTCTTAAGTCCCTTTTATTCTTTTCTTGTGAGAGCTCAAACACTTTCCTGGCCAATGTTGGATAAAAGATATATTCCCACTTTTAATTTTCACTTAAAACTCCATAGTTCGTGCAAAAATAATTCTTTCAAAATTAATTGTTCACTTGGCCCCATCTATGATAACTTGACCCATCACTTAAGTGACTTAAATTATAATACAAAATTATATTATAACTTAATAACATAAACCCAAAATTATTAATATTTATTTTAGTCAAATAAATATTAATAACTCCATTATTACTCATCATCTTTGCACATCATCTAAACTGGGAGCTAACATGGTCAAGCCGCATATGACCATACCCCATTTATAAAAATAGCAGGGGTCCCTCTCTGAGCCTCTCAAAACTTACTATAAATAGAAAGACGTGCTATAAATAGCAACTATTGCATACGGAGTCCTGGAGACCTCAAACAAAAGCCAAATTTGCAAAACTCTGACCACTGGAGAAGCTGCATCCCTCAAAGGACCCTCTAACCAACCATACTAGCCTACGAGGGTAAATTAATAAGCTAATCCATCAAACTCTGATGCTCACAAAAATGGGGACATTACAGTAAATTGAATCGTACGGTGAAGAATGTAGGACTGGAGCTTGCTCATACAATGTTCCAACTCCTCTCTTGTGCAAGATCCTTCCTTCGCTTCCCTTGCTCGCACTTTCACCTTTCTTGTGGGGCACTTTTGCTTTTGCGAGAGAGTTTGGGTTTAAGGAAATTTATAAGCATTACCTTCGATTAGGGTTAGTTTTTTAATCAAGCACTTTTTTTAATAACAAAAGTTAATTTCTTCTCATTACTCCCCTTTGTATTCCCACTCGAATGTGTAATGTTCCTCACGTCTTCACTGGAGGAAGAACTTGTAGGTGTAGGTCCAGGAAATGTCCATACGTGTAGGTACAGGAAATGACCGTAGGTGTAGGTATAGGAAATGATCGTAGGTGTAGGTCCAAGAAATGACCATAGGTGTAGATGGAGATGGCGTACGCAAGTGATGGTGTGCAGGAGGAATATTTGTACGATGGTGGAAACTAGGTAGCTGTACAAATGGAGATACTGGACTTGGAGTGTGTTGTCGTTAGTGATGGTTGTCGAACCCAGTGCAGATGGAGTTAATAATATAAACAAGATATTTGTCAATCACACAGATAAATGCCAATACAAATAATTGCAATCAAATTAAGAAATGTATATTCGTAGATAAAGATGGCGCTCCAAATGTGCCAAATCCGAAGCAAGTAATACATAGACGAAATAGCATGAGGGTTGAGTCCCACCGAAACCAGAGTAGCCAAGTAGGGAAGGTCTTCCACTTTCGAAATGGCAAACAATACTGAACTCCAACAAGAATTCGCAGTACAAAGAAAATAATCCAAATCAGATATCAACAACTACCTACATGTTAGTCATTAATACCCCTTCGGAGAAACTCTTGAGGGTTTACAAAAGAACGTCTACACAGCAAACACCTACGAACAACAATAATAAAAATGGGCCCCTTTATTAATTAATTAAAGGTCCATTTATAATATTATTTAAATTTTGGGACTATTAATTAAAATAATTTATTAAAATTTGGGACATCACAGAATGCTTTAATTGTTTCCCCTTTCTCTTGCATATTTTTTATTTTAATAATATTTTTCCAACTTTAAGTTTTCTATAAACAATATGCTCCTTACCTTTTCAACCTTCATTCTTTTCATTTTTAATTTTGACTTTTAACTTTTTATAAAAACTCGTACCATTTCATTTTTCCGTTCTCCACCGTTGTGGACTTACCTCCTTGCGTCCTTGCATTTTTGTGCATTTCCCTTTGAATCTTTTATTTTTTTCAACTTGATGAGAATTCTTTCTTTTAATTTTCTCAACCTTGTCATCTTTGTTTTCCTTCGTATTAGCTTTTTGCCTCTTTTGTGGCTCTTCATTTTCCTCATCCATCTTTCGTTTCATTCCCCTTGGTTTGATGCTAAGTCTGATTTTAACTTTGATGCATAGCACCACCAACAAGTCCCTAGAGGTGTCTTATAACATTCATTCTCACAACATGTTCCAACATATTCGAGGTCAAATATCTTATCCACAGAAGTGCTAGTCCCATACCCTTGTAACTCCCGTCCACATAACGACCATCGTACTTGTGATACCATAACGCTTCCTCTCCGTTCATTGTTGGAGGTTCAGCAAGATTCAAAATAACCTTCCATAATGAGTTTGAAGTAGGCAGGGGTGGGAGCTCTCTTCCTTTGACCGCACATTTTTTTATTATATGCTCGTCGTAACCATCTCCTTCTGCAATAAATAAATCATTAGTTTTTACGACCATTTTCAGGCAAGGCTCGAGAGTAGCCCCGTACTCCTCCATGTATATTTCTTCTTCCAGGTCCTCTTCTCGAACCTCCTTCTCGGCTTGCTCTTCCCTGTGGTTCTTCTTTGCCTCCTCATCAATGTCATATGCTACATATCCCTCGCGCCCCCCTTCATATGGCGCCTTCCACTTAAAGTAGCCATTCATTCATACCCAATGTGCATGTGCCAAATAGCACATTTGTAAGGTGTTTATGCACCCCTTGGGACTGTGATGCCGTCTACATGCTTCCTCACCAACCTCTCTTCTAGTGCCATCATTGGTTTGGCCCAGTCCAGGTCTAGCCTCTATGATTCTTCTGTTATCACCGGGTCTTCTTCCAACTCTTCTCTACGTCCAATTGTCCAATCCCCATGGGTCGTGTATCCTAACATGTTGATTGTTATAGACGGCCTCTCCCTTTCTCTGTAGATTTTTAGCTTTGATCTGTTAATAGGATCTCGGATGGGGTTGTTATCAAGAGTTGATAATTTAATTGCACCATTTAGCCCCACTTCCCTACTTTATATGGCCCCAACCAACAAACTCAAAACTTCCCGTGTTGGAGTTCGTTATGGCTGTTATATTTGAGTACCAACTGTCCTAGCTCGAAGTTCATCCGCTGTAAATGTTTGTTGTGCCAGAACTTTCGTCTCCATTGGGCCACCTATGTCAGCCATTGTGTTGTCATTTGTCATTCGTCTAGCTTTGTGAGATTAATCTGTGTCCCGGAGACAAGGTGTATGCTTTAACATTTAGAGTAAACATGCATATAAAGTATGAACATATTTGACACAATAAATTAGATACAACAAATAAGTTGTTGGTATTAACCGATAAGGATGCAACCGGTAAATGGTAAAGTGATGTTGTCATCGATGTCATTAGCTAACATTGTCCAAATAGGGAACAGGTGACAATAATAGTAAACCATTGCAGTTGACAAGAGAAATTGTTTAGGAAACCGGTGACACATATTGAGCAGATATACACTTATTGCTTGGAGTAGCGACCTGTGTAAGTAAAGTACTCTAACCGGTGTAGTCACTAACCAGAGAAGTGACTAGTAAGTATATGACCAGAATAGAACCGGTATAGACAGAGAAAGAAAAGTGACATGTGAAGACATAAACTTGTACACTGCATAAGGAAGAAAGTAAATCGATCATCTCTAATCAGTGAGATATCATTAAGACCGGTGAACCAGTGAAAGTCATAGTTGACAAACACTCACGTGACTCTTCTAGCGAGTTTTATTGCACAAATCACGCAAGATTTTGCGTTATGGAAAAGGTCAGTGCAAGGCGCAGTTGAAGGATTTAATGCTGAAAATTAAGGCATTAAAACAAGGCGGGATCCCATGTAAAGGAAAGTATGCGACACACATGTGATGTTTCTTTTACAAAACAGAAACACGACTGCATAGCGGATCTCTTGTTGAGAAAAAGCCTATGTCATGCATCTGTTGTTTCCTCTCATAACCGAGCCTTGACTAGATGATAGATCCAAAGGAGATCTTCGTGGATACTGCAACATGCTAAAAGCATGAAAGGCAAAGGAAGTCTATTTATTCTTCAGCCAACGAAGAATATCATTTCCCTTCATTCTGCCAAAGAGAAAGAGTGAACCTATATGCTGAGCAAAGCTACGGAAGGGAAAAGGAGAAGAAAAGAAGAAGAGAAGAGTGTGCAAGGAAGCGCAACAACCTGAAGAGAGCATACCTGTGGTGCCTGGTGATGACTCTTAGTGGATGAAACAGCGATCTTATCAGGCTCAGCAAAGCCATCTCAAAAGATCAAACCCTCTATTGCTCTCTGACAGTTGCAATAGTAAAATCTCAGTATTTGGGTTGACATTAACAGGTCCCTTGTATTAAATCCCTTAACCGGGTGACATCTAGTAGATGTTCTAAAGTCCTCTAACAAGGCAAGCTTTAACAGGCCTTATTTCTTAAATCCCTTAACCGGGTCGCATCTAATAGTGCATTTGTAATTCTTTAACAAGGAAGGCTTTTAACAGGGCGCACTTCAAAAGAGTGCAAAATTTGTGAGTTCTACTCACCGTGGTTTTCTCCCACTTTGGGTTTCCACTTGATACATCTGGTGTTCTCTACTGCTATGATCTTGTGTTAGCTATTTCATTTATAGGATCTATTCTGCATGCAGTATTAGTTACTTTATATCAAATTGTTTTCAAGTTTTAGTGGATGTTGATTCACCCCTCCCATCTCAGCACCGATTGGGACCATCATAAGTATGGCAGAAAGACGCAACTTTTATTATCCAAACTAACATATGTACAATCATAATGTTCTTGTTCCCAGTACGATCCCGAAATATAAAGCCTTTGACAGTTGGTTAAGAGTGCCAATCGTCAATAACCAACAACTACCTGATAACTATATTCATTACATTGCCATTTAACTAACAAAACATAATTTATTCTAGTCGACAAAACTGCCACCAACATCCTTGTACAATATAGAAATAAATAGAGGTCAAAGTAAGGGAGTGAGTAATAAGCATCACACATAGGTCAAAACAAGTCACTGTATGTACAATCAACACCATGCGATAAAGCATGGGGTAGTAGAAAGGTTACATACGGTGCTGTGAAGAGTACCCATTTGAGGAAGGCAGTGAATATATGGAGCCCATTCAGACATCTGCATGGAGCAAAACAACATCAAATCAGAATAGTTATGCAACATGTAATGATTCTCTGTTATTCCTTTTCCCTTTAAATCAATTTAATGATTTCCACCACGTCCACCATTCAAGAAACAAGCTTCAAAGACTCCAACTACCTAGCCAACAGCATCTCATTACACAAACAACCATATGCTGTAAATCAGAAGAATTCTATAAGACCTGGCCAAGCTTTTGTTCTGCTAAAATAAATAAAGCAAGCCGAGCATAGTTGCTAGCATCTTTCCCCAAAAAGGCTTCAACTCCTTTATGTAGTTTATCTGGGGTAATCAACTGCGAGAGATTCAACATAGCTAAAAATGAAAACCAGATTACAATTGAATCTTTTCAAATAAGAGTTCGCAAATGATTCTGCATTTCAAAAAATATAAAAAATATCACTTACAAGATTGTGAGGGATTTGCATAATGCGTTCACCTGCTTGTATGGGGCGAGAAGAAAACAAAGACCTGCAACAGAAAACTCCAACAATAATACCTCAAATTCCCACAGTACATGAAATTAATAACTTCATAGCTAAGGTAAAGATCAATCCTTCACTTCAACAAACTCTCTGCATGTAGAGACAGCAAGCTTCCTCATAAAATGCATCCTTTATGTGTACAATGAAAAAAGTAGCACACAGAAAATGCACATGGAAAACAATCCAAAATGTGAAAAAAAAATGCATATTAAAATTTGAAAATCTTCAAACACTTTCCATCCTGCATAAGATGCAACCTAAGCAATTATGAATCCAAGAGCATAACACTTGATACATCACAAAAGGACATCATCTTGGAAGGAAACACAAAACAATGATAATAAGAGAAGAATGTGGTACTACAAGCTTCCTGCATTAAAAACTATTAAGTAATACAGTGTTTAATCATATGTGAAAGAATGTATATGAGCTTCAATAAGACCATTAATTTCTTCATGTTTTTAAAATGTGATATATTTTAATGAAAAGGAAACATCCCTAAGCTTCTCCAAGATCAATACAATCTAGGAGCATCTTCCAAACAATGATAATCAAGGAAATCATCATATACAATCATAACAAAAAGAACAGATAATAAATAGAAACCTCAAGCACTGGAACTATTTTGAAAGATACAAACTACAAAAATTCATGAGCTACATAGAAACCCAAACAATACAGTATGGAATGAATATAACTTCCACCACAATTGGATATAGAATTATAGACAACACAGAAAATGGCTAACATCTGCAGATGTGATGAAATTTTTAAAAAACATAAAGGGACTGTAGAATGTACAGATGGAATATAAACTTCCCAACATATGAATATAGAAGTAAATGCATAATACAGAAAACAGAAAACATCTGCAAATGTGATGAAATTCAAAAAACCTAAAGGGTCATATGTAGGCAAAGTTCAAGACCAAGCTTAAACAAACTTTGTATATGTAGAGATAGTGAGCTTTCTTGTGAAATTCATCCTTTAATGAATGCAATACTATAGTACTGTTCAGAAAACGTACATGGAAAACAACCCATAATGTGAAAAAAAATGTATATTGCAATTTGAGAATCTTCCAACACTTTCCAAGTTCCACAAGATGTGTGCCTAATAGTTATGAATCCAAGGGCATAACAACAGGGACATGGCAAAAGGTATATCCTCTTGGAAGGAAACAAAAAAGCAACAATAAGCATAACTAATAATAAAAAAGCATGGGAAATACAAGATTCCATCATTGAAACTATGAAATATACAGTATATTCAATCAAATGTAAAGTAATGTGTATGGACTACGATATGACAACTAGTTCAAGTTTTTTCCTATTATGTTATATTCAAATAAAAATGAAACACCCCTAAGTTCTCTGAGATCACTAAACTATAGGGACAGCTTCCAAAACATTATAACCAATCACAAGAACAAGAACAGAAAATGAATAGAGACTTAAAACATTCATGAGCTGCATGGGGTTAAATTTCAAAAACCTACAGGTTGAATGTCTGCCAAGGATAAGAAATCATGGAGAAAAGATTGTTTTCCCATTTGAATTATGGATCACAAGTCTGCATGTATGAGAGAGAAAGGGGCCATTCAAACCTGCCATGACAAGACATCCCTACTGTGAGTGACGAGCAGACTTCAAGACCTGCCTTCTTCCGTAACCATGACATGAACTCATTATTGTCTTTAATTGTTGATGCTTCATCCTAAATCATTCAAATCAAATATCAAATCATTCCTTGGATTCACTTATAAGTAAAGTGAGCATCTTTATATTCTTCTTGATTAGTTTCCAAATTTTCAATGATTTTCGTTACTCTGCATGTTACTAAAAGTTGTATTAGGCATATCTCGTTGATCATGCATCTTACGTTGGATGCACATGACAAGAAATATTCAAATTGAAACAAGGCCAAAAATACCATGCTAATATTCCAAAAGAGAGAAAGGTAGCATAAGGTACTTTGTACAACCAACAAACCAAGAACTCAACTAAAACAAAAGGTTAGTCTAAATTGCATTGAATATTTCTTTGCAATCATCATTACTGTCACCTTCAATTAATTAGCTACGCAAAGGCTCAGCCTATTCCAATTATTCATTACATGTAATGAGCTTGTAATATCCCCAAATAGGGTAATAAAAAAACATCTCCAAAAATGGGGCACAGAAAATTCACAGTTTTTTTTGGCATATAAGAAATTCTCCAACAAACTCAGATTGTTGAACTGATCTTTTCTACTGATAAAAATGAATTTCTGAGTATAGAAAAAGTTCAAAAAAAACACTCTAAAAATCTGCCCATAAATTTCAGAAATGTTTTGCTTTGACTTACTTTTATTTTTCTGAGATAAAGGTAATTAACAGAATACAGATTTAGGCACAAATATTGTAGTCGGCATACAATGCCTATTGTTATGTTTGATAATATTGGTTATCCATCAATAAATTAATTGTTCGTATTAAGTTTGTTGTCACTCTTGGGTAGTTGTATCGGTTGGTTGACGGTTGTGTTCCTCTTGGCAACTATCAAGTCCTTTAAATATGTTGTTTACTGCCAAGGAAGGGAGTATGGTGTAGTCGGATGAATTGGAATCCTTGGCTGACCATCTCTGGTCTTCTCTGTAATGAAATTATGAGCGAATAAAGATATGTTTTACTTCTGTATCTAGTATGCACTGCCATCTGTATTATTATGTCATGTATGTAGTTTACCAGGCATAACAATAAATATTTGGTGTTGTTGCTTTAAAAGAAATCAGGTCAACATTGCGTGATTCATGCCCTTGGATCTCAATAAAGGCGAGAAAAGGCCAAAAGGTGGTCAAGACCAAGCGATCAGGGGATCTTTAAGGATTGTAGAACAAAGAGAACGGAGAAGAAGATTACGAGAAATTGCTAGAAACTTACCACTCCATAACGAAATGTACCTCGCCAACCAAGCAAGACAGCAATTCGTACATACGACGTTAGACTAGGAGTATGATGAAGTAAATCTTGAACTAATAAACATATTTCATACCATTGAGAATCTATCCATCTTATACGAACCCATAATGAGAGGATCCAAACCAAGGACCCTCAAGCGGAGGGAGTACAAGAACAGGTCAGAACCTGAAAGTACCCGAGGTGTTGGGGATGTTGGAGGTGGACGTGTAGAGGACGCACGCATGGCCAAGAGTGTAGGGAAAGCACCGGAACATGGCAGTTGGAACAGTCCACCCAGGTCTGACACACAAGGGAGCAAGCAAGTGAGAAAAATGGTGGCTCATCCGACAATCTCAAATGTAGATCGGTAGAAACTATCAAAGTTCACAAGGAACAAGTCAAAAAAAACCTCCAAGGCACTAGAAGACATGCAAGACTTTCTAGGTAGCAAGCAGTCAAGTTGACAAGGACTATTGGTTGAGAGTGTTTCCAGCAATGCTACAGAGTAACCCATTGATTGGTTCATAGAGCTGGACACTTCATCCACAGCCACTTGGGACACGCTCAGGAGGGTGTTTGAGGCCAAGTTTAAACTGCTAGGAGACGACAATGAGATTGTTACCAAAATTTATAATAACAAATAAGGGAAGAATGAGACTGTAAGGTCTTACAATCATAGGCTCAAGGAATTGTTGGCAAGTTGGAGAATCAGCCCGCTGATAGGTTGACGAAGTGGTTCATTGAGAGGTTGATTCTCTCATTGCGCAAAAAGATGAAAGTGGTGCCTTAGTCCTTGTATGCCAATGCCTCCAATCAAACGATGGACATCGAGAGTGAAAACAAGACATCCTCCTAAAGGAAGAGGAAGACAGATGATGAGAAGGGTAGTAGCGATGACAAAAGAAACTAATAAAGAAAGTAATGAACAATGGTGTACTGAGTGCAAAATTGACGAGCACACTAAAGGTAATTGTTCTAAAATGATGTTCTATGAGATTTGCCAGTTGATGGGTCATTTAATGAAGGAGAGTCCATACAATTTTAAAACTAGAAGTATGTCAGTACTCTTCAAATAGGGAGTGTCCACTCCATCGAAACTACAAAACGTATCACTAGGTGATTATGAAAATCAACAAGGAGGATGGAATCAAATACAGTACAACTCTAGAGGACATCCTATCATACAATGTCGACAATGTAGCGAACGAGGACACTTTGTGATAGACTACCAAAATAAGAAAGACAACATACAATTATTGTGCAAATGATGTGGACAAGACGAGGCAATTCTAGCAATCACGAGAGCATAGACGAAGATGGTAGTGTATTCAAACCCTTGTACAGAGAAGAAATGACTCTAAGAAGCCAGAGCAAAAGTAGAACAAGTGATGGCAAGGGAACGAATAACCTCCAACAAAACAAAAAGCATGTCATTGTAATCCGAGTCAAAGAAGCACATAGTTCAGCAGGTGCTACAAACAACCATACCCATCAAGGTGGCAGACCTTCAAACTATGCCACAACTGAGAGTGGCAATTACCAACAAAGTTAATGACAACACACTCACCCAAAACCAACATAAGCTACAAGGGGAACCAACGGCGAAGTCACCACCCGAAGATAACCAAGCCACCGACCCTATGTTGTTGATGATTGGAAGGAAGCCATTTACTGTCGAAATGGAAATAATGGGGAGAAAAAACCATCATCGATGGAGGCTCAAGAGTCAATGTGCTACTGGAGGAAATCTAGAAGTACCTGGGGAAGCCAACACTTTGGCTGCCAACCTTCCACTTGGTAGGTGCTGACCAACATAGCATTAGGCCGTTGGGAACACTGATGGGCCAAAAGGTAATAATTGGCACACGATGGCTTTTCTTGGATTTTGTAGTTATCTCATTGGAAAAGAAGCCATATGACGCCCTTTTTGGCGAAGGTTGGTTGATTGCTGCCAAGGCAAATCACAATTGGAAGCAAGACACACTCTTGATCGAGAGTAAAGGGAGGAAGTACATCATTAATCTAAGGAACCAGGTGGTGAGTGAGAGTTCACATCCTCCAAATCAAACTCGAAAGATAGAGAGCTAGGAATGGACAAAAGAAGGAAAGGCATGGAACCAAATGACGAAGGGGTGCTCGAGCTGGAAAATTGATCTAGAAAGGAGACAAGTTCCCTGAATGGACTATTTTACTGGCAAATGGTGGACTATGAGGTATTTTCACTAACATGTAATTTCCTTGAAGCCACAACTCTCTGTGAAGAGAAACCAATGAAAGAATGTGAAGTAATGGACGATACATCTAATAGTACGGAGATAAATGGAAGGGAAAATGAAAAAAGAAAGGCGAAAAAGAGAAAAGTCAATAGCAAGGGTCCATACACAGAAGCACCAGAAGTAGACAAAGCATTATAGTATGGACTTGATACCAAGCTATATGGACATGAAGCGCGAGGAAAGGTACCGTATGGACACGAAGCACAGGGGAAGGTTTCATACATGGTGCACACTGTATGTAGTTTGCAAACCACTGAGGACCTGTATGGAAACATGATTGTATGCATCAAGGAGCTAATAGTCATTGAGGACCCATACAGAGAAAAGACCATACGCATCAAGGAGAGAATAGTCATCGAGAACCCATAGAGGAAAAGATTGCACGCACCAAGGAGAGGATGGTTTCATACAGGTGGGAAGAAGTGCATGAAAGTTGTCCATACAATAGTGGTTGAGCACAACAAAGAGAATCGTACAATAGTGGCAGAAGAACATACATTGTACACAGCCTAGGTAATCGTTGTATGGCAAGCAGCCCATACATGACGAATTGTGCACAGATAGAAAACCTTGTGATGGTGTTGTCGTATGTGCCAAGTAATGACTCGTATGGTGAAGAGAGGGGGTCATACGAAGGAACACCAAAACCGTATGGAGAAGGTGCCATATTGTACGAAGGAAGAAATTGTGTCCGTGCAAAAAGGAGGCCAAGTAGGAGACTGAGTCGTAGTTGAAATCATGTGGGAAGTATCAAGGTCATATGGGAAAGAAGTGTCTAGGAAGCACATGAAGAAAAGTTGCAAGTCATATGTGGAGGTGCCACCTAGGCCATACGGGATAGACCCTACCAAACAAGACGTGGTAACAACTTCTAGGTCATGCATAGTACAGTCATTTCACTGCCATCATCCAATTCAACTTAAACATATAGTGGAAGGACATGTCTTGAAATCTTACGAGACTCCACACTTAACCAATAATGCTCTATGCCCTCTTCCTCTTGGGTAATCAAAGGAATGGACAGTCAATGCACTATTAAGCCTCATGGCTTGAGTTGAGGGCATCACAGAGCTTTCCAAATTATTAGCTATTTATGATTTTGTAGACAAGGACTTGGGATTTTGGTATGTTCAATAGATTTGCAGCGTTTTAATTTATTTGGAGGATAGTGTAAAAGGTCACTTTTGAAGAATCTTACAAAGAATTTTGTAGTCACCGAAAGATTTGTATTTTGCTATGTTCAAACTTGCAGAATTTTCATTTACTTGGAAGACAGTGTAAAAGGTCAATTTTAAAGGTACTATCAAAGAAAAATGTAGTCACCTAGAAATATAGATGTGCTAGTATGAAGACATGATTGCCATTTGAAATCGGGGTAGGGGACCTACTTTTTACATAAATGTGGTCACCATAATATGTTGGTACAAAGATAGCGCCCCTATGATGGAGCTTCCAAGTGATTCTGCAACTTCCAATTTTGTAACATTAATTTGACTTTGTAGAGGTATTGTGTATGCTAAATGCCAGTGGGACCCACGCTCAATTAACATGAATAGGATTTTATATTATGTATTAAATGTAGCCATACTAAAGCGAATATTATCTACAAGTAAGATAAGCTATATCATACATGTAGAAAGGTACTTGTACTAAGGTAGATACATCCCTAACTAAAGATACCATTTGTAATGTCCCCTGTTGGGATCTTACTTAATTTCCCAAAATTGAATTATGTTAACTTAACTCATGCAATAATAAAAGATAATAACTGCATATGAATTAATAGAACAAATGATAAATTATATACGAATTAAGAAGTCCATGCTATCCTTGTTATTACTCCAGTCTAGGAGAGTGTTGAAGATGTAACAGGTTGCTTAGACACCAAACTCAATTGTTTCCCTCAAGGTTTTACAGATCCAAGCCCTTAAGCCTTTCTTGGACTTGTCTGCAAGCCGCTCGGGGTCACTGATCCCTATCTATCTTGGAAATGACCGATTGGCTAGATTTACACAGGCCTCTTCCTGTTCACCCTTTTTAGTCTTCTCTCTCAACTTAATAATAACAAATCTTGAGCATGTATATTTAACTAATTATCTTGTCTTAGTGGAAATGTTCTCATATTACTTCTTATTAAAACTATTATTAAGCATAATCAGAATTCATAAAAATGTACATACCAATCACAGAGATGTATATAGCTCCGTCTTATAATCTGAATATCCTCCTTATATATATATATATATATATATATATGAACATACGGATGTACATATATTTGCTAAATACATATATCTATATATGTATAATACATCATAACTTATATATAATTCTGATTTGAATATTATTAATATACATATATATATTAAATCAGTCCACATATATAACTCAGATATGCATTTCAGATATATCATTAGATCTTTCAGATATATATATCTATATATAGATGATTCTGATTTCATTCTTATTAACATATAATGTATATAATAGACTATATAAAGACTCTGATTCTGATTTCATTCTTATTAACATCAAATTGGTGTCACATACTTTCCCTTACACGAGATTCCGCCATGATTTGTGCAATAAATCGCGGCATTAAATCCTTCAACTGTGCCTTTCACCGATCTCTTTCATAACACAAAATCCTGTGTGATTTGTGCAACAAATCTCAGTAGAAGAGTCTCTTAAGTGTCAATCAACTGTGTCTTTCACCGGTTCACCACTTCCAATGATATCTCACCGATCAAAGATGATCGGTTTACACCCTTCCTTACGTAGTGTATCGGTCTCTGTCTTCACCTGTCACGTCTCTGTCTATACCAGTCACTACTCCGGTCATATACTTATCGGTCACTGTCTTCACCGGTTAGTGACTTCACCGGTCACTTCTCAGAGCAATAAGTGCATTTTTGCTCATCACTGTGTCATTGGTTACCAGTTTCCTAAACAGTTTCCCTTGTCAACTGCTCACTACTATTGTCACCTGTTCCCTAGTATTTGGACAATGTTAGCTAGTGACAACACCACTTTACCATTTACCGGTTGCATCCTTACCGGTAATGCCAACAATTAAAACAATAGCCAAGAATGTGGTTCGAATTCTCATAAGGCTGTATATATAATATTTAATTCAATAGCTTCTCAATGACACTTTTCACTTAAAAGCCACTTGCTTTATGGTTGCACATTTGAAATATAATAAACTATTATGTTTCCCTCCACTATAATGATGAAAATGACCCTTTCATAAAATAATGCTATTTTGACACATAGGGTCCTTGTTTTATGTGCTCGAGATTTAAAACTTCTCAACCCAGTTCCAACGAGCTATAACACCAAGGTGCCCAATATACAATCTCAATAAAAATAGCAACCTTAGCCAATTTAATTAAATAATAATCAAAGTTCACTTATCTTGCAAAAATGACTGAAGAAGCATCAAAATCGAAATCAATCTGACCGCATAGACATGATCCTGATGATGAAAGGCAATGAAGGAACCTGACGGGGTGACTTTCTAAAAATAGATGCTCCCTCCAAGAATCTTGGAGCCCAAACCGGAAGCCGAAAATTAAAACTGAGAGCATCATTTAATTCCTCTAATTCATCTGAGCTCATCAGAACCAACTGTTGACTTACTATAAATAGTAAGTCCCTCAAAACAGGCCAAAACCCACATCAGGGCCCTCTAATCACCAATATTAGCCTACAAAGACCCAGTGATAGGATGAATCTAATAACTTAGATGCTCGCTCAGAATGGGGACATTACATTACATAACTTTTAGCCAACAAATTACATATTGTGGCATGGATTTCCATACATAATAGATAATTCTGCGTACATCTACATACCTCTAATTTAATATGCATTTCAAGATTATCTATCATAGTATGATAGATATATTGTTGATTCATGAATGTTTTAATATAGGAGATATGTATGAAATGCTACGTATGTTTATACTCTCTGACTTCTATAACCAGCAATGGTAGGGGAAATGAGGGATTACAGGCAGGGGAACAATGATGGGATCACCTTCTAAGCACGCCATCTCATGGTATATGGCCAGGGAGTCCTGTGTGGCCAAAAGGGGACAAAGGGGACTGCCTTTGGGTTTAGGAAGGATGGACTTTCTAGGCACCTTATTGTGAATACTCATCATGACCTCTATCATGGCAAATGAATGCATAAGGATGTTCAATCATTGGAAGTACGATAGACGTGGCAAGATTGAGGGGAATTGTAATAGGACACTTCACTAGGTACCCCCCTCATATGGATGGCATGGGCCGCATAAGGCCTAGAGAGATGGTTTATCTGCTCTTCGGCCTAGGGTAGAGGGTCTCTAAGGCATCCTGTCTTATCTCTTCTATGGTTGAGTCATCTTAAAATTGGTTTAAACAATCTAGTGATTTGATCTACATTTCCAATATATGCTTATTTCTAATTAAAGAAATCTATTTATGAATTATGATTATAAATGATTCCTAACTTGCTTGCAAGGTCTCAATCAAAGTGAAAGGTATCTCTAAACCCTACTTGTTTTGATAAAAAAAATTGTAACCTAGGGCAAAATTTGGGTACTCATAATTTGGGGACATTACGCTTCTTTATTTGATGCCTTATGTAAATCTGATCTGCTGTTTTACACTCATATATATTAGTATATCTCATAGATTCTCCTTTCTTCCATGCCCTTCCTGTCTTCTTCCCAACGTGGCTTTATACCCTATCATTTCTCTCAAGATGTGTGACCCTTGGAGTGGCTGTCCTTTCATGAGAGATCGGATCTCCTCATTGGTGTCCATTACTAGTCATCATAATTAGTTCACACCTCATCATGGATCACTGTCTTTATTAATTACTCACTTCTTTTCCTTAATTCAAATTGCTGCAGTCTGTATAAAATCGCTGCTCGTAGTAGGTTTCTGCTCCTTAACCTAAATCCTAGCTTGTTATTAGTTTTCTGATGCCTTTAGATGATCACACCTCACTACTTATTTATATGCCTTTTGTCTTAATTTCAAGGGAGTCGGCCCTAACCAGGAACATCTTTAATTTAACACAAACACCAAACGGATCAACCAGCAGAGATAATAAACTGACTCGGCCCTTCTAAATTTTGCAATTCTTCTTCCTATGTAAGTAATGGCAGAGCATGACACAGATCAGCAAACAAAACCAGGCTGCTAGGAAAGGATCTCCTCTTACTTTGTTTGATGATGTGAGACAATGAAGAGTGTTGTACTCATGATTATTTCATGAAATAGCATACACTGCAAAGCCTAACACTCTAGATAAGAGGATTGCAGAAAACACTAAAGCTGAAATCAGAGCCACCAGTTAGCGTGTCCTGGGCCTAACAGCTAAAACTACTAGCAATAGCCCTTTTAAACATCATCTGAATAGCTAAAGTTTTCTGGAGTGTCCAAGGGATTGAGCTTATTTGATTGAAGCATCAAATTCTCATTGTGGAGACCCAAGTTCAAATCCCAAAGGGATGTCTAATATGGAATTCTATGGTGTGATTCTCAGTCTTTTATAGTTGGCTTCTAATGAGGAAGTGGATTCTAAATAAGTGGATTTCTAAGTTGTGGCTCTTGGTTTCCCATAGGTGGTTTCTAGTGTGGTTTCTCAAAAGAAGCTGATATCAGACTCATGGTTGTGCTCGCAAGAGCTTGTATTGATTTCATGTTGATGTTCGTATGAGCAGAATATTTGTAAACATTTAACAATATATAAGTTTTTGGGATAAGGATTATTCAAAGGGTAGATGCTTACAAACTATCAAACTGCACCACGTAGTAGTACAGGTTACCCCAATAATTGTAGGTATAAATCTCGTGCAGGATACCTTTAGGTGAAACAATTGGGTTTTTATCTTTTGTAGAACTGACATGGTTTCTCTTGCAATTAGGTCCGATTTCCAAATCCTAGGGATTGCTTGGCCTGTGTTAACCTGTGTATATTATTGTTGCAGAATTTGTCTGCGATGCAGATTATGCCTCAAGTTTCTTGATAAATGTAGGTTAGTGATTGTGAGCGCAGCCTCACCAGCTCAAAATCACATAATCTTGTAACGAATTTACACTATTGATATGGCATAATTTGATGGTCAGACCTGCTACGTGAAAACCAACCCATTGATCAATTGAAGAGAACATACCCAAGGCAGCTTGAGGATAAGCAATACAGATATTTTACGCACAAAAAATGTCCATAACAACTTAGACCAAGCCAATACTAGAACAGAAACAATGGCATTGTAAAATCTATGGGAAATATATGGTTCAAACTAAAACAATAGCAAAATATAAACAATGTCATTGAAAAGCACAACTGAAACATGTGATATAGAGATGAAGAGTACCGAGCATACCTGGGGAACGGAGCAGGCAGCACGAGTCCTAATCCCAGAGCAAACTGCACTAGGCTGGGGTAAGCATATTATACCATTCTTTGTTCTACACCATACTCCCACCTTCTTATTCATAACAACCTTTTTGCTTCTACCCTTCTTCTTCTTCTTCTGGCCGCCATGTTTCTCCCCTTTCTTCATCCTCGCCCAAACTTACAGACCCACATGGGAATTCCCTCTAAATTTTTTGCTTCTTAGCAGACCATTGACACAAATTAGCATTTCCCAACGGCCAACAAGCCCGACAATCTGGACTTCATGTAAAAGCAAAAAGTAGCCATCCGAAACAGTGTTTCAAGGGTCTATATCGGGTGATGTGATCACAACAATCCTTCGCCCCTGGTTATAGTCTGTTTAGTCCTTGCATTTATTTCAGTCACAGACATACTCACCATGGTTCAGTACAGTCATTATGCTGTCTGTTTTTTTGGACTTTGTGTATGTTGCAATGTAGTATATGGTGGACTTGGGCCTGTTATTTAAATTTACTGCTGCATTGGATACTTGTATGTCCAATCCATGCTTTATTTATTCCTTCTAATCCCTGCGGTGCCTGTTCTCGAAATCAGCTTGTAGCGTTCGTAACGGGGATCCAAGTAACATCATCTTTTACGCCAATATACAGTTTCGTCTATTTACTCGGTGTACTTTTTCACGGGACGGGCAAAGGACGACGTAGATTAAATTAAATTGGGAAGGTTTATTGAAAGTTGAACTTACAAATTATCTCTGCAAATTGTGATCTTTCCGAGATAGTGGATCATTGAATTTGAATTCAAGGGTAAGCATTTTGTGCTTAAATTTAGGCACTTTGATGTACTCAAGAGAAATTTTAAGGTGTGACAAAAAGGGTAAATTAAAATTTTTGGCTATTTAATGAAATAACTATTATATAGGAATTAAAAATAAGTTGTGGGAAAAGAGGGAGGGGTAGTTGCATATTGTAAAAAACACCACATGGTTCTACAAATATTTTTCCCTTTTTTTTTTAAAGATTTTGTTTCTATTTTTTTCTGTGTACAAAGTATTATTAAATTAATTAATTCAAATTTCAAGTTTAAGCAGCAAAATACATTTCATGGGGCCACCAGCTCCACAAATATCTCCTAAAAAAGTTGAGCAACCATTGGTAGTCAAAATAAGTTAAGCAGCGACATGGGAACATGTTCTAAGTAAATTGGACTTCACCACTAGCAAAAGTTCTCTACAAACTAAACAAAAGATCTAGCATATCAAGAAGAAGGGAGATGGCTCCCTCTTTCTATTGGAGTCTCAAAGATTAACATGAATGGATCTTTTGGAGGAAATATAGGGCATGTAGGAATTGGTGGTATTTGAAAAGGCAATGATGGTGATGTTTTATTCTTCTCTTTTTATAAAGGGTGGTATTTTAATATTTTGATGGAGGCTCTTGCTATCATATTCATAGTTGAGAGAGAATGTTTCTTCAATTGGAAAAAGATTATTTGTGAGTTTGATTCTTAGATTGTGGTTGATATGTTGAATGTGAAAAGGTTGGATGATGTTAGTTGGCAATTAGCTTAGTTGTAGTGGCCAAGCATATCTTGAACCTATATAACTCCTTAGATTATGTTTCTTTTGTCATATTCTTAGGGAGTGGAGTAGAGTGGTTGATTGTCTGGCGAAGTGGACTTTGAAGAACTTAGAGGGATGGGATGTTGTGCATTGGGAGGGTCTACCCCCAAATCACTTTGAGACTTTGCAGAGACTAATTTTGGAGGACGGAAAATTGTAATGGGGTTTCAAAATGCTTCTTTTGGAACTTCTTGCTTGCTAGTTGATGTCTTACTTGGGCTTGTAATGTTTTGCTTTGTACTTATGGATTTTTCTTGAATAAAAATTTACCCCCTCTTTTTTTTGAATTGAAATAATGCATAAAAATTTTATAAAAAGATAGCCAAGTAGATTGTCAAGAGATTACAAACTGCTTAGAATAGCATGATAAATTTAGACATGATGCAGCAACAGTCAAAAACTTGAAATGCAACCAGTTATTACAATGGAACAATAGACCCATATATACAATATGCACATCTGAGGTGACCAAATGCATAAGTAACTAGACTTGATTAACATAAAATGACATCTAAAATAACCATGTGCATGAAAAAATAGACTACAAGAACATGAAACAACAATCATTTTTGTAAGAGAAGCTACAATTCACAACCTACACAAATCCTCTCAGTAAAGCCACCCCCTCTTTTTTTCAAAAAAGTTGAACTTACAAATGTATAATAAAATAAGAGTTCTTTAGTGTCCATTTTAACTTTTTGCAATGATAGCCTTTATTTTTTCAACCTTTCTTATAAAAGAATTATTTATAAATTATTGGTATGGTTACCTCCAATGTCATTACAAGCTTCATGATCTAAAATAAATTGTTTCTCTATTTCAAATGTGAAGTAGACTTGTACCATCTCTTCTTATTCTTCTTTTGATCTCTTTCATCTTTATGTTTCATATCAAAGATGATGTGATTTGGTGCTCAATCAAGCTTCAACCATTTTCACTCCCTAGAGATATTTGCCCCAATATATGTCTTTTGATGGTGACCATAAGTAGGGTTAAATTCATCAAGATAAAATTTCCTCTTCCTCCCTAATCTCTTTCATCCCATTGTAATTTGTAGTAAATGTGTTTGTGTCTTTATTCATATTTGGGCATGCATTCAAGTTAATTTCCCATTTATTATTTTGGTTCATCTAAGTTGTCAAGTTTTCTTTCACTCATAACTTACTTGGTGGCCATCATAAGCCATCTATTCATTTTTCTAGATATTAATACATGAACTATAACAACCTCTTCAATAGGAAGGTACCCATTTATGATTTAAAAAAACTCATAAGTGGTTTAGGAGCACATAAGACTTAGGCTTGAAAGTCCTACTTCCATTTTGGCTTGTACTGGTCCTAGCCAAACCAGAGGGTAATAAAGGGTTCCAAGAGGACTTAGGTGTGATAGGAGAGTAGAGGTTTGAGTTAGCCTAGGGTTGTGTTAGTTACATTAAGTCAATAGGATAAGGTGTCCTTAGGCCCTAACTTGGTCCTAAAAGTTGGAAAGAGGACACAAGAGTGGAAATGTGAGCTAAATGTTTGATTTTGGTCTAAAATGACCCAAAATGGTCTTAGAAAGGTTTTACTAGCTTTTTATGTCTTAGAGTGGTTTGGGAAAGGAAATGAGTAACTTTGTAAAAGTTGCTAAAAATTTGTCATGGCAACTTTTGCAACTTTGCAAAGTTGCATGACAACTTTTGTCCTAAAAGGACCGACCAAGGTTTTAGGTCATTATGGGTCCTAAACACCCAATACCTCAAGGCTAGAGGCTATATAAGTCCTAATAGGCCCAAATCCTAAGGTTAGCATCATTGTCAATTTTTGGTTTTAAGAATTGTAACAATGTTACATGCTCTTGTAGACACAGTCCAAGGTTTTCATGCAAAAGTAGCATATAATGTAATTATTTTTGCTTGGGAAGAAGGATTCAATCCATATTTAGTGTTTTATTATCATTTTGTACCATTTTGTGTGAATTATAGGTGTTTTGGTAGCTTTAGTTTATTTCTTTTGTCTTAGCCAGTTCACTGGTCTATGTATAGTTTGGTGTAGAAACATGGCTCCCCCATGAAACCCCACTGTGTGTTCATCATGGTCAGTTGGGGCATGTAAGAGGAGCCTATGTATAGTTTATATATCTCTTGTGGAGGTCTGGGAACAAGCATGGCCAATTTTAAGACATTGCCCTAGGCGAGCACAATCATTGCTCGACTAGGTACAAGGAGGTGAGATAGTTGTTTTGCTTGTAGGGGTGACTAGAAAGACACACTCCAAGACTCTGGATACCAAGAAGAGGATTAGACAGTACTCTGATGGAGATCACATGGCTTGATCAATCCATTTCACAAGCCAAAACTTACTTTCTGCAGTGGGCTCCTAAAAGCCACTAAAACCCTCCTTATTATGTTAGGGAATTGTATAGAGGAATGAGACCCCAAGACCCACAAAATCCATGAGAGTATCCCATATGTACCAAGAATCCAAAACTTTTTTGGAAGGAACTTGGGGAAGTTTTTGCAGAAAGTCCTAAAAACTAGAGCTAGGAAGCCTAATTGAGGCTTTAGGGCTACAAGGCTCAATCAGAGATTTTGAGGAGATCAGTAAGAAAGAATGGAAGAGACCTTAACCAAATGGGTCAAGAAGTGAAAAAAGCATAAGAATTGACTACCTCCACACCCCTGCAAGAGTCACCAACTTGCTAAGGAGGTAAAGAACATTTGGAAGGAGTATTGGTTATGAAGAAACAAGAACCTTTGAATAGTGATAGATCACCTAGGAGTTGAACTTTAGATTGTTGAAGTAGAGGACCTTGAGAGATTCCTTAGAGGAAAATTTAAATCCTTTTAAGATCCCCAATTAATCCATTGGGAGGTTGGAGAGTTAGGAGTCTTAGTGATCCTAACCCAAGTCTACTAATTACCTAGTGTGATCCTATCATATTGGTATCAAAGCCTAACAAGGTTTGGGCTAAAGTATATGTCAGAATTAGTGGGTGAATCAGCCATAGTGACCAATGTTGAGTTGGCTAGAGAAGTGATAGAGAAAAAGGAGGAGAATAGGTTACTCCGAGAAGAAATGGCAAGTCTTAGAGACAAGCTAGGAGAGGTGGAAGAAAAGGTTGAATTGATGAGTGAGAAGCTGAAAGAAGATGAAGGAAAGGGTAAAGAGGTGGAAGAGGAAGATAAGATCCCTGAATAAGACCCTGTATTATTTTAATAACCCTTCTTGAAGGCACTGAAAGCTATGAGTGGCAAGTCATTAGAAGGAATACCACTTTTTAGTGGAAATATGGAAGTCAAGTTGGTAAAGGAATGGATTGAGGGTATGGAAAACCACTTTGAATGTGTGAGCATTAGTGAAGCTCAGAGAGTTAGGGTAGACAAATCAAGGATGAAAGGGGTTTCCATCACTCGGTGGAAGTTTGTGCAAGATGAAAGGGTGAAAGAAGGAAAGAACCCCATAACCAATTGGAAAGGTATGGTGGCAAAGGTTAGGGAAGCATACCTACCAAATGAATATGAAGTGTAGTTGCATAAAAAGAGGAAAAACTGGAGACAAAAGGATTTAGAAGTCAATGTCTACACCGAGGAATTCCAAAAATTGTGCCTTAGATCACATGTGGTGGAAGAAGAGAGCCTAAAGGTGGCTAAATACCTAAATGTCCTAAGATGGAACATCCAAGAAGATATAAGCATATTAAGCCCCAAAACAGTTCATCAATGCTATCAGTTGACTCTTAAGGTAGAAGAGAAGCTTAAAAAGAGGCAAGACTCAAGTAGATGAGGTCATTTTTATAGAATGGGTCATTTTTATAATGTGTTAATATATTAGCCAAATAAAGTAGGAGATAGTGAACATGTTTTCTTAAATCCTATGTCGCTAATAAAGCTTTATGAGAGGTCTGGTAGTTCAATTTTAATTTCTACTCAAACTTCGTCATAGAATTTATGAAATATTGTCTCATATTGTGCTAGTGTTTAGATCCTTTGTTCTACCCTACATTTTACTTCGAGGGCTATGTCAAAATATTTATTGAAGTCCACAAAATAGCAATAAACTTATTTTTTTCCTTCCATATTCTTTTAATGGTATGCTTCAACGTAATGCCATGATCTATTGCTAAATATTTTAGCCTAAAAATAACTTGTTATTTTGTAATATATATGCTAAAAAAATTATAATAATTTTCAAATCTGATGATCATCTAGAACAAAATTCACTAATAATACTTTAAATCGACAAAACTAACTAATTAGACAACATCAAAATTGTATAAAATGAACCTAAAAAACTTATAATCTTAATATAATATTTTTAAATTGATTATTGCATCACATATGACTATAATAATAGTTATTACAATATCTACAACACTTTCAAATCTAGAAACAAAAACAACAAAACTAATACCAAGAAAGGTTACAAAGATATAATAAAATCACATGAATGATTGTTAAATTGCTTCAACTTGAAAGAGAATGCTATTGAACAAAGGAATGACCAATGAGCACTATAATAATAGTAAATTTCACTTCATACAACAACAAAAACACCTATGGAAAATATGGAAACCAAACTATAACTTTATCCTGCACACAAATAGACCACACAAAAACTAATTAATCTGCAACAACTTGTGAAGCTTCTATCCACTTTTTGGATAAGAATTTGCACTTGAATCGGAGATTTTTTATCCTCTAGCATTCCTAAAACTCAAAATTTCATCTACAAGTCACAATCATCTATTGGTTTTCATCCACAAAAGAATACAATAACTTGGAGTTCATACAATGAAAAGTTATAAAACTGAAATGACAAACAAGATCCACCATAAGTCTTCTACAATGAATTTATATATCTCAAGGTAAATTGGGAACCTAAAATCCTAATGTCCTCTCTTGGTAACACAAATAAATTTAAAACATGCATTGAAATTCCCACTATTTCTTTTATTCCAAAATAACCTACCACTCTAATATCATATTTACAATTAGAACTTGTCATAGATTCTTGTCTTAATCACCATGAATCACTTATAAATGGCATCTTGATAATGCTAATACCCCTTGCGGGATGAAATATAAAATATTTAGAGGTCCAATCCTTGAGATATTTGAATTAAAATGGAACAAAATAAATATTAAATAAATTAGTTGTTTATCAACTTATCTAAGCTTGCACAAAATATGGAAAATGAGCTATGTCCATTATTTTGGATATTTGATTGGAATGGGATATTATAAATTTTTCCCTCTTTATATTTTTCCTCAACCCACATGTTGATTCCATGCCCAACCATGCTTCTAATAATTTCACAAATTATAGGGGAGTGATTGTGAGGGTCAAGTAGTAACAAGAAATATTAACATCTCCACTCACATAAAGAAGTATTGTTATACTACTTGTCCAATTTCTTAGGATACCTCATTGAAAATTATTCAATATCTTCTTATTTGGAAGGCTAGGTTCTTTAATCCCCTTTCAAGTATCATTTTTATAGCTCGTGCATGTTGCAAGCCTTGCATATTGTAAGATTTGGTTATGAAGGTAGCCACCCAAGATCTAGAAGCCAAATGGAAAGCAAAATAACAAGAAAGAATGAATGTGATAAGAATAAATTGTATTCTCACCAAAAATTCTATGCAACAATTGGATTGATTGACTCAACTTGAATTGGATGGTAAATAGGAGAGCCCCTTGGTTATATAGCCAAGGTGAGTACAGAGGAGTGAATGAGACAATTAAAAGTGTCATTGTCTCATTACATGATAATTAGGAGAAAAATTATAACACATCCAAGGTGGAATCACGTGTCCACGAGAGGTGGATCACCCTCTAGTGTGTAATAAAGTTTTTGCAACATGAGCAACAAAGGTGGAGACTAATAAAGTGATAAGTGCACTAAAGTGGAAATGTACCAACTACTCCTATTCAATTCTTAAGTAAGCTTAATTAAAGTGTAATTAGTACCTAGGTGTGAACTAAAAAAGGTAAAATATACCTTAATTACACTGACACCCCCTCTTAAGTGCAACTTACAGATAATGTATACACACAATGTAAAATAGGTCTCTACTAGTAGGTCATGTTAGGTACCCATGTATAATATGCAATGCAATCTCTCACAAACTAAGAAAAGGAGAAAATCCAGTGGGACAAAACTCCTCCCCAAAAGAGAGATGGAAATTAAAAATAACTCTCAAAGAGGAATGAGAAGGACGAAACCCCATGCGAGGAAAAGTCCCACACATAATAGAGAAGAAGAGAGATCAAGTAGCTCCCCCTCAATGTCTCCATGCTACATGCAGAAGCTAGTCCATAATCATCGAACAACATTCCTATCCTTAGGAAGAAACAAATCCAAATGTGTATGAAAGATGTCTCCCCAATATAAAAAGATAGGTGTAGAGATAAATCTCAAAATGTATGAAATATTTGAAAGCTTCTCAAGTGTCCCATGTTAATGTTGAAGGTTACCCCTTCCAAATTAGGTGTACTAATCCATATTTTTAAAAAATATAAGTCGTGATCTAATGAGAATCAATGTAGAACATGATCCAAAGACCAAAATGTCTCCTTTAAAGATAAAGAGACAACCTCCAAATATTTTACATAAGGATCCGCAATCACATCAAACTCAAAAGGATGATCATGTAGAGAAAGAAAAAGAGGGTTAAAGTGCTCCATTACTTGACAATTAAAGAAGTACCATCTCCATCAAAGAGAATATGAATATCATCAATGATTTCTCCCAAATATATAATTAAGGTCTCCACAAACAAACCTACAATGTCTTTCAAGTAGTCACCTCATGAAGCTAGGTCTGCAAGAAAAAGTGTCTCATGTTGTACTAAATTGCATAGAGCTAAAATTGTAATAAAATAAGTATCAAAAAGTACCATAGGAGATGAAGGAGATGGAATATTAACACATTTCTCAACAACCTTAGGAGATGAAATCACTCCAAGATTCAAATGACCATACTCAATCTCCTTAAACATGTCCACACTAGTTGCCATAGTGTGTACATCAATTAAATCAATAATAGGAGCAAAGTGTGAAAAGGTGTAGAATTGAGAATGATGATCAACCTCCCCAACTGCAATAATATTTATACTTTACAAATCCTGAATGACAAAATGGGGTGTGAACTCAACACTCTTTGTTATTCCACCTGTGTGATCTAATAAATATAAAGGATATTGGTTGACAATAAAGGCATGTATAAGACATCATTGAATATTCTACCATCTATGTCAATTGATCCCTTCCCACAAGCACTCATATATGTGTTGTTAGCCATCTAGATGTGTGGTGATGAACAAGACTCAAATAAAGAGAACATACTCTCTTAAGAAGCATGTGATGTGAAGCTCCTAAATCAAGTATCCACCCATCTAAATTAGAATTTATAATTGCAACAAGTTCTCACCCCTTATGTTTCTCAAGTTGAGATGATGATGAAGAAGAATAAGATGAAGCCCATGATTTTTTTGAAGGTAAATTGATTTGATTCTTCTTAAGAATATGCATACACTCATCATTTTTTTTGAGATAATATTTGTGCTCGTCATACCCTAAATTCTTGCAATATGTAGTAGGCAACTCCTTTTGGGATGATTTTCCCTTAGGAGAGGATGTAGAATATTTTTGGTGAGGAGAAGAAGATTGTCAACTATACTTTTGTGTCTTTGGCTTAGATGAATTTTAGTTCTTGTATTTCCCTTGATTCTTATGATTCCCTCAATTAGCCACCAAATCTTCGTACTTGAAAGACTTGAGAACCTCCATGGTGATAAATTTGTCCTATTTAAGAATCAACATTTTGGCGAATGCATCAAAAGATGGTGTAGTGTATAAACTTCTAGTCAATTGTTGTGTTTAGAAACTAGAGACAAAGGCTTCATATTCTATTGGAAGCTTGTCCAACAAATTTAAAACTAATTGTGCATCTTTTTTTTCAATGCCATAATCCTTTAGTTGTTCTCTAAGCTCATTTTTTTGGTTATATAGTCTTGGATAGTGTCAAAATTCTTAGGATCTAAGCTTATGAGATCATTGTCCAACTTGTAGCCCTAGACCTCGTCAACCTTTCCATACAACTTAGCAAGTGTTTCCCAAGCCTCCTTAACTATTTTACACTTATCAATATAAAAGATGAGATCATAATAATATACTTTCTCAATGTTCTGAGATCCATTGTATTTTTAGTGAGTCATTCCACTTGAGCTTTTGGATCAGATTTAGGATCAGGTGGTGCTTCAATAGTTCCAACAAAGTAATAAGTTAGCCATTTTTCTATTAATTTACTCCAAGCATGTATTTTCCATGATGCCTAATTATGTGGAGTTAAAGGAGAAACTTAGGAGAACCCATAACTGAAAATAAAAGAGCACAAAGGAAAGAGAGGAACAAGAAGACAAGACACCACCCCAAATTCAATCAATCAAAGAACCCCCCCACCACACAAATACTAATACTAATACTACTAATACTAATACTAATAATAATAATAATTTTGGCACTTTAGACTCAGTGCATGTACAATTTCCACTTACCAATCAAGGAGTGAAGTGCTCTTTGATGATTACAACTGCCTTTCTTAGGCTAAATTAGACTCAAACCAATGATGCTTAATATCTAACTGAGATCTAAGCTTTACAAATATCATAATAGGCCAAAAAAGACCAAGTTTTTAAAGTGATGTTTCTACCAACAATGCCTAAATATTGATAGTGAATTGCAAAAGTAGATAAAAGTTATGCACTTTAAAAAAAAAGCACCTCAAAATGTGTCCTTATGAGACTAAACGAAGCCCCAAAAGTTACAAAAATAAGGATTACTCATCTACAACTATGAAAAAATAAAATAAAATTGAAAAAATTGTGCATCAAAATCAAAAAATAATTGCACCATTAAGAAGTTTATGTGATTCTACCCCAAATAAAAAAATATAGCAAAGAAAAATACCACGATATGAGCCTCTACAGTTGGTCTGCAAAATCAAACACTCAAATGGTGTACGTAGAAAAAAATTTCAAATTTTTTTGATCTAATGTTGACATCAACAATTGATGAACTTAAATTTGACACACATCTTCCCATCAAAATAACTATCAGGCCTGTTTGTGGGCCTGTACAAATGTTGAGCACTTGAAGACAAGCATAGAACAAATTGGGAGAAAGATCCTCAGATCCAATGTGAACGATGAAGGAAGGGATCTACAAAGCATGGGAATAGATCAAACTAGTCTAAGTACAGAGTGGATCTTGGTGTTTGTAGGGATTTATGAGCTAGAGGGGGGTCGAGTTTGTACGAAGTGCATGATACGATTCTTCATGCGATTCATGGTCAAGGCAGATCAAACTAGGCTAAGAGCAGTGTGAGCTTTGCCTTGTCAAGAGAAAACCGGTGAATAAAGGGTGTCTGGGTACCCCCTAAATTTATTTTTTAAAATTCTCAGAAAATACAAAGTGACAAAGAATTTTAAAAAATCTCATAAAACAACATTAACTGAAAAAATTATTATTATTTTTTGGAAAATGAAAAATATCGCCCTTATGTAACCTAGGAGGGGAAAATTTTCTAAGAGCTCTGGTTGACAATGTCTGATCGGGATGAATTGACTATTGATCCTAATTTATTTGGCCCTTTTGATCATGATGGCATGGTTGATTTTGGCTCAAAGTGCTTGGAATTTATTGCAACCTCTCAGATCTGGCAAATGCATGCACCTTCAAATGCTTGTAAATTTTGTGTTTAATGTTTATTTTGAGTTAAACAAAAGACAAATTTAATTGAAGAAAAAACTTTTGAATCCAGTAGTGGCCTTGGATTTGGCTCATCAAGCTCTAATTATACCTAGAAACAAAAAGACACAAAAATAGGAACCCCAAGTTACACCAAAATTCTCTCAAAAGACTCTCTAGTGGCATTCTAACAACTCAGATATCATGTAAGATTTGGCTATGAAGGTAGCCACCCAAGATATAGAAGCCAAATGGAAAGCACAATGATAAGATTCAATGAATTTGATAAAAATAAATTGCATTCCTACCAAGAATGCAATATTATAATTGGGTTGATTGACTCAACTAGAAACAACTTGAATTAGATATTACATAGGAGAGCTCTTGGTTATATAGTCAAGGTGAGTACAAATGAGTGAATGAGCTAGTCACAAGTGTCATTGTCTTACTGCATGATAATCAAGAGACAACTTATCACCCACCCAAGGTGGAATCACATGTCCACCAGAGGTGGATCACCCTCCAATGTGTAATAAATTTTGTGCAATATGAGAAGTAAAGGTGGAGATTGATAAACTGATAAGTACATGAAAGTGGAAATGCTTTAACTACTCTTATGAAATTCTCCAAGTAAGCTTAAGTGTAGTGTAATTATTACCTAGGTGTGAGTTAACCAATGTAAAATGTCTTAATTACACCAACACACATATCCAACTTCTCAATATCTTCCTGAACCTCCAATAAAGTGAATAATTTTGTTATTGGATTGATTGTGAGAGGGCCTCATCCTCCAACTATTTTTCATATAATTGTCTTACATATTCTAATTATTAGGTGCTATAATAGTATCCTCTAGTTATTTTTTTTCTACTAAAGCTACATCCACAATAATTTTAGATAATAATTTCCTAAATATACTAGTTCTTCTCTCTTTGTATTCACAAATACTCCTATTTTCTCTCTTACTACTTATTTGAGTATATTTTATATGTATCTCCTCTCTACCTAATTCTTTTACAATTCTTCTTATACCCACTTCATTTTCATTATACCTAATGGGTCCACAATATGAGTTAAGTCTTCATATGTTTTACCCCTTTTTACATCATGCAATTCACCTCTTCATTGTTTTTTTCACACCACACCATTTTCCACTACATATAATTAAATTATAAATATGTAATATTTAATTGAGTTTATTAAGATAAATTTGGTGAAAACAAATATTCATTGATTTTATTAATTATTTTGTCTTTTGGGCTTTGGCAAGACAAGGCGTGTTGGTTGGAGATAATTATTTATAACATTTTATAGCACAATCATATAGAGAAAAAATGTTATGCAAGTGTAACATCATGCATAACAAAACCATTTTTGTGTAACAGGTAATACTGGATGTTTTGTATAGTCAAAGATTTTTTTTATGATCTTATTTATCAGACTATTTAAATTAATTGTTATCTTAAGCAGTCTCATTGCTCAAGATTGTTATTAAGTTAAGATTATTAACCTAAATTAGTAGTTGCATGCTTGTGGCGAGGTAAACAATAATTGGCAGGTTGTATATTTTTAAATGGTTGTGCATAATTATAATGAGTATAATTTAATTGGTTGGTTGGATTAGTTTCTAGAGACATTGGAGAGTTGGGAAACAAGGTTGGGGCTTGACTAGTAGTTTGAATTCCAAAACACATCGAACTTTGACTAATAGGCCCTACTATTCTATGGGCACCGACATAACTAGTTAAACTACACCTGCCTATGCTCTAACCACCTTTTCTCTTCCTTGCTGGGGTTAGGGAGAATGCTAGAACATCATCAAATCACTTGACCTCTACTTCATCACATCGCCCCTCAAATATATCAAAGTGGGATCCCAACAAAGGAAGAACATATAAAACTTATTCAACATATTGGAATTATTAAGGAATTCAAGGGTTTTAATGGTTAAAGAACCATGTTAAATAGTGGACAAAAGAACGAAGTAAAAATTATTTTAAATCAATTTTTTTTGTAATGCCCCACCAAGGAACCCAGGAGAAATTAACCTAAACATGCAACTAAGTTAACAGAATAATTATTTTTCTTAAGAGTTTACAAATAAAAACAACAATGTTTAACAATGTGGAAGCAACATAATATAATTACAACTCATACATACAAGTACAATTCAAACATAGATTACAAATCTCAAGGGTCCCTTGATGTAGATTACATAAATATTAATTAAACTACTTAATGAAACAACCATACAAACTCTCCACATAATGTCAATAAGTACATCATCATATACATGAAATCCTGATACAATCGATACCACAAGGTATACCTGGTAACCCACATCTACTACACATGTTGTAGGGTATGTAATAATAATATGACATAAAGTACAATATGATATCTCTTGAATAACTGATACAATGGTACAAGGAACATAAAATATGGAAGATAATAATACATCTCCAACAATGTTGAACAAGAAGGTACAAATACTACATGGATCATCCAACACTGGTACACAAACATCAAAATCTCAAATGGTAAAAGAATCACTACCACCCGACCTTGTGGAACCTAAATGGTCCACTCCCACCATGATGAGGAGATAACAATAGACCCACTCGAATATCGAACCCCAAAAATCAAACACAACACAAACTAAGAAAGGGATCTTGAAATCTTTCTATCTCAAAAGGTACATTAGTATAATAAAGGTAAAACATACTCAACCTGAGGCAACTAACACATGTAGGAAACCTAAGATGCATATGGGGATGTGTCATCACATGAGCCAACCCTAGAGTTATCCTAATAGTCTCTCAAGACCCCGACACCCTAGTGACTCTATGTGGTATCAGTAATCCTCTCATATAGATAACGTACCAATAATTCTATATCCAAATCCACGTAGGCGAAAAGCATCATCTCACAAACCATCCTAGCCATACTAGCGCTCAAGGCATTGGTGAGGAATGCAGGCATCTTATTAATGTTTCTATCCTAGTAGATTTTATTACATTATCACTTTATTAAGTCACTTGAAATAAGTTATCCTGACAGCCACTTGTAGGCCCTGACACCTATTGCAAGCCACTCCCCACCTATACACTTAGTTAACCTACCTAGGCTCACAAACTAGATAACAATAGAATGATAACAATAACCCTCAAATCAGTTCCATAATATAATACGAACACACTGGTTCTCACATAACCACAATAACATAACAACACTCTCAAAGTGTCCTTAAAATCACAAGCTTCAATAAAAAAAGGTTGGCAATAGAGACCGAAACCATATTTCCCCATGTGAAATATGTAACCCAAACATAGTCATACGTGACAATCTTCATACAAAAAAAATTAAAAATTATTATTACTATTATTATTTATTAATTTTTAGATTTAAAATTATTATTAAAAAGTTAATTAATAAATAAATATTAATTAATTTTTTTACATGTGGGTTTTAATATTAATGTTTTTATTTATATTTATATTTAGAAAATTAATAACATTATTTTATTATTAAATACATGGTGTTTTGATATGCGTGGAGATTTTAGTTAAATACTTATTTAAAAAGTATATATGCATGAGATTTTATTTTAAATATATAGTTATGTATGAGATATTTATATGAACGCTTTTGTAGTCAAATGGATTTTAGTCAACAAGATGATTGCTTTAGTCAACTGAAATTTATAAACTGGTTTTGGGTACTTTTGCATGTTTTGAGACTTTGATTGATTGTAATTGGGGAACTACGTTGGCTAAATTAGAAATTGTATACTAGAGGCTTTGGGGTATTTTTAGAATGCATGAATTATTTTTAGTAATTGTTATTTTAATCTTAATTTTGAATTAATCTTTTATATGATATGTGGTCACCTTGTAATTTTATCATGTGGGATGAAGGTTGTCATGTATGACTGTGTTTGGGTTACATATTTCACATGGGGAAATTTGGTCTCGATCTCTATTGCCAACCTTGTTTTATTGAAGCTTGTGATTTTAAGGACACTTTGAGAGTGTTGTTATGTTATTGTGGTTATATGAGAACTAGTGTGTTCATATTATATTATGGAACTGATTTGAGGATTATTGTTATCATTCTATTATTATATGGTTTGTGAGCCTAGGTAGGTTAACTAAGTGTATAGGTAGGGAGTGGCTTGCAATAGACATTGGGGCCTGCAAGTAGCTGCCAGGATAACTTATTGTAAGTGACTTAATAAAGCGATAATGTAATAAATCTAATAGGAAAGAAACATTAATAAGATGTTTGTGTTCCTCATCCATGCCTTGAGCTCTAGTATAGATGATGATGTTTGACGCCTACATGGATTTGGATATAGCATTTTTGGTACCTTATCTATATGAGAGGATTATTGATACCGCATAAAGTCACTAGGGCGTCAGGGTCTTGAGAGACTGCCAGAACAACTCTAGGGTTGGCTCATGTGCTGACACTTCCCCATATGCATCTTAGGTTTCCTACATGTGTTGGTTGCCTCGGGTTGAGTATGTTTTAACTTTGTTATCCTAATGTACCTTTTGAGATAGAAATATTTCAAGATCCCTTTCTTAGTTTGTGTTGTGTTTGATTTTTGGGGTTTGATATCCGAGTGGGTCTATTTTTATCTCCTCAACACAGTGGGAGTGGACCATTTAGGTTCCACGAGGTCGGGTGAAAGTGATTCTTTTACCATTTGAGATTTCAATGTTCATGTACCAGTGCTGGATGATCCCTATAGTAGTTGTACCTTCTTGTTCAAAATTATTGGAGATGTATTCTTATCTTCCATATTTTATGTTCCTTGTACCATTGTATTAGTTGTTCAAGAGACATCATGTTGTACTTTATGTCAGATTATATTACATACCCTGTGACATGTGCAATAGATGTGGGTTATCAGGTATACCTTGTGGTATCAGTTGTATCAGGATTTCATGTATATGATGATGTACTTATTTACATTATGTGGAGACTTTGTATGGTTGTTTCATTAAGTAGTTTAATTAATATTTATGTAATCTACATGAAGGGACCCTTGAGATTTGTAATCTATGTTTGAATTGTACTTGTATGTATGAGTTGTAATTATATTGTATTGCTTCCACATTGTTAAACATTGTTGTTGTTTGTAAAATCTTAAGAAAAAAAATTATTCTGTAAACTTAGTTGCATGTTTAGGCTAATTTCTCCTCAGTTACCTGGCAGGGCATTACATTCAACATATTGGAATCATTAAGGAATTCAAGGATTTTTATGGTTGAAGAACCATGTTAAATAGTGGACAAAAGAACGAAGTAGAAATTATTTTATAAAGAAAGGGATTACCTATGGAATTTAATCGGTATACTTGTTTATATCCAACTAATTACCTACCATTTTTGTTATTTTCAATTCATTTCTAATTATATTCTATAATTTGAGATCTCTGCATATATACCAATTCATACTTCTAGTATAGATTAGCTGAGTAAGTGTTATCTTTAACAATCAAAGGATATAAATGTAACCAAAGGTGCTACTGAAATGAAAAATTATTACATTAATACCTAGGGCACTTCTAGATAAATGCCTTAATTTAGTACCAATCGACCCCATAGTCTACCTGAATGCTATCATATCTATTTATTGGGATTGCTTACATTGAAATTTTAAATAAACAAGTGCATACAGATTTGTGAATCAAAGAACCATTCTGTAGATTTTTCCTATTCTATAATAGAATATAATTAACTAAAAAATGTGTAGTAGTCTATCAATATTACTAAATTCAAAGCTTTTTCATTCATATTAAGTTTTCAACCCATAAGGAGAAACAAAGCATACCGATAATAGATTGTATGTATTGATTCAATAGCCATATAAAGTCTGAGATGCCATCTGCAAACATATAATACCATTTGTGATACTAATAACAAAAAATATTAAGTGACCCATACTCTCTCTCCTATCTAAGTTCCTTAACATTACACAAAAAAAATCCCTAGCACTAGGTTACAAAATTAGGCCATTTTATTTGTCCAAAATAACTACCCCATTTTCTATATACTAGTCAACAAGAACCCCACTACCTAGCCAATACTAGGAAAGGGAATTCTCCACTATTCTAATTTATAACACTGCAAGAAAATGTCTATCAATTATATGATTTTACCAATTGCATAAAATATCTAAAACAATAAGGTTATATGATTAGATGCCCTAGTTATTCTTGCTAGTATTTCTTTTGTGTTTGGCTTCCTTTAAATTTCCATCCACAAAGGAGAATTCACCATGTGGTGGTATATTTGTACCTATTTTACCAATTGGTTTTACCACCATTGTGGCTCTGCAACAAGATCTTTTTTTCTTATTTCCCACTTTATTGGGTTAGCCTTTTTCCAACTTTCATTTCTTACATAGACTTGTCTGACTCTGAGAGCGACTTCTCTATCTCCTCCACCAAGAAAGGCTCATATCCTTCTGAGATAAGGTTTTCCTGCCACCATTTATCACTTGTGGCCAGTTTCTTCCCTAGCCACTTCTACAAAAAGTCTATATTTCTTGCAATATCTAGTTTCCTCATTTCAAATATTTTCTTATGTTTTATTAATAAGATGGTATTTTTTTTTATCATATTCTCCTCTCCCTTCTAAACATCCCTTGGTAAATTGAGATGAAAATAGTCCTTCGGATATGACACCATGAGTATCCACATTTTTCATAGATACATTCAAGTCACCTAAAATCTCTTTAATGAATACACCTCTATAGAGTTGTATGGCTTTGAACTTTGGAATTCCCATTGTTAAAAAAATCAATACAAAAAATGTTGACATGTCTAAAGTAACTCTAAACATTTCCTCAATGTTTGTACATTCTTTACTCGATGTTTTTTTAACTACTAGAAGAGTTAAATCATCAATCCCTCCTAAAATTTTACTCCATCTCTTCTTAGTTATTGAGCCTAAGAAAGCCATCTGACATTTGGCATTTGTGGGATTCAATCTTAAAACCGATTCCATGACTTTAAGCAATTCTTAACTCTATACTCAGCACAATTGATCTATGCAAAGTCTATACAATTCCTATAAGTTTGAGTGCTAAATTTTAAAGGCTTCAATTCTTGCCTTTATATAAATAATGACATGTGTGAACTGGGTGTAACATTAATGGAGCTTTGTGGAGCATAAATCTTAATAATGGCCTACTACTCTTGAGAAATTTATAGTCTAATAATGAGGAGTTCTAGATTCTTTCACTAATACTTACACTTAGTCAACTCTGACTCCCTTGATGCAACCTCAGATTGAAGGGAGACCATCTGAATTAGCTGCCACCTCAGCTAAACAATTATGCTAAAAGAAAAAAGAAGAAGATAAAAGTATAAAAATAAAGAAAAATGATATATATATATATATATATATATATATATATATATATATATATATATATATATATATATATATATATATATATATATATATATATATATATATATATATATATATATATATATATATATATATATATATATATATATATATATATATATATATATAAACAATTTAAACAAATAAAGGGAAAAAGAAGGAAATAAAATTAAAAATACAAAAAGATAAAAGGAAAGTAGAATAAATATAAGTGTGTGTGTGTATGAGAATAAATATATAAATATAAGCCCATTGAAAGAAAAAATGAATAAAAAATACATAAGAGAGGGTCATTAGACAAATAAGCACAGTAATAGGACAAAATAATGAAAAATAAAACCAAAAGTATGTATGTATGTATATATATATATATATATGTGTGTGTGTGTGTGTGTGTGTGTGTATATACATATACATATATATATATGTATACATATATATATAGGTATACATATATATATATAGGTATACATATATATATATAGGTATACATATATATATATATATACATATATATACATATATATATATATATATATATATATATATATATATATATATATATATATGTATGTATGTATGTATATATATATATATATATATATATATGTATATATATGTATATATATGTATATATATGTATGTATATATATATATATATATATATATATATATATATATATATATATATATATATGTATATATATGTATATATATATATATATATGTATATATATATGTATATATATATATGTATACATATATATATATATGTATACATATATATATATATGTATACCTATATATATATATGTATATATATATATATATATATATATATATATATATATATATATATATATATATATATATATATATATATATATATATATATATATATATATATATATATATATTATTAATCAATATCAAAGTATTATATGTATTCTAAGTGATCATACGACTAAAGCTACAAACATTAACATGGAGACATACCACAAGAGTATCACAGGTTTCAGGAGGTGGCTCATATCTTTATAAGTGTAATTATTGTCAAAGTAACAAAAGCAAACCATTCAATAGCTCATATTCCAAGGTCAAACTTCATTTTATGGGCCCTGGTGGAAAAGGTATTGCAATGTGCAAAGACACGAGCCGGAAGGGGATGTCTAATGCACAAATAGCTTCATTTGTAAAGGAACAAGAAGATGCTGATAATTTGGTTAAAGATCAAAAAAATGTTTTTATCAACCTCCATCTGGAAAGAGCAAAATGCAATTACCCACTGAACCAATTGTATCCTCCAAACATCCATTCTTGCAAGTACTTGTACCGGGAAAGGAAGTGGAAAAAGTAGAAATTACCGCCCCTAAAAGAGGCCCATTGGACAATGCATTTAAAATGGAGGCAAGAAAGTTTGTTGATCAAACCATTGCATGTTGTCTCTATGCCAATGGTCTTCCTTTCAACTTGGTAAGCTCACCATATTGGAAGGAAATGGTGGAAGCCATCAATAAAGCCCCAGCTGATTATATATATTGTTGGATATTTCATGCATATATGTGTTGACATTGATGTCAACATATCTTTTATTCCTGATAGTTTCCTAGTTTGTTCAGTTGGAAGTTTTGGTTTAGCATAGATAGAGTATTTTAGATCACTCACTCCTAAGTTGTAGAATGGTTGAGAAATGGTTGTACTTGATCTTGTTCAAGTTGTAGAGGTTCACTGTATGATTTGAGGATGTTATGATTGTAGTATCAAAAGACATCTTTCTAGTTATATCAATGGAGACAATGTTTTATTTTTTGGTTTGATATGGATTGATGATGCTATCTTTGGTTTCTAACCTATTGGTGAGTTTAGGGAATGGATGTGTGTACTCAACTTGAATGGTTCATGATATCGATGTTGGGAAGCTATTTTTCTTCAATGACACAGGTTGGTGTTTAGTGTTCCTAATGAAAAGTGCAGAGATAGTAATGAATTTTGAGACAAAGATGTTTGCATTGTTGCTATGGTATTTCATGTTGCTTGTTGACATTTTTGGATTAGTTTCTATTCATGTTTGTAGATTTCATTGAGTTGTGTGATTGGATTCAATGGTTTTCCTATGGTGTCTTGGTGTTCTTAGCCGACTTGGTGAGTTAGAGTGTTACAAATATTTGAGGCTCAATCTTTGGATCATGGCATATTAATGGATGGATATTTGGGTCCTAGTTATGTCTTAGTCACCATGTTTTGGATTGCATCAAGGATAGTGTATTTCTCTTTGTAATATTTTGTAATTAGGTCTTTGGCTGACCCAGTTGTAATGAGTTGATGTAATATATTTAAAGATGAGATCATTTGTAATTGCGAGTGTGTGGGATGGATGTGTGAGATGCTAAATGAAGTGATACCAGTGGATGTGTGAAGAGGTATGAGTAGACTCTAGAATAAATTCATAACAAAGTTGTACTTCATTTAAATTGTATTGGCATGTCTAAGATGCTATTAGTTAGTTCACTTAATTAGTGGATTTTTTTCCATAGTGGATTGTAGTCCACCTTTTGTGGTTGTTGCCCTAGTTGTATTTTGGGTTGTTGCTTAAGGATTATTTCCCTCGTTTTTATTTGAACAATTATCTCTAGACAGTGTATCTGAATGCATGTGCATTCCCCTTTGTACATTTAATAGAGTTATATGTGCTAGTACATCATCTAGTGGGATTGACCCCCATTGTAGTTTTTCCCTTACTAGGTTTCCACACAAACTTTTTTGGTGTTATGTGTTCTTGTGTTGATGGTTTAGTTCTTTAATATTTATCATTAAGCATCTAAATAAGGAATTTGATTTTGGTTTGATATATCTATTTTGGGACACAACTAATTCACCCCTATTAGTCTTGAGATTAGATTACTAAGAGGGGGTGAATCAGTAACTGACTGATTATGCAAATTTTAAACTTTTAAACCTTACAACAACATTCACAAGGTTAACTTAATAGCAAAAAATGAAAACTTCAAACACATAAGTACATCCATAAATTTGACGCACAAATTTTTCTCGTGGAAACCCAATTTGTGAAAAATACCATTTGAGAATTAGTACCCACTAAATGATGCACTCTTCTGAAGTACACCCTGTGAGGATCTTAACCTTGTTAGGAGTTTACAAAGACATTGTTAGGTGCCACTTGGTTAAGATATTTACCTATAGCTCTGATAGGATCTTTACCCTATGAGGACTAGCCTTGTTAAAGGACTTTAGACATGAGCTAATGTGCCACCCTGTTAAAGGATTTACAATATGGATCTTTCAGAATCCACCCTATTAAGGGATTTTGACTATTGCAACTGTTATAGAACAATAGATAAAATGATCTATAGAACAACATTACCTCTACTTGATCAGATCCGGTGAAGCACATAATATTTTCTTAATACACTTAACTCTTCCTTGGATTGATCACAATTCGTACTTTACAACCACACTTTCCCAACACACGATCAACACACTTAACTCTCAACTTCATGCATTATATATTTAACTTTTAAGTTCACTGCCTTAATCAAGCCCTAAACAGTTTACAATTTTACTTTCAAACTTCTTGCTCAAACAAAACATGCCAATACACACATCTTGATGTACAAAACAATTTTCATATACTACATCGACCAATACAATGAATTACATAGAATTTTATGTCAAGGGGTCAAACACGTTTTGACCAAACACACCCTTCATCTAGAATCTTCATGACACACTAGCATCGAACATTGAAATGCTATATTATCACCTCTCATCATTGGAACATGTCATCACATCATGGCTAACACAACTTTATTCACTGTCGCTTCCATACTAATTACCAATTCAAGATCTACCATCGGTAGCTTGAGAACATAATCTCTTTATCCTGAAACCACTTCTATAACTACAATATATTATTTATGGTCATCCAAATAAGTTGTGGTTACAACCATAACTTCTAAACACTGCCAAAAATCTTTTCCTGTGACAACACCATATGATTCAACATATATTTGACAAAACAATCAAATCACCTATCACCTATTACTAACTATTCTAGGAGTTGCATTGTGAACCTTCATCCAATCATAACTTGCTTACCAATCTTCATCAATGGTAGAAGTCAGCCATCTGACATTCACAAACATCCCCACGTTTCTCATAAGGATCACTACAACTGAAACTCATCACAACACCTTGTTCAATATACTTATACTTAGAAACATACTAGAAACACTAGGTCAATACTTGACATCAATGACAACCCAATAAATAATCATCATGTAATCAAATTTGTATCATGGCAACACCATAAATCACTTAGCATCATTGCATCAATTATGCTAACAATCTCCCCCTTTGGCATTGATGGCAATACAACAAACTATCTACTCACCTTTTCAATTAGTTATAGTTTTTAGAAAAAAATGTTTCCACTTCTATCTTTCTCTGTCACCTAATCTGTATCTCCAAACATCTGCAAGGTTTCTCCTCCTTTTACTAAACTTATTTTCATCACCATCCTCTGCATTCTGTGTCTTTCACTTTCTCTCCTCTTGTACTTTCTCTACCTATGTTCTTCTCCTTTCTTTCTCTCCCTATTTTCATGTTTCCTTACTTACTCTCTCCCTTTGACAAGAATGCCAAAGGTTTTAATCAATTAGATTGACCATGGTTCTAAAATCTTCTTACTCTTCACTATACTAACTACTCCCCCTAAGGAGTAGTCCCACAACATCAATCCAATCATAAGATATTCAATGAATACAATGGAATGGTGTAACAACATCTCTTCTAGTTCAACCCAGGTAGGGGAATGACCCCTAACCTACCTCTTAGATACTCAAATGTATCCTTAGGTAATGGCTCTGTGAAAATGTCTGCTACCTATTCCTTATTTGGCACATATTCCAATCATACCTCTTTTTCTTGTACCTATTCTCTAAGAAAATGATACTTGATAGCAACGTGCTTAGTCTTAGAGTACATCACTCAATTTTTAGATATGTTAATAACACTTGTATTATCACAATAAATAACCACTAGTTCAATAACCTTCTCCTAAATTCCTTCCAGGATCTACTTGATCTACACCACTTGTGTACAGTTGATAACAGACATAATATATTTAGCTTCAAATATGGATTAGGATATTCATCATCACCAAGAAAAAATGAACCACCACTTATTCTCTTCCTATCATCCACATTTCATGCCCAGTTTGCATCAGTAAAAACACTTAAAGAGAAATCACCCTTGTGAGCATACCAAAGACCATAGTCTTTAGTCCCTTTCAAATATCTTAATTGCATTTTCACTCCTAACATATGTGATTCCTTAGGATTAATAGAAAACCTAGCCACTAACCTAATTGCCTATGCTATATCTAATCTACTATGCACACCATATTGCAACTTACTAATCATAAATTTGTAAAGTGTCTCACCCACCTCTTTAGAATCATCATCCTTTGACAGTTTGCAACTGATTACCATAGGGATACCAACCAGTTTTGAGTCATCTAACCCAAATGTCTTCAATATCTCTTTCACATATTTGGACTGGCTGATTTAGATTCCCTCTATGAGCTGTGATACCTACAATCCAATGAAAAATTTGATCTCACCGATCATATACATCTCAAACTCCTTCTTCATCACATCTACAAATGCTATGCTCATCTCATCATTTCCACAAAAAATGATGTCATCCACAAAGACTTTAACAATCAATAGTTTGTCATCCTTTTCTATCTTCAGATATACATTATTGTTATCACTTGTTCTAATAAATTCAATCTTGATAAGATATGAATGTAGTCTCTCATACCATGCCCTTGGTCCTTGTTTTAATCTATATAAAGCTTCTCCAGATTTTACACCATGTTCTTTCCTTCAAATGAAGAAAAACCTTCAGGTTTTTCAATGTACACTTTTTCTTCCAAAACACCATTTAGAAATGTTGACTTGACATCCATTTGATATACTTTGAACTTTTTGTATGCAACATATGCAAGTAGAATCCTCACACTTTCAAGTTTGTCCATAGGTGAAAATATTTCACCATAGTACAAACCTTCCTCTTGTGCATAACCTTTAGACACCAATCTTTCCTTGTTCCTTACCACTTCACCTATCTCATTCATCTTGTTTTTGAAAATCCACTTAGTACCAATCACACTTTTTTCCACCATTCTAGGAACTAATGTCCAAGTTTTTCTCTTCTCAATCTTCTCCAACTCTTCTTCCATAGCTTTCACCCAATCATCATATTTCAATGCTTCTTTCACTAATTTAGGTTCAAGTTTTGAAAGAATACATGTACTTTCCCTTTCATTTCTTCTAGTTAGAACACCAACATTCTTATCACCAATAATTTGATCAGCGGAATGATTCAATTTCACATACCTTGGTAACACTAGTTTAAATCTAAAAGCCTTTTATACCACTTGTACTGGTTCCTCATTAACTTATCTATCCTGATTTTCAACATTTTGCTCCATTAGTTGTACATATACAAACCCTTGATAATATTTAGGTTCTGTTGTCAATCAGGATTGCGCCAATAGCTTGATATGGAATCTAGCTATCCTTTTGAAACATGGAAATGTTCCCGTTGATGGGGTTGAGAACGAATCTCCAGATTCTAGGCCGGTTCCTCTTAGGTTTGGAATATCACTTGTACAAAAATGTCATGTATAAAGAAAAGGGGAAAGAAATAACCTAATGAATCCTAAAACTATGAAGGTGATACACCAAATCTGACTTATAACTTGAATCAATACAGCACAGATTTCAAAATTAGCTATTGTTCTCAATACCCAGACAATCAAGTAACTGCAAAAGTGTTTCTAAGTAAGGATCTGAAATATTTTGCAAGGGTAGGGAAACAATGCTTCACCAAATCAATGCAAAAATTAGAACACAAACAAAAGACCTACAATTACATGTATCAAGATCCTAAAGTGAAAAAGGAATGCAACTTAGAATGAAAGATAACACAACACCAAAGCATTAAAATTCACAAAATCACACCTCAAAACCAATGGGAAGGAACAAGTATCTCTATTAATCAATGCTGGAACCAATTTATGTTACAAAATGCCTTACAATCCTCTCTCTAGTTTGCAGTATGCAAAACAAGTGAGCCAAAAAGAAGATGATCCCCCAATAATCAGCTGAAAATAAGATAAATAGAATACCTCAAACCCTAATCTGTATGCATGAGAAAAGCCTCCAAAAAGACAAGTCAAACTGCTCCAAAGTGAAGTCAAAGTGCCCCAATAACTGCCTCAAGTGATGCCTAACTAAACTGCCACTCTAAATCATGTCAAATTGCTCCATAACTCCCAAAAATTATGCAAATATGTGAGGGGTCAGATATGGAAGAAAAAGCCATCAAAAGGTGAGTGTAGATGCTGTGAATTGATAGTGAACTGCTCCAAATGAACCCTTAATTGATATCAACTGATATTGAACTCAAAAGAGAACTCAAGGTGACCCAAACTGTCCCTAATCTACCTCAGAACAAGTATACAGAATTGAAAGAATCCCTCTTTGACTAGAAGCAATGATCCTAAGGCCTACTTTAGTTATACATTTATTCGTTAATATATTCCATAAAAGATTAAATTTATATTTCTCCTAAATTATACTTATTATAGTTAATTCAATAAATAATATACTTACACTTAACATATAAAAAAAATAGAATATAATTCTATTCAATATAATTATGTAAAGTATAAGTCTATTATTTATTGAATATAATATGTATAAAAATCAAATTTTACTTTTAATTATATATACCATAATATAATATTATTTAAATTAAAATAGATAACTAAATTATCCATTTTAATTAATATAACATTATATTACAACATATATAATTAAAAGTGAAATTTAAAAGAAGAAATATAAATATAAACTAATATATAATACATAACAAAATAAAATATATCAACTTAAGTTATGTTAACCTAAAAGATTAACGTGACCTTCACAATACATATCTTTAAAGCATTAATCTAATAATTAATGGTCAACATGACTCTTTACAAAAATATCTTTGCTTAAGCCATGTGATTGTGTTATCGTGGCATGCTGAAAAGGAATCGTGCACTGACATTTTCTTGCGGACTCCAAAATTCATTGTAAAACAGTAAAGGCGTTTGTATCTCATTTCATTTCTCTATCAAACTTAGGTATTTTTCATTTTTCCTTTCTGAGGAAGGCAGGCTAGGGTTTTGTGTTGCCACCGCCATGAGAATTTCAAGTCTCTATTTCTCTAATCAAATCTGGGACTTCTCCTTCTGGTGAGCTTATACCCGGCTCCTGATACTCTTGAAGACTCATAGCTGATACTCGCAGCTTGAAGTAATCAACTCAGCTATGAGATAAGTCTAAATTTCTCTGTCTATATGCGATGCTTTATTGCTGATTTTTAAGAATGAACACTGATTGTTAATGGGTACTCTCGATTCCCAACTGGGACTGCCGTTTACTTTTTCTTTAAACAATAAGTTTGAAAGCTGGAAATATCTTACTATCTGTTCTTCTTCTGCAAGCTGAACTCAATTTTTCCTGTTTGTTTCACCATCGGATTCTTGCTTCTTATGCACGATATGCACCTTGGATAAGGTATTCTTAACATTTTATTTGTCTTGAAGAATTCTGAACTATAAATTTTGGGTTATGATCTTTTGCTTCTATCCTGAGACGTTGATTTGGGTGAATGAAATGACTCTTTGTTTAAACCCCTTTTTCTTATAATGATACATGCATCTGGGTTCCTTTTTGCTGTAGTATGTTGAAAAATGAACAATATGCTGAAAAGAAACGCTGAAGAATGTTGCATAAAATCAGGGTTTTACCTTTTGCTGTAGTATATGAGTGCATATCAAAATGTGTTCAACAGAAGGATGAACTATGTAATTCTTTGCAAAAAGATCTCTGTTACGTTTTGTCTGTGACCATGATCTCTGCGGAAAAATGTGATTTTATCTGATGTTAGTGCATACACACTACCAGTTCTATATTTGTTGAAAGATTTAGCACAAGATGTGCCCTCCTTCAATGTTGAAAACATTGTTTGATACACACATGAATATAGCATAACATTACAGTTTTCAGCATCATTTCAGTTTCATTTCTTTGCATAAAATGTAGGTCCTTTTATGTAACAATTAACTATTTCCTGCACAAATTGATGACATAAACACTTACGGTCTAAGAAAAAACTTACGATTTTAGCAAAGACTTGTTGTCAACAGCCTTTTAAATTTGGTAATGCCCCTTTCTTATGCTGATTTGAATGGTAGACTGGTGGTTTTTTTTTTTTTTTAATGAATTTGGGTTTTGCATCCTAACCTGCTCTCTCCCAGGCTTAAATTTCATTACACAAATAAGATGCAGCCCCTACCACTGAAATGTTCATATTCAGTTATTGCTTTGCTAGACATATAACAAAAATATTCTCCATAATTAGAGCAAGTCATCTTGTTGCAGCCTTTTGTTTTATATATGGTCATCTTGCATCTTAGACAATTCAGCTTATTAACAGTGCCATCTTTGTCATGAATATGTAAAAAAAAAAATTTCATGCACCTCATTATCTTCTGCATCATTGTATTACATTAGTAGAGGAATATCAAATACCATTATGTCATCACCATAAATTGACTTCAAAGCTAGTAACTGCCATGTCTCTTGACAGAAGTTCTAAATATAAACCAGTTTTCTGATTTCTCTGATTTGTTGTATTTGTATGCATCATGTTATGTATACAGTCTCTTTGTGCAAAAAGTAGTAACCAATTATTATGTACACTATTTATTCAGCTCTTTGTAAACATTACCCATAAACATCATTGAAAAATATAGGAAACATACCTTTAGAACAGTAACATATATGTTGTCGCTTGCTGTCATCTATTACTTTGAATATGACTGTACCTATTCCAATCTTTTAAGATAAACAATCTGCAATGTTTACTTGATCTTCTCTACAAATTTTTTAAGTTTTTCATAGTTGTCAATGCAAACAGTAGCATTACTATTATTTCTTCTTGTTGATTACACATAAATGACATTGCTTTCTTCTAGCTTGTGAATATTTTGTATGATGTTGAGCATTGTTGATTACTCATTCAATCTCTGATTTGATACCCATCTCTTGGACTCTTACATTCTATTCCTGAAACTTTATATCTTACCTTAGACTTCTTTTCTATTCATAGCATACTAAATAATCACCTACGGGGTTCGAGCACGAGCTTGTGACTCCCATGAATGAACTGTAAAACATAAAACTTATTTCCTTAACAATTTTCCTGTTCCGTTCCAGCATAAAATAAAACTCTGTAACCTTTAAAACCTTAATATGTTAGCTGGAAGGTTTCATGATGTAAATCATGTCCCTTCAACAGCCTGCTTATAATAACTCCATGATTTAGTTGAAAGGTCCCATGCTTGTAATGTATGCATGCCCCCTCGACGACCTCCTCTTAGTCCGCCGGTCTTCGAGTCTTCGCCTCTACAAGTCTTCGGTTGGAAAGTTTCGCACCTGTAGCTTATGTGCATCCTTTCAACAACCTACTAAGTCTTCCGAACCTATATCTGCACATGGAACAAATGATGTTAGGAAAAACAAGATATGTTTGTGATATGATCCTTCTTTCTTTGTAGCTTTATGACTTTGCCTTCTAATTTATCATTCTGAAATGTGATCAAGTAGAGGATTAGATAGTTCATTTGTCCTTCATTGCTCAGTTCATATGAACTGACCGTCTTTTATCTCCCTCTTTTGCAGGATGTATCAGATGACCTGGAACACTTCAAAATGCGGAACCAAAGATTCAACACGCTCAGACTTCAAAAGATAACTAGGCAATGAGGCTTGACCTGTCTCCTTCTCTCCTTCTTTACATTTCTAGATTGTAAGTGTTCTTCATTTCTCTGCATTTGATTCTTCATTCAATTCATAGAATTGAAAATGCATGCATGCATCAATACTTAAAGCCACGAGGTGTGTGGTTTGTCATTTATACCTTTGAAATGTACTTCTCTTATTCATTTTTATAGCAACCACTGCTTGTGTGGAAAACTTGTAAATTGTACTTTCATTTTCTGAAATGTAAGCAATTGTTTTCTATTTACTATTGAGCTCAAAATCTGAATATTACTTTGCTAAAAAACTAAAACAAATGTACCTTAAATTTGCTATTTTAATGTTTGCAATTTTGTAGTTGAAAATACATTTCCCTTTTCTGAATTTTTATCATTCTAGAATTTAAAACAACAACCTTAGCAAGTTCAAATATCGAAGCAAAACACTTAGTCAAATTATCAATTTAGTGTAACTAAAATGATAACAGGTTCCTTCTTGTCGAATTCATCATTTTACTCAGAGAATTCATGAATTCTCACATTTGCACTTTCTATTATCTTCTTGGTTCTTTTTTCAAACACTTGTAGGCCTTTCTTTTTGTAGAGTACCCTAAGAATATTCTTCCATCGCTCTTAGGATCAAACTTTCCTGAATTTTCATCTCTCTTAATGCAACGTCTACTCCCAAATATTTTAAAATTACTCACATTCGGTGGGTAACCATGCCATAGATCATAAGGAGTCTTGTTTGTTCCTTTATTTACCTAAACCTGATTCAATGTATACATAGTTGTACTCATAGATTCCCTCCAAAATGTTTGTGCCACACCTTTCTAAATCATGAGTGTCCTTGCATAATAAATTATTGATTTATTCCTTCTTTCTGCAATACTATTTTGTTGAGGGGTTCTAGGAGTTGACATCTGCCTTTTTATCCCCTATTCCTCAAAATATGTAACAAAATCAAGTGAAGTAAACTCACCTCCTCTTTTTGATCTCAAACACTTTAGATTCTTACCGATCTCCTTTTCCACTAAAGCTTTGCAAATCTTGAACATATTAAAAGATTCAAATTAGTCGTTTAGAAACACAACCCACATCATTCTAGAAAAATCATCAACAAATAGCATGACGTATTTATCACCATAGTAAATTATCATTCTCATAGGACCACATAATTATGTATGCACCAGATCCAAAATAATTTCATAAGAGTATGACTTACTGACAAAAATAGAGCTAGTTAACTTTTCCAACTGACATCCCTTAGACATTACATTATCTGGTTTAACTTTATATGGAAAACCACTTACAGGTTTCTTCTTACTTACTTTAATCAAGCTATCAAAATCAACATGACAAAATATTTTGTGCCATAACCAACTATCCTCATTCTTAGCAATCTGACAACTTTTAATAGTAGTTTTTAGATGGAACAAGTTACCTTTGGTCAATTCACCAATAGCAATCACTTCTGATTTCCCAATAATCCTACATATACCTCCATTGAACTCCAATATATATCCTTTTTTATTCAAATGAGCAACACTAAGGAAATTATACTTCAGATCTTCAACCCAATAGACATCATCACAATTTGTCTTATCATTCAAAGTAATAAATCTTTTAACATTTACCAAATAAGGAGCATCATTACCAAATCATACCGATACTCCATGACTTTCTTCCATTTTGATAAATTTACTTCTATCACTAGTCATATGATGAGTGCATCCATTGTCAATAATCCAATCTCCACCATGATTCATGCTTGAAACTCATTCTTTCTCACCTTCTTCCGAGGGTTCTTCCTTTACTACAACAAACACAAATTCTTATTCATCTCTTCCATCAGATTCCTCATTGGTAACACCTTCCTCGGCTAGGTATCATGTATTTTTATTCTTATCCTTGAATATCCTTGTATTTTCCTTCCTATTATTGTTAGGGAATATAGAGGCAATATATCTAATCTTATTACATGCAAAGAAATTCAAAGGCAACTTACCCTTATATTTAGTTTTCCCTATAGGTAGCTTTTCAGCAAATAAAGCTTCCAATTCCTCGTGTTCGCTTTCTTCAAACAAGAAAGATTCATGATCATTAGAGAAATATGTTGAAGAAATGTTAGATATATCCTTTCCTTTCTTAGATGGTGCAAGAGTCAATGATAACTTGAAACTAGATTCAACTTTTGGCATACTATTATCACAATTGCTCAGCTCAAATGCAGTTAATTTACCTATTAATGCATCAAGAGTAACAATAAAAATTCCTAGAGATATGAGATCTTGTATAGATGAAACCCTAATAGCATACTGAGGCAATAAAGTTCTCATCAATTTTCTTAGCACATCCTCCTTAGGAAGATTACCACCAACATCTCGAATAGCAGCAAAACTTATTTGATTCTCTGACTGTATTGTTCAATGTTCTCATTATCTTTCATCCTCGTATCATCATACTTTCCTTTCAAAATGTCATCCTTTTCCTTCTGCACATGTGGATCTCCACCATAGATGGTCTTTAACTCTCCCACATCTCATAAGAAATATCCAAGTCTTTGATATCAATAAACTATGTATCTGAAAGAGTATTGGCAATAGCTTCCATAACAATAGTATGTCAGCATTCAGCATTCCTGAAGGGATAGTATACTCAATAACCACATGATCCCAATAGTGATCACCCATATCTTTCAGATAGAGCTTCATCCGACCACACCAAACTATGTAGTTCTCTCTTATGAATTTAGGACCTTCCTTTCTCATCATCTTCAGATCTTTATCTAAAGCTATTAAGATTCACCACAAAAGAGGACTAGAGATTTGATACCAATTGTTAATCCTAATATTAGATTACTAAGAGGGGAGGGGGGGGTGAATCAATAATCAACCAATTATGAAAATTTTAAACTTTTAAACCTTACAACAACACTCACAAGATTAACTTAATAGCATCAAATGAGAACTTCAAACACATAAGCACATCCACAAAGTTGACACACATATTTTTCTCATGGAAACCCAAATTGGGAAAAACCATGTGTGGGAATTATTACCCATTAAATGATGCACTCTTCTGAAATACACCCTATGAGGAGCTTAACCCTATTAAGAGTTTATAAAGACACTGTTAGGTGCCACCCTATTAAGGGATTTACCTGTAGACCTGTTAGGAGCTTTACCCTGTTAAGAGTAGCCTTGTTAGAGGACTTTATACATAAGCTAATGTGCCACCCTATTAAAGGATTTACAATAGGGACCTATTAGGATCCACTTGGTTAAGAGATTTTGACTACTACAACTATTAGGGAACAACATATAGAATGATCTATAAAACAACACTACCTCTACTTGATCAGATCCACTGAAGCAAACAATCTCTTCTCAATACACTTAACTCTACCATGGCCTGATCATAATTCACACTTTACAACTACACATGATCAACACATTTAACTCTCAACTTCACTCATCATATATTGAACTTTTAAGTCGACCACCTTAATAAAGCCCTAAACGGTTTACAATTTTACTTCTAAACTTCATGCTCAAACATAACATGCCAATGCACACATATCGATGTACAAAACAATTTTCCTATACCGCATCAAATAATACAATGATTTACATAGAATTTTGTGGTAAGGGGTCAAACACATTTTGACCAAACACACCCTTCATCTAGAATCTTCATGACATGGTAGCATCGAGTATTGAAATTCAAAATCATCACCTCTACTCATTAGAACACATCATCACATCATGACTAACACAAATTTATTCACTAATGCTTCCATACTGATTATCAATTCAAGATCTACCATTGGTAGCTCAAGAATATAAGCTCTTTATCCTAAAATCACTTTTGTAACTACAATATCTTTTTATCGGTCATCCAAATAAGTTGTGGTCACAATCATAACTTCTACACACTGTCAAAAACCTTTTCCTATGACCACACCATATAATTAAACATATATTTAACAAACCAATCAAATCACCTATCACCTGTCACTAACTATTCTAATAGTTGCAATATCCCCAATTCTCTCATAAGGATCACTAAAACTAAAACTCGTTGCAACACCTTGTTCAACATACTTATACTTAGCAACATACTAGAAACACTAGGTCAATACTTGACATCGATGACAACCCAATAATTGATCATCATGTAATTAAATATGTATCATGAAAACACTAGGAATCACTTACCATCACTACATTAGTTATGCCAATAACCCCCTCCCCCCCAGTTGTGTGTGCTTCCTTGTTTCTATGAATTGGTATCAGTGCTAGATCCTATTTTTGGAGCTTAATCGCTTGAGGTGATCTGGGATGAAAGCTTTCAAGGGACAATCAGAGGCTCAATATAACAAATTACTCTTTATGGAAGAGCATAATGATTACACACTTGAGGTGCATTGGAGAAGAATATTGAGAAGTTATAAAGAAATATTACAAGCCTCCTACAAACTTGTTACTTGCTACTACAGATGAGAAGATATAATTCAAATAAAACATGAGATCCAAGGAAGTCTTGTTTAGTGCCTTATCAGATGTTGAATACAAAACTGTCATGGAATTAGAAACTATAGATCAGATATGGATAAAACTTGAAGCATAACATGAAGGAGATGCAATTGTAAAGCAATAGAAGTTGCAAAGCCTGAAAGGGCAGATGGAAGCATTGGGGATGAGTGAAGATTAAAATTTACAAGCTTATGTTTAAAAGATAACCAAAATTGTTTGTGGAATCACAAGTGATGGTGGAATTCTAAATTAGGATGAGATTCTTTCTAAAATTTTGATATATTTGCCTCCTCATGATAACAAATATGTTGCAATTGAAGAGATCAAGACTCTTTCTAAAGTGACAAGATATTCATTGGTTTGTAAGTTATTCACTTTTGAAATGACTAGATTTTGTGATAACCTACCTAAGTATGAATCTGCATTTAAAGCTACTACTAAGGATAAGTCAAATTATGATTCTGGTGAGATTTCTTCAAGTTAATTTGAGTTTGGATCTAGATATGCTAAGGAATGGGAAGATATTGAAGAAGAAGAAAGAAAGTTAGAAAACCTAGAAGCCCTACTCGCTAAAAGAGTGCCTAAGGGTGTAAGTAAGAATGAACGAAAGTTAGTTTTGAAATGTTTTAATTGCAATAAGATTGGTCATTTTTATTTTAGATGTCTTAAGAGAGTACCAAAGTATAAACCTAGAAAATTTCAGCCTAAGTATCACAAGAAATGTTACTTAGCTACAATTGATGGTGTGACTGATGACAAATCTGAGAAGAGTGAATAAGAGTGTGATCAGTGAAAACCTAACCTATTCAAAACATGAGTAGACATTAAAAAATTAGCCTAAGAATCATATGATAAACTTATAGTAAATATATTTACATGATACTTTAGATAGAGCTTAAACAAGAGCACCCTCTCACCATTTGATTTTCTCTTTTATTAGGGATGTGGGTGTTGTCTCAAAACACTAAGAGCATGTCCCCAATGCAGATTAGGAAGGTTTAGGAACATTTAGGAACCATGGATACCCCATAGTGGCACAAAATCAGGTATGGTGAACTTGATTTGCCCCTAGAGTCCCAAGGAACCAAATGAAGCTAGAATGCAGATTTGAGCTATGAATGCTTATGCTAAGTTAATTTTGACCAAATATAAGTGTGATATGGATGAAAATTATATGAAAAACATGAAAATGAACTATGTTCAATCCATTAAGCTAAGCTAGAGTGAGTTAGAAACATGAAAAACATGAAGAAATCCAACAATTTCAAGATTAAGCTATGATGATCTAGATGCAATTTGACATGATAACAATGCATGAAATGATAAAAAAAACTAAGCTAATAATTTTCTCTTGGAAGTGAGGGTATTTATAGGATTTGAGGAAGGGCTTGGATTAGGAAGGGTGGTTAGGGTTAGAGTTAGGGTTAGGGGTAGAGCTAGGGGTATGGTTAGAGGTATGGTCAAGGGGATAAGGGTTAAGGGTTGCTCACACATATGCGATCAACACTAGGGAAGTGTGCTTAGGGAACAATGGTGGAAGAGGAGACATATACTTCATTAAGAGGCTGTAAGAGCCATTAATGAAGCTGTAAGGGGTCATTAATGAGTCTGTAAGGCTCATTAATGAGGGGGTTGACCAAAAGTCAAAGGATGAGGGTTTATACTAAGAGCGTTAGGAATTACCCTCTAAGTAGGTTTAGGATGGGATTAGGAAAGGGGAGATAGATTTAGGGTTTTCTAGAAGTTTCTAGGGTTTTAGGGTGTAAATAAATATTTAATTTATTTAAGGATTGTGACTTCATTTATTAAATAGTAATTTAATAAATAGGGGATTAAATATTTAAATTGGATTTAAATATTTATGGCTGGGATTTTTTAATTAAAATAGGAGAAGGGATAATGACAATAAAAATGAATGAATTAATTAATTAATTAATAAGGATGTCATCAAGGATTTTTGCAAAATAAAATGTTTTATTTAGCAAAGGGATTTTAGGTGTCTACATTTTGCAAAATAAAATATTTTTATTTGGCAAAGGGATTTTAGGTGTCTACATGTTTCCCCTCTTTGATGCGATGCCGCAAGTGGCATGGCGTCAAAGACAAGAAAATAAGATGCCCCATGCTAGAATAGAAGATAAGGGGTTGTGCCCCCTCGAGAAAATAACACAAAGAGGAAACTTCGTGGAATTTTCTCGAAAAGGATGCAAGTGGGAAGGAAGAATGGAGGAAGGGGGATAAACAAATGACCTTCCAAGAGAAAAGATACATGAATGCAATATGATATGTGATGCAAGATGTAGGATGAAGCTATATGAAGGATGCAAGATGCAAGATTAATCTATATGATGCAGGATGAGGGGGATTTGGGGAGGTCATTGTGTCGGATATTTTCGAGAGCACAACCTAGTTTGATATAGCAATGCTAGAGACCTTCCAAGGTTACTGGGAACTCAAGGCCTTGTCACCAGCATTGCATAAGACTGACACAAAAAGAAAGCATGCAAAGGGTTGCCCCATCATCACACATGAAACCTGGAGGAGGCATGGTGGAAACGATGCTAGAGAAACCATAAAAAGATGACTGACGTGCAAGTAGAAAGATGATCAAAAGACCTTGCCCCAAATTGTCCTCATTCACTGTGCACTATGATATAAAGGATTATGGTGACTTTGAGTAGAGGACAATGAGAAGCCGTAAAAGATAAACAAGATCCAAAGGACAAAATTCAAGATCAAAATGATAACTCCAAAAGACATCTTTTTCCAAGGAGAGAGATTGATTGTGATTGATGGGGGGAGATTAGGTCAAAACATGAGGAAGGATACATCCTACATGGACCTAGTTTGATTGATGGAGGATTAGGTCAGATAGGGGGAAGGATACGTCCTCAAAGACCCATTTGATGAGGAGAATGTTGTGTTGTTGCTAGAAAATGATGAATTAAGGATAATCATGAGATCAAGGATAGTCAACAATAGATGTTGCTAAAGTACAAGGTTGGGTGGGACAAGATATCTGATCATAGTTGCTACATGACTAATGAGGATATGTACAAGAGCAAACAATGATATAGTACAAAGGATGGGGAGGTAAGTACAATGGAGCTCAAAAGATAAACAAAAGATCTAAAGGAACTAATGAAATACCAAGTATATCACAAACCTTTTGCCATAGGTAGGATGATGGATGCAAATTGAGGATTGATTTGATTGGTCTAATGATGAAGATAGTGGAGGATAGTGGAGGATTACTAAGTGTCGAGGATGAGTTATTGCTTCCCGATGTAGGATCAGAGAGGATTGGATTGTCAACCTAAGATAGATTGTTGATCTTTAGAAGATGAGATTCTTGCCAGTGTATTCCAATCTCTTGCTCGAGATGATGAGGCCTACAAAGATAAGTATGAGATGCCCTAGACAATGCTTAGTCAAAGGGTAGTGCTGGTATGTTTTTGATTTAGGATAAGGATTGAGCAACTCAAAGGATATAACATGAAGCAGATGATGGATAACTGGATAAGGATTCCTATGACAAGAAATAGGTAAGACACTCAAAACTCAAAAGGACCAAGGGATGAATGCTGAAGTGTTGAGCTGGATAGGTCAAAGGTCACGATGACACAAGGGCTAACTAACATAGAGGATGAGACCTAAAGATATATATGTACAAATGAGCTTAGGTAGAGACATGACTAATGCTAGGGTACAAGACTCAAGATATGATGTACAAGGGATCTAGGGATGAAGCTGATGCTGCAAAGATATGCAAGATGATGCCCCAATTGGGGTGGAAAGCCAAGATGGACTGATGGTGGATAGGATAAAAAGGATGATGTATCCTAAAATGACATGGATTTGGGAAGGACACATCCCAACAATGATGATTGGATTGAGATCAAGGCTTGCCACAAGACTAGGAATAAGACTATGGATGGGATTGGATCGATTGGCTTGATCTTGGATGTTGGATAGCTAGAGGATATATAAAGGATCTAAAGATGATGGAAGATTGCTAGTAATATTTGGATATGGATGAATGGCATTGGATTTCATGGGGGTAGCCTATAGATAGATACCAATGACAAGGGAAGTACCAGGTGATGGAAAGATGGAGGAAGTGTCGAGTGATGCATATACAAGATTTTATGAGGTATTTGGATATAGGAATTGTTGAGGGATTTGGATAGAGGATTTGCTAGGAGATTTGGATATAGGATTCACTGGGAGATGTGGATAGAGGATTTTCTAGGACATGTTGGAAGATTTCTTTGGATAGAGGACTTGTTGAGATATTTGGATAGAGGAATGTTGGGGATTTGGATAAAGGAATGCTGAGGATTGGGATAGAGGAACTGCTGAGGATTGGGATAGAGGAAACGATGAGGATTTAGATAGAGGATTTGCTGAGGATTTGGATAGAGGATTTTTCTTGAGGGATTGAATGTTGGAGGAAAATGCTTAATGGATTTGGATGGAGGAAGATTTGGATGGGGAGATGGAAAATAAGGATTTGGATGGAGGAAGATTTGGATGGGGAGATGGAAGATAAGGATTTGGATAGGTCTCCAAGGAATACATCACTAAGGAATAAGATACCCCCTACTTAGGATAGTTCATGCATTCAGAGGCATTTAGCAAGGGGAATGATAGGATGGAAGATAATACGACAAGAGGATGAGGAAGGTAGATAGAAGCTAGAATAGTTGCTTGATGAAGATTGGTAATTGGTAAATGGATGTAGAAAGGTGTCCAAAAGCATGTATACCTAGTGGTCTCTATTTCTTTATCAAGATTCAAAGGAGGATGATGGAGGTGAAGAGACAAGCGCGATGGAGGAGATGCTGGATAGGACGTGCTAGAAGGGAATTGCCCCCAGTTGTAAAGAGGAATTGGATGGAGGGATTACCCATGACGCTTATTTTCCAGGTTTTCACCATGGTACTTGTCCAAGGTGCTTAAATTGCCAAGTTTTCACCATTGGACGAATGGTTCTCTTTTCTTTTCTTCTTTTTTGATATTCTTCTTGATTTATTTTTTGGTTGACTTTTTTGACTTTTTGCTAACTTTCTGACTACTTCTGACTTTCTCTACTGACTGGATATTGGTACAACCTTATTAGGATGGATGGATTATGCAAAGTCATGGATTGGATGAGGGAGATGGGAGATATGCATGGGATGAGGAAGATGGTGGTAGAAAGTGTTTGGATAGAATAATGGAAAGTGATCATGATAGGGGGATGTTGTCAAGACCAATATTGGCACATGTTGTGAGAAAGGTGGATGAAGTGGATGTGATGTGGATGGTAGATGTGGATATGATGGAGGAGTTATGATAAGAGATCTTGGGACATAAGGACCCATAATATATTTAAGAGATGGAGGAGGGGACTGAGTAGCTGGTGGATTAGAAACTTTGGATGCTATTATGGATATTTATTTTAGATGCATTGCATCTTTTTGCTTTGGGATCCACATATTTTTTGCTTTATCTTCGGTGGGCCTTTGTGGCCATTGGGATGCATTGGATTTTTATCTTGCTTTGATGGGCCTTTATGGCCATTGGGATGCATTGGATTTTTATTTTGTTTTGATGGGCCTTTGTAGCCATTGGGATGCATTGGATTTCTCTTTTTCTTTGATGGGCCTTTGTGGCCTTTTGGATTTAGTAGATCTTTTGATTGGATTTTTCTTTGCTTGAGCATGTACTTTAGAGTGGACATGGAAATCTTTGGATCTTTGTAGATAGTTACCTTTATGCATTTTGGATATGGCATCCAACTTGTTGTGAGGAACATTGGAAGGAATATGAGGAGATGTGTGGTATGGAGGAGATATGGAAGGAGATTAGTAGATAGGAGATGTGGGAATATGCCTTTGTTGATCATGACTAGGGATGTTTAGATTTTGGATGAAGGATTGAGTAGGATAAGATGGGGGATGATATTTTGGGATGTAAGGGCCCAAAATGGATTTGGCATTTGGAGGATATGCAATGGTAGATTTTGGGACATAGGGACCCAAAATGGATTTAGAGGATGAAGGAGGAATGTGATAGTTTGTTTTTGGTTGCAATGATGAAGCAAGAGGAATGACCTTGTATGCTTTGGAGGGAAAATGGGAAGATGTGATGGTGGGTTTGGAAGGATGCTTGAGTCTGGCTTTATTTGTACCAATATTTTTGGAGGAAGTGCCTTCAGATGTGTGACTAATACCACATGATTTTGGATGTTTCTTATCCTGAATGGGCTCCATATTTCCTTGTTCTTGGGTGCCTAGGCCTTTGCCTTGATAATTCCATTTCTTGAGCATTTTATCCAAGAAAGGATACTTCTGACTTGGGGAATAAGATAAGCATATAGTATTAGGTGTCATGGTGGAAGATATAAAATTGATTTATTTTGCTTCGAGTGGCTTTTCCTTAACAAATGTAAGTGGACCAAGAGGATATAGTGATGGAAGTGAGATAGTTTAGATTGGAGGATCACAAAGTGAATAGGATGAGATGATGGGATCTTGACTGGGATTGGGGGATGGTGATGGATCTTGAGATGGAGAAATTGGGATGGTAGGATCTTGAATTGGAGGAATTGGGATGGTAGGATCTTGGATTGGGGGAATTGGGATGGTAGGATCTTGGATTCTGGGTGATGGAAGTAATGGATCATGGAGTGAAGGGATAGGATATTGATTTAGTTCAATGGATATTTCAACATGCTTTTGGACAAGATCTTGACTTGATTGGATTGTTGTGGATGGTGTGATGGGGGATGTATGGATGGGTTCTTCAGATGGAGTGGATGGAAGGATGGGAGATTTTGCAATTGTGATGGAGGGAAGAAGGGTGGACTCATGAGGCTCATTGGATTTACTTTGGATAATGCTAGGAGGAGGAAATGTGGATGGGAATTGGATGGGATCAACAGATGGAAGGGACTCAATGATGCTAGGAGATGGAAGAGGATCAATAGATGGGATATATGGTAGAAGGATGATAGATATGGGTGATGGAGGAGGAATTATGGATGAAGGATACAGATGAGAATCATCACTAGTAGCTTCACATGAAGGAGTGAGATGATATGGCTCATCAACTTTAGGAGATGGATTTTTTTCTGGCTTCCTTGTTAAACTCCTTGGAGACTTTTGTGATGGTGATTGAGATGAAGGATTAGAATGTGTAGATGGCAGAGAGCTAAGATAGTCCATACATGAGGGTGGGGTGGTGGATGGTGAACTTGGTTGAGGGGATGACGGTGTAAAAGAGGGATTGGAGGATGGAATGGCTAGATAATTCACATAAGTAGGCATAGAGGAAGCTTGTGAATTGGATTGGCTAACTGGTGAAGTAGGGGTGATGGATTAAGATATGGGATATGAAGTGGATTGAGGGATGCATTCTTCTTTTGAAAGAGGATTTGTGGTAATGTAAGTAAGAATGGAAGATGATGGATTGAGATAGGATATAGTGGATGGTGGATCAAGATAGGATAGGGGATCAGGGTAATGGATTGGAAGACTAGGATCTTGGATTTGAAAATGGGTTGGAGGATAAGGAGATGTAGGATTTGGATAAGGGATGTAGCTTGGATTGTTTCTATGGAAAGATGGTGATTTAGATATGACCATGGAAGAGGATGGAGACATGAATGATGTATGCTGGGGATAGGTGGATATGGAATAGGAAGAAGGTGTGGATGAATAGGATAATGGATTTCCCTTGTCAAAGGTATGATAGGGAGTACTAGTGGATATGGATGAAGGCATGATAGGATAGTTTGGAGGAATGATCAGATTCTAGGAGATGTTTGGAGCAAGCTTGCTAAGGTTTTCAAAGTACTCATCATGATCAACAAGAATTTCATCATCATTGGGATAGGATGGAGTGGGAGAAAAGATGTGACAACCAAACTCATCATAATAGATTTGAGACATGTTGACTTGTGGATGAGTTGGATCTGGATGAAGGATGAAGATGGATTTGGAAGACTAAGGCTTAGATTAGGATGACCAAGAAGTTCAGACTAGGATCTGGATTTTGGCTCTAGATAGGAGGAAAGACTAACTTAGGAAGAAGACAAAAGGGGGATGGGGGATAACCAAGATGACTCTGCTAACCTAGGATAGGAGGAAAGGAGGACAATGTTGGAAAAAGAAAATTCTGGATCATAGGAAGACCATGATTAGGAGACTAGGATGACAAGATTCTACAATTTTGGATGACTTCTAGATTTTGGAGGATTGGATGACATAGGTGTGTGTATAACTCTTCATTTGTGTATATTCAATAGATGTTTTGCACTGAGTCTGAAACTTCAAAAACATATCAAACAAGAACTAGCTAAAGATGGGCTAGTATCAAAATCTTTTCTCATAGCTTGGTATCCCCAAAAGGAATACAAATGGTGAGTAATCTTAAGGTGATCCAAGAAACCACTTGGATTGGTCCTTGCACAAATATTTTGATACCTTCGGGAGTAGATCGGGAAGCCTCTGATTAACAGGTGTCTGATTTGGTAAGTGGCATCCTCCCAATCAGTTTGTACACGCGTGACTCACTTAAGAGCCTAGTTGACCATGCCAAAATAGTAGGGATATTCACCTACCTCAGGCTACCATCAACACACATCGCCCGAGCTTGAGGGGATGAAGTGAGAGTTTTCTCAACACTTTATTTCTATATCGATCGGGGAAGTATCAGTTTGAGGTCATTATCCAAAGAGGAATCACTTTTCTCTTTCGATAGGCCTCTCTAGAAGTAGAACACAAGAACTTGTCCTAGTTCAATTGTTTTACACTACTTAGTCTAAATAGGATTTGCAGAATTGGAAAACTCCTAGAAGCATATCAGAAATATTTCTTTTCCAAATTGATTAAGTGTTTTTCAAACCAAGACTTGCAAACATGCATTTTTAGGATTTGATTTGTTCATTATTTGAAAGCAAGAAAATAAATCTCTTTGAAATATGTTTGCAAGTATCTTACCCCTTTTGCATTCAAGATTGAATTTTTCTCTTATAGGATTCCAAATTGAACTTTGAAATAAAATGAAGTTGCTTTTGTTTTCACCTTGTTCATTCAAGATTGTGTTTGCTTTATGAATCTAATGTAATTAATCTTGATATTGACTTTGATTCATTTATTTAGAGTCATTCAAGATTTTGTGTTTTAGGATTCAGTTTTAGAGCCAAAAAATGAGGTGTTCCTAGATTACCTTAGGAATGCATAAAACCTTAAAAACATTCAAGATTTTGCAAATGAAGTTTATTCTAGCCAAGAAAAATGCATCAAGATTGATTTAGGAACCTTTAGGATGGATTAGGATTGATTAGGAATGACATGTAGATTTAGTCCTTTTTAAGTCCTCAAATCTCAAAGTGTTCCTAGATTACATGAAAAACCCTTAAGCACTTAAGTTTGGATTCAAATGAAGTTCTTTTTATCCAAAAATGAAACATTACAAGTGATTTTGATTTCTTTAGGCTTAATTAGGATTGATTGGGATTTATTAGGAAATGTTTAGGAAAGATTTTCAAATTTAGTCCATTTAAGGCATTCAAGAGTGGATGAAAGTTTGTTTTAAGCCCAATAAATGAAGTTTTTAAGTTCCTAATCATGCATTAAGATTATTGAGACTTAATGCTTTGATTTTTTAGTGGTCAACTTAGCCTCCAAGAAGTACCTGCAAGAGCATGGGGTTAGAACTTATAATTTTTAAGCTTAGGGTCACTAGGAGCCCCAAACAGACCATAAAAGTCAATAAAAACCAAGTTTAGGGCTTCACACAAGCCCTCTTCTTCCCATAAAAAAATAAAGACCAGATTTTTATTCAATTTTCAGTTTTGTATGACATTACATAAGCATCCATATGACAATACATGAGTACCCATACGATAATTGAGCTAGAAAGTGGGAAAAAGGTCCAAAATACATACAAATGGCTCAAATGACTATATATATGTTCCCATATGATACTTGGGGAATTCCCATACGAAAATAAATTCCATTGAAGGAATTTATTATGACCCTTCAATAGAGGATGTCTGGGATGCTTCAAAATGTGAGTTTTTGGCTCAAAAAACCTTGAAAAAGGTAGTTTAAAGGCGTGCCAAAATGTGATCAGTGCAAACCTAACCTATTTAGAACATGAGTAGACATTAAAAAATTATCCTAAGTAGAATATACTAAAAATATAGTAAATCTATTTGCATGATACCTCAGATAGAGCTTAAACAGGAGCACCTTGTCATCGTTTAATTTTCTCTTAGATTAGGGATGTGGGTGTGCTCTCAAAACACTAGGAACATGTCTCCAATGCATATTAGGAAGGTTTAGGATCATTTAGGAACCATGGATACCCCATAGTGGCATAGAATCAGGTATGGTGAACCTAATTTGCCCCTAGAGTCCCATGGAACCAAATGAAGCTAGAATGCATATTTGAGCTATGAATGCTTATGCTAAGTTGATTTTAATTAAACATAAGTATGATATAGATGTGAATGATATGAAAAGAATAAAAATGAACTATGTTCAATTCATTAAGCTAAGCTAGAGTGAGTTAGAAACATGAAGAAATCTAACAATTACAAGATTAAGCTATGATGATCTAGATGCAATTTGACATGATAACAATGCATGAAATGATAAAAAACTAAGATAATAATTTTCTCTTGGAAGTGAGGGTATTTATAGGATTTGAGGAAGGGCTTGGGTTAGGAAGGGTGGTTAGGGTCAGAGTCAGGGTTAAGGTAGAGCTAGGGGTATGGTTAGAGGTATGGTCAAGGGGATTAGGGTTAAGGGTTACTCACACATGTGTGAGAAACACTAGGGAAGTGTGCTTAGGTAATAATGGTGGAAGAGGAGACATAGGATTAATTTAGAGGCTATAAGAGCCATTAATGAAGGTGTAAGGATCCATTAATGAGCATGTAAGGCTCATTATTGAGGGGGTTTGACCATAAGTCAAAGGATGAGGGTTTAGACTAAGAGGGTTATGAATCACCCTGTAAGCAGGTTTAGGACGGGATTAGGAAAGGGGAGATAGGTTTAGGGTTTTCTAGAAGTTTCTAGGGTTTTAGGGTTTAAATAAATATTTAATTTATTTAAGGATTGTGACTTCATTTATTAAATAGTAATTTAATAAATAGGGGATTAAATATTTAAATTGGATTTAAATATTTATGACAGTGATCTTTTTATTAAATGTCTTTAATTAAAATAGGAGAGGGGATAATGATAATAAAAACTAATTAAATAAATAAATAAATAATTAATTAATTAATGATGATGTCATCAAGGGTTTTTGCAAAATAAAATATTTTTATTTGGAAAAGGGATTCTAGGTGTGTAAGATATAAAAATATATATTAAGATAGATTTTTATATCTATGAATTTTGTTTGTAGGGTGTGATGTGGGGTGTGTGTGATGGAAAATGTTGTGGACATATAAAACTGATAAAACATAAATACTTATCTTGAAAGGTAGCAAATTTGGAAAATGCTATTTTTTGATGTCTGTACTTAGTTTCTGGAAATTTTGCAACCAGATCTGGACTGGAAACACAGAGACAAAGAAAAATCATAAATCTTTTTCTTTTTTGAGAAATGTCAACCTTGACCTAGATAAAGGTCAACCTTGACCCCTTTATGTCGACCTTGACCTACGTTGCTCTGACAGAAATTTTGTTTGTGAATCCTAACAGTTTACCGAAAAGGGTATCCGAATCTGCTCTATAATTTGTTGTTCTACACCTATTCCTGCAAGAAAAATAGTTTTGTTGTTTGGATGAGCGGTATGCCTTGGTCAAACCTCGGTTTTTGAATCAACCTTGAAATAGAATTGAAATGGAGAATGCTAGCAAGTAGTAGAAGTAGATCTAACAACGAAGCTATGATATTCAATAAACATGCAATTGTATTTGAAATGTAAACATGTATGTTAATATAAAAACTTGGACTCAACACTAATAACCATAAATGTAAATCAATACCTCCATGATTGTATGCTTGGAAACCACCTTGAAGGAGAAATGAATAGGTCTTGAAGATGAACAAAGGATCATGAAGGAAGATCACACCACCATAATGGATAGATTTAAGGTTTGAATGATGAATCTTGAATGCTTGAATCCTTGATCTTTAATAAAGAACTTGAATGCTTGAATATAGATGATTGATTTAATGCTTGTGAGATGGTTTGCACACTTGAATGATTGATCACTTGTCCTTATGTTGTGATGATCATGGATTGAAATGAGAGGAGAAGGCTTCCTTTTATACTAGTCTAGGGCAAAAACTTCTAGAGAGGCCGACATAAGAGAAATAAATTCCCATTAAGCATATACCCTTGGAAGTGGACCTAAATTAAATATCATTTAAGAGTTTACCATTTTGAAGCCCAAAACAACCAACTCGGAAGCAGGAAATAAATCTTTTCAAAACCCGACATCCGAAAACCTTCGAAATCTAAAATTTAAACCCTAGGTTAGGGTCAAGGTCAACCTTGATCTAGGTAAGGGTTGAGGTTGACCTTGACCCAAAAGGTTGACCTTGACCTTGAAGTCAAGAATCTTAGATTCACAGAGCAAGATGCCAGAAATAGGCAGAAAGGAAGTGGAAAATGGGGCAAAATAGGGGAAAAAGTCAGATCCAAGCCAAAGACCCATTCAAGGCATTTGACATGACCCCAAACTACCTACTCGAAGGGCTAAACCAGTCCTAAATGGAAGTGCTTTCATTTTATGATGATACATTTAGCCCCTACTTTAGCAAGAGTATGGACTTGATGCAAACTCTTAGTAAAGGAGAAGAAAGATTCTGGTGGATCACAATGAGGTATAATATCACTTAATTGAGGACATGAGCCCCCAAGCCAAGGATTCTAACTCAACATACATGCACGAGGGTGCGAAAACAAAGAAAATAAAGACAAAGCTAAAAGACACAAAATAGGGGTTAGTAATATACAATATAAAAATGAATGAATGAGTGTACCAAAATGTAATGATATAAAATATGTATATATATTATGTGTGAAGGATTTGGAAAGATAAGATCTTCTTCTTAACCCCAAATTCCCAAAGGAAATATCCAAATTGATTAACCACAAGAAGATAGTCAATACATAAATGAATCAATCAATGGAGTATATGAAGAAAGGAGAAAACCTTATATTCTGTTATGGAAAGGAAATACAAAAATATTAATTGAATTGAAAACAAGTACTAACATCAAAATAGGATAGATCTGGAAAATACTATTTTCTGGTGTATGTACTTAGTTTCAGGAAATTCTACGATTGGATCTAGCCTGGAAACATAGAAATAGAGAAAACCTAGAAACCTTTTGTCTTTCTGAGAAAGGTCGACCTTGACCTAGAACAAGGGTAAGATCTTACCTGGAGCACAATCTTACCCTTTTATGTTGACCTTGACCTGCATCATTCTGATGGAAATTCTGTTTGCGGATCCCAAAAGTTCACAGAAAAGGGTACTCAGATCTGATCTGCAATTCACCATCCCACACCTATACCTATAAGAAAAATGGTTTTGTTTGTTGGATGAGGGGTTTGCCTTGTTCAAACCCCAGTTTTAGAATTAACCTTGAAATGTAATTGAAATTGCAAAAATAAACAAAGTAAATGGAACAATTCACCTTGCTTATGTTGAAATCCTTGTGGAGGATTCGAATCCTTGAATCCACAAGTATGGATGCTCTAAATGAATGTATAATTGTATGTAGGATGTCTCAAATCAATTCCATTAGATCATCAACACCAATCTTGAATGGATCTTGGAATAGGAAGAAGCTTGAATGGACATGGATGGAGAAATCTTCAACAAAGGGGCTCCATAGAGATTGAATCCTTCAATGGCTACCAATGGATCTCCTTGATGAATTGGATCTTGAATGATTGAATGCTTGAATTCTTAAAGATGAGTGAATGCTTGAATTCTTTCTTTATCCTTCTTTCTTACTTGATAATTGCTTCATCATTTGATTTCGATTTATGCTTGAATTCAATGGATGATGGATGTGAAAATGAGAGAGGAAGGCTTCCTTTTATATAAATCTAGGGCACGAACTTCTAGAGAGCCAAAAATAGGAGAATTAAATTTCAATTTAAACCTTAACCCCTAGAAATGGACCCAGATTAAATATAATTTAAGAGTTTACCATTCTGAAATCTGAAACAATTGACTCAAAAGTGGGAAAACAAACTTTCTGAAGCCTGACATCTGGAAACTTCCTGAACTTGAAATCTGGACCTAGGGTTAGGTTCAAGGTTGACCATGACCTAGGTTAGGGTTGAGGTCAACCTTGACCCAAAAGTTCAACCTTGACCCTGAGGTCAAGAATCTCAGATTCTCAGGATCAGGTGCCAGAAACAAGCTAGAAATAGGTTGAAAGAGAAGCAGAATAGGGGAAAAAAGCCAAATCCAAGTCAAAGACCCATTCAAGGCATTTGACATGACCCCAGACCACTTACTCAGAGGGATAAACCA